>CM035817.1:41129514-41684514 GCA_020458035.1 Magallana ariakensis
CACACAACCATGTTTCATGTTTTTTCTATCAGTCCTAGCCAGATCAACAATATTACATAATACAGCATTATTGTAAATAATAGCATTTATGTAATTTGTGATATGATATATCTATACCAGTACCAAAAGTAATAGTTTAGTCTAAATATTATGGTTATCCAAATTCTTGAGTATTTAGCTGATCGTCTTCATTGTCTGCATCAGCCAATCAGAGTACAGCGTTTTTAGTCGCGCGATGTTTTGACTACGTCATCTTAACTGTCAACTGTCATCAAGTTTGTAAACACTGCAATCAACCCACCCTCCTTCCCCTGCATCATCTTTGTAGTTAGAGATTCATATTACATTGTATTATACATGTATGTTGCTGTTGATGTGTGAAATGCTGTTTTTGTTCAACAACATTTTGTTGTATGTAAATTTGGTACATGTAAATAATGTATACATCTATGTTTAATCTGGGGGAGGTCAGTTCACCTCTTATAACTTACATTCAATTTTTGGTAATTAATATTATTACTGTTTGAAGACCTCCCCTTATTGCCTGATTTTTCTCATTATCAGAAATAAATGGCAGTATATAACAACCATGTTTCGTGTTTTTTCTATCAGTCCTAGCCAGATCAACAATATTACATAAAATATTTTTCATATTTATACACGTTATAACATTTAAAATTATTCTTATGTTGAGAATGACTTTTTTCAATAGTATGTCAAGAGAGAGAGAGAGAGAGAGAGAGAGCTCTTAGCTAGGCTAAGCAATTTTTTTTAGCTTATTGGAATACAACTTTATATTTAGTATCGACATCTTTCTGGGTTGACGCTTGAATCCAATATAGGTTAGAGAACTACGCACAAGCAAGGCTACAACTGCAGAAAAGAGAGAGATGTAAATGTACAATTCAAACATGTATATAATCTGTAAAAAAAACCATTTGTCAATAAACGCATGTATACATGCATGCCTGTATCCACGTATGTGGGGAAACATTAAACAACCCTCAGTTTAAAGTCATGTATAATAATTGAAACATAAGCATATTGTTAGGAGAACGGTTATTTACTACCCGCAGTCGCTAATTGTTGTGTGCACACAGTCATTGAGATGGCGGCATTTCTTTGATGCTGGCAAAGCGACCCGGCGAGCTCTAATACGGTCGTATTACAGGGATGCTTCGGCGACATGACTTTGATGCCGGCGATGCTACGAGCGTCTGAATTTAGATAGCTGCTGATAAAAAAGCAGGAAATTAACGGTATTTCTAACCGGGTCTATATTTGTACTGAAAAAACCCCAGATATTATTTTGATTTATGATAAAATTTAAACGGAAAACATTTTAAACCATCATTTTCAAGATAATATCGTGTAGGGCACTGCGGCAGAAGACTCTCTACCATCTCTGAAAATTTGAAAGTTCTATCTTAAATACTTTTGAAGAAAAATCGTGAAAAAGCAAAAACATAAAATCTTTAATATCGCGGGACCGGAAGTGAAGACCAAAAAAATCTCGTGTAATTTTCTTACACATTTTGTCATGAATAAGATTTGAAAATTTCATCAAAATCGGCCGAAGCATTTTTGAGAAAACGTGGGAGAAAAAAAAATAATAATAATAGAGGAAAAGAAACAAAGCAATAACAATAAGGTCTTCCGTTGGAAATGGAAGACCTTAATAATAGAGGAAAAGAATCAAAGCAATAACAATAAGGTCTTCAGTTGGAAACGGAAGACCTTAATAATAGTGAAAAATAGAGAAAAACAAACCTAACGAAAACAATAGGGTCTTCCGTTGGAAACGGAAGACCCTAAAAATACAATTTGACCATAGTCGTGCCCATGCCCCCTAAAACACAGACTCAGCAATGATGGTACGAAGACTGCCGGTGTCTACTAAGAAGTCAACGTTTACACGTCCCACAGTTATCTTCACTGTAAACTTACTGTTGTCAGTTTCGTTGGTGCAAAAGATGGAACAAAAACTGTCCGCAGAATCAGATGTATTGCCATCCTCTCTATCCACAAAGAAGGCTGGGTTATCAGAGTTTTTTCCTAGTTGGACACTTTTTGACACTTGAAGCACTTGCTCTCTTTGAATCTGCACTCACTGGGATATTGATTATTGCCGTATCTGAAACATTCCTCTGCATGTTTCCTCTGAAATTTCTGTCGGTTTTCAGATTTCTTCAATGATTTTGTGTCTTCCACAATATGCACTGACGTTTCTGAACTCAAAAAAGTCAAACTGTCTTTTTCCGCTGTTTCCGTCGCATAGGCTATCTGAACTGCTTTTTCGAAATCCAGCTTTGCCTCTGATAAGAACTTTTTCTTTGTTGTTTCTGATCGCAGTCCACCAACAAGACAATTCTTGAGGGCCTCTGGTAGAAATGCATCTAATTCTCAATGGGTGTACAGCCTCTTTAGTTCAACTATATATGAGTTCTCTATAGCTAAAGCGCACTTGTTCTTTATAGGAAGAGTTTTAAAGGACCCAAGGGCCTTTTTATTATCATGTATTCAAACTCGAGATATTGTTCATACATGCATATTCGATGTAAGGGTTGGGCTTTACTGATCATAAAATAAACGTTTATTTATCATGTATCTATTTTACCAATATTTGCACAGTTCCTTGCATGCTGTAATAATTGGTGAATAACCACAAATAAAAATTTTTTTTTGAATCAAAGTACCGTTGTTTTTAAACATATGATAAAAACTTTAATCTTTTAAACATTTTTTATAGCTTTCTGAAAGTATCTGATAAAGGGCTGTGGGTTACCGTAAAGTAAAAGTATTATTTGTAAATACTTTCTTGGTCATTGATATCCAAAATCAAAAAGTATGCTTTGTTGTCCGGAATACTGTACTTGATTCTAAAATCTACATTTTAAAATTTTTAAATTCTAAAATTAAACAAACCGATTTAATCATTCGTTATACAGTGGAATTACTAATTTCTAGAGTATACCGAAAGCAAAAAGAAGAATCACCTATGAATGTCTATCCAATATTGTATAGAAAATCTTTGCACAAAAGACCGATTATTCAACAATATAATTTATACTCATTCGACAAGGTCAACCCATTTATACCCCCCTCCCCCCAATGTAAGAACCAACATGGAATTCTTAAAAGTCAGCACATTGATCAGCATATCACATTTTCTTAGTTCACCGTGACACAGCATCTCTCACTAGATTTCAGTTTAATGCAGTGTATAGCAGACACGCCAGTCTTATTCAGTTCATTAGATGGTTTGCATATTAAACTAACCTAACTGTCAGTGTCTCCGGTCCCGGATATGGATACTAGGATCCTCCATACCCTATTTGGCTGGACAGTTTGCCATAAAAAGCCATGAATCATGAAACGTCTTAAATATAACCCGGCATGAAACGTTTTGATATTCCACGGGTCAAATGCACTGTGGAAGACCACGTGATACGCGTTTGACCGCCAAAAGTTATTCATACCATGGAAATACAACGTACCTATAGTCAAAGGTATTATACTTTGACAGGTGTAAGAAAATGTAAAATGTAACAGAAAGTAGTACTTGCTGTTTGATATATCACACGAGGCGTAATTTTAAGCGGCCATTTTTCCGTGAAACTGATCAAACGCGTATCACGTGGTCTGTCACAGTGAAATGACCTTGAAGCTTTTCTCACAAAAAAAAAACAATGTGAGTTATCTTTTACGATAATACATCGGTTAAAAACATCAGTAAGTTCCGTTATAATGGAACACACATTTCAGACAAGGGTAATTTTTTTTTTTTAATAATTTTATGGCGGGTCGGAAGAAATATCATTGGCAAATTTAAACCTTGTCTGTCCTAGTGACCCCCCCCCCCCCAAAAAAAAAAATTTTACTATTTGCGGCAGAGGGCGTCGGTTCGTAGAAAGGATATTCTACATTATTGTGTATGTGTTTGTAACTTGTGTTGTTCTAGGTTGGGGTCACTCATCCTGCACATTGAAACAGAATAAACAGACGATTTAAAAACTGTATAATCGCATTGGATGTAACTTCAAAATTAGTTATGTTCGATTCTGGTACCAAATGCATTACTGTATACAGGGTTATTTTCGCCCCATTTAATTTTCGCCCTTATACACTTTCAACCGGTTTCGCCCCGTCTTGAATTAACCCAGACAGTTATGTTCAAAGAGAAATAATTTGAGACTTTCGGATTCGCCCAGTCTTAAATTCGCCCGCTGACAACGAGGGCGAAAGGGGCGAAAATAAAACGGGGGCGAATATTTCCCTGTATACAGTATATCGGGAAAATTTTAAATTGCTATTTACATATAAATATTTTAATTGGTATGTGGTAAGCATGTTCTAAAAAATGTTGAGAAAAACAACTTGTGAAGATTACATCTTTTCTACTCAACTCTACTCAACAGCTTATATTTTTGGGACGACAAAAATACATGTACCATAAATTAAAATTGCATTTATTTATCACAAATTTTTGTGGTGTTTTGTGTATTTTGTTTATATTCTTAACTTTCCTTTTCAGTATATTTTACTAATACAAACATTCATCTTTTAAGTTGATTATTTAAAGTGAGTCGTGTTATGAAATTGTAATTATATAATAACTGTTTAAAAATTAATTCAGAGCAGCTTCTTCTATGCAGTTTAACTCTTTCAGGATTAGTGAACGCTACAGAACCGCATTTTCCTGTAATGGATACTATGGGAAAACAAATAAGTCATACAAAACATATTAAATCTCAAAGTAAGTTGTGCGTCACTTAGAAACTCTATTCGCGAACCAATCACACCAATACTGTTCCAAAGCAAAATATCGAATACTGTGTACAAGCTTTGTAGCTTTTAAAGGATTTTTACAGCCACAGCGTTCCCTTTAGAATGATCGTTTACAATGTTGAATTGTATTTGACGAGGTTTTTTCTGTTCTTTGTTAATTGTCATTGAGTAAGCTTGAGACACAATTACATCGCTTTATAAAACGAGTGAAATGTGAAGAGAAGGTTGCACTTAATATACATTTCAATTAATTGTTTTTGAGGTAAATGTACAGGATCATTTACCAATCGCAAAGATTTTTTAAATTCAATTTACCTTTTTATCAAAATATTGGAAGCAATTGGCGGGGACCTGAACTACGGCTTTGAGAATGTAGACACGCTTTTGTACATCGTTTTACCGGACTTATAAGTGTTTTTCGTTGACATTCGTATGAATGTTTGTCTGCTGTCCGTCCGATAGCCATTCAGTGTCTGGACAATATTATTAGGATTTTAAGCGTAGAACTTTCCAACTTCTCAGGTGTTCTAATTTTAGGTCTGGGCCTTTTTTATGTCCAGCAATGGAGTTTCGACGAATATTGAGAAATTCATGACTTTTAAAAACTTCAATGAATTTGATGATAAGGCATTCTCTATTAGTCGATATTTTAGAAAATTACTGCGACATTTACAGGCACGGTGATCAATGAAGGAATATTTAAAAATAATATCACCGGGATATTCATCTATTGCGAATTAAGATTTGTCATTTGGCCAACGACCTTCATACTAGGTATAAAACGAAAACTTATTATGATATGTTCATCAAATTTTCAAATGAAATAAAATAGGAATAAGCAAAGACAGGGAAGTATTACAACCAAATCTTTTTGACAACATATATTTTTAGTTCCCTACCGGTTCACCGGAGAGGATTATAGTTTCTTCTGCGTCTGTCTGTCTGTCTGTCCTACTTCAGTTTTCTACACTTTTTTCTTTAATATGTGTTTGAGGAATAATATCAAACTTGCTGAACAGCTTCAAAATGTCAAACAACAGATCAAGTTTACACGTTTGTAGCGTTTATTTGACATTTTTTCGAGAAAATTATTTTTTATATTCCAATTTTTTAATGTTCGGGTTCGTTATCGGGTTCGGTGTGTATAATTGAATAAACGAGGCCAGTATGTGGTCAGTAATATTATCAAGTGTTAATTGTATCATTATTTTTATAATTTCTAACAAACAAATAAGTTTTGTAAAATTGTTTTGTAAGTATAATCGGCATTTTTTGTGTATGATTACAATCGGGTTCTTTATTGGGTTGTCCGTTAAACTGTTTGGTTTGATTCGGGGTACAGAAGACGATAAGAAATGATATTGTGTATAACAGTGTATTGTTTTCACGAACTTCTACCAGCGAATACTTAATGGACTTTGCGAAATTACAGGAGATAAAATAAAGAGTATTATTTTACCCACTTCGTATTTAATTTCGATATCAAATGTTTAGTTTGAATTTCCTGTTCTTTTATCTTTTATTAAAGCATAACATCTCGTTTATAATAGTTCTGAAATAGTTGTATGCTTCGAAGCTTTCATAGAATAATACAAACAGGTAGGGGACGTGTATTTCCTATGCAATACTCTCAGAATGCTTGTTATTGTTTGGTATTAAAACTGTACCTCTCACATTCATAGTCATTTTGCTTAAGGTGGTATGGGGCATCTGTCGATATTAAGTGAATTAAAGAAGATTATAATTAAAATACTGTCACCGGTTTAGAATTTTCAAATATTACAATATTTTACCAAAAAATGCCTTTTGAAAAAATAATAGGAGAGGGAAAAAATGTAAAACCCCCAACGGGATTCGAACTCCTTACTAACAGATTTGTAGTAAACCCTCTAACCCACACTCTAATGCGACACTATTAGGAAAGAAACTACTTGCATAATTGCAATTCATTTGATTGTTTATTTCGATAAACAATACATCACAACATGGAGGTGTCCCATACCACCTTAAATAAGAAAACGCCACCTTAACATTTTTTACATTGGAAATATTCATATTTTTACTTAACTAGATGATATCCCGCGCAAGCGCGGGAATTAACACTTTACACTTTACTAAGGGCTGGGTATTATGTGGAAATTTTGTATTGCGATATTTTAAAATGTGTTGCGATATGTATTGCAATATTTTTTTAAAATCAAAATTTGAATTGTTTTTAATGTTTATAGACTGTACTTGATTGATTTATATACATAATTCATTTGCACTATAATTCTTATAAAATAAAAGAATAAAACATTGTTGGTATTAATTTATAACCTGTTTAATTTAAAAAAAAACAAACTTTAAACTTTAGATGATTTGTCATCTAGCAAAACTAGACCCAAATACTCAGTTAATTAGATACATTTGATATAATACATTTTAGGCAGTTTACTGATCTAGAGGAAAAAGAAAATACAACCTGCAACAAAAAAAAGAATTTACAGTTATTATAACAAATAAATGTTTTGACCGATTGTGTCAATTTGCAGGAAGACATTATCATAACTGCAACAGGGTCTACTTCAATTTCTTTATTAAATATATCAGCATGTCAACATGTTTTGGCTTTAGGGAAGCTCTTTGAGCAGTCACAATATCAAAACCTTCGACTTTCCTTACGTGTTTGGAACGATTACAAATGAATCAGCCATTTTAAGTTTAAATCAGAACTTTGGAATTCCGAGCCCGATCAATTAACACGGTATACCGGTATTGAAAAAATGTATCGCGATACTATATTTTTGTCAACGTACCGCAATACACCGGAAAACCGGTATTATTGAGCAGCCTTAACATTAATGACACAATGCTAAAATGTTGAACCATATACCTATTTTTTCATTTTCAGAATATATTTCATATATATATTTTAGGATATATTTTCATGATAACTCCTATTGACTTGGATCCGCCAAAGCGTGTCCATCACCTTACTCTCAGTTTTGCTATTTCGAAAATGAAAGTTAGTTTTTAAATAATTTTACAATAATTATCAGTTGAAATTCAACTGTAGGTTACGGACATCATATAACACGTGTTGAAATACCAAAGGTGTAAGCAGTAACGCTGGTGCATGCATTTTAGTTTATTGGTAAAAATTCTTAATTTGTAAGTATAGATTTGTATTGATAAAATCAGCCTACTGTGTACAAAAATGATTCAGGAACTGGTTATTGGGGGAAAGGACTGCCGGGGCGATGACTTGGGATCTGGATCTAGACAATTCATTTGGTGGTTATTGCAGTGACAACAGTTCGTAAATTCAATGAGCTAAGTAAATAATTAGATATATTTAAATTTTCAATGGTTTGCGCCTTAAAGATACAATGCCACTATCCATAATTACAACTGACCCTCTATCCAATCCTGCATCATGTATCATTCACTCTACACCCATTATCCTATCTTTTTCATCTTTAGTTAGGCATTCCAATTATCAGATAAAAAATGTAGAATGGACTTTTCAAAAAAAAAGTTTTGCGAAACCTATTTTAAGGTATCCGACCCATATTAGGACCTAATTTTTCTAACCCTGAATATCCATCATATATTTAATACTCTGGTATTATTTCAAAGCGTTTTAGAGTAAAAAAAAAGATTTACCGAGAGATATTTTAAAAAATATTAACTAAGCAGTAATTAATTAATGAAGATTGCATTAAGGTCTATGGGGACAAGCACATTTAAAAAAAAAAAAAAAAGGAAATACTAAGAACATCAATAAATGCGTTGATGAAAAGATGAATTTAATCCTTAGGAGTACAAAAACTATTTAAAATAAATTTTATACCGTATGTATTTTTTATTAAAAATTGATTTTTATCGATTTTAATCAAAGGGGAACAACTCTTCAAGAACAGGAAAAGGTCATTTATTAGGACACATTCCACTCCTACATACTGATATTTAAACATGAAAATTATGTCCAAGTATACTGAGTTTTAGGCCCATACATATATATTATACATCCACATTCATTGAATCTGGGGCTATTATGGATCGGATACCTTAACACAGTTTTAAAGAAAACTGAATTAATTCACTAATTACCGATCTCTGCTTTGTTTTACAACATTTATTCGCACAAAAATAACAATTTCATTATGAAAATGTTAAATCTGCTCAATGTAAAGAATTTGTTTTGTAATGAATTATTAATAATTATAGCTCGATTTTGATTGGTTGATGGGTGTAATATGGAATACGTTGTATTTCTTTGTCGCGTATTTTGCAACCTGTATCCAGCATCCTAATGTTTTCCAGTGTAAGCCTTTTGGATAGCTGCAATGTATAAATCCGCCTGACGCATTGTTTAAATTCTGTACATTCATTGAATTCAAGAGAATATTTTGTTGCGGTCTTTTTGTATGAATCAAGAAAAAGAGTCAATTGTGTAGAATTTATTCTAACTCTTTTTAATATAATAATGAACTTGGCTTTAAACGCGTTAAAGTACTTACCCATTTTTTATTCATATGAATTTGATATCAATATAATTCGTTCCTTATATATTACTATGAAGTAGTAGCTAGATTTGGAAGTGAGAGCTACGTATAAACAGTTAGTTTCAGGGGGAATTGACTCTTCACAAAACAGAGAAGAAACCTTAAAAATAATTTTGATAGGAAAAGAAATTATATTCAAATTTTATTAAAGAGAACATTTCATACAGATCAAGACGTTGCTTGTACTTTTCCTGAATTCGGGATGAAAAACAAAGCTTTTTGCAGACAAATAAAATTGTTATAGCTCTCAATCTTTGACAAGTTCATCTTTTTCACGACAGAAATGGCAACTTGTATTGACAAAAAAGGATCAAATCGACAGAAGCAAAATACATCTTGCAATGTTTAATGCGAATGATGACATTTCGTTCTAATGGATCAATTTCCCCCTGAAAGGTTTAATTTCAATTTACGTGAATTCCTTTCCATTATTCATGTACTATATCATTTCCATATAAATGCACAATATATTTATAATTGAATTCAATTTACATTTTAGTTTGTCAGTTGATGTTTCTTAGTACAGTTGCATGATTTTAATACGGTATTCTTGTTTTAAACTATTCCATCTCGTATTTTCAAACTTCAGGAAGAGGTATAGCGCTTATACAATTTTCAGTATTTCACTATTTAGTTTTAAGATCACCTGGCCAAGGTCAAGGTCTCTTGTGTTACGGTGGAGCATATGGTGAATTTGCATTAAATTACTTCTTTAAAAACGTTATTCTCAACTATTTGGCATTCAGCTGACAAATTGAGCACAATCATGATAAATTTAGAAAATAATGGCACTCTGTTCTGGTCACCTTGACATTTTTTTTATGGCTTAATCTTTAAAAATTACTGATCAAGTGCTTATTTATGTTCAGAAAGATCGTGATCAATGTCATATAATTTTTACATTTGAATTTTTCACATTAATCACTGGTAAGAATGTCGTTGATGAATCATTTGAAAAGAGATTTTAATATACATGTATGATACTAGATAATCTCTCGCGCAAGCGCAGGAATACCAAGAGGCCCATGGGCCACATCACTCACCTGAGCAACAATAGACATAATAAAATCAGCTTTATGGAGTCATATACAAAATATCTGAACAATGTCGTATAATAGATCCTGTATAAAAAAAAATTTCCCCTGCATATTCTTATGTTTATCATTGAGCCCCTTTGTAACAGGATGGTTTTACAGTCATATCACATATTGAGCATTGCAGTTCTCAAGAAGATGATCAGACTTAAACAACTATTTATATATGGATTATAAACTCCTTGTGAGGTCGTAGAATTGTCCAGAGGCAAGAGTCTAAACAAATTTAAAGAATCAACAATATGTCAAAATGTTTGCATATAAGTAAAACCATATATAATAACATTTGAGTTTTTGTGAATAATTTAAATGTTTTCCTTTGTAAAATTGGAACACCCCCCCCCCCCCCCCAATGTGGCCCAACCCTACTCCTGAAGAATATTATTTTGACAAATTTTAATCTTCACTATCTGAATTGACTAAAGTTGGAGCTTTTCTAGACAATTTGTGTTTTAGAAGATGCTTTTTAAAGATTTTTCCCTATATATTCCTATGTAAATATTTGACATCCCCCCCCCAATTGTGGCCCCACCCTACCCCCGGGGATCATGATTTGAACAAACTTGAATCTTCCCTACCTCAGGATACTTAAACACAAGTTGCAGCTTTTCTACATGATCGGTTTCTGAGAAGATTTTGAAAGATTTTTCTCTATATATTCAAATGTGAAAATTCAACCCCCCCCCCTCTCAGTGAAGCCCCACCCTACCCATAAGGATCATAATTTTATCAAACTTGAATCTACCCTAACTGAGGATGCTTTCACACAAGTTACAACTTTGCTGGCCGATCGGTTTCTAAGGAGAAGATTTTTTAAGATTTTTCTCTATATATTCCTATGTAAAAATTCGACCCCCCATTGTGGCCCCATCCTACCCCTGGGGATCATGATTTGAACAAACTTGAATCTACTACCTCAGGATGCTTCCACACATGTAATAACTTTTCTGGCCAATCAGTTTCTGAGAAGAACAGTTTTAACGATTTTTCCTTATATATTCCTATATAAAAAACTCGACCCCCAACCCATTGTGGCCCAACCCTACCCCCAGGGATCATGATTTGAACAAACTTAAATCTACACTACCTGAGGATGCTTTCACACAAGTTACAGCTTTTCTGGCTGATCAGTTTCAGAGAAGAAGATTTTTACAGATTTACTCTATATGTTCCTATGTAAAATTCAACCCTCCATTGTGGCCACACCCTACCCCTGGGGATCAAGATTTGAACAAACTTGAATCTACACTACCTCAGGATCATGATTGGTTTCTGAGAAGAAGATTTTTAAAGATTTACTCTATATATTCCTAGGTAAAAATTTGACCCCCCCCCCCATTGTGGCCCCACCCTACCCATGGGGATCATGATTTGAACAAACTTGAATCTACACTACCTCAGGATCATGATTGGTTTCTGAGAAGAAGATTTTTAAAGATTTACTCTATATCTTCCTATGTAAAAATCGACCCCCCCATTGTGGCCCCACCCTACCCCCCGGGATCATGATTTGAACAAACTTGAATCTACACTACCTGAGGATGCTTCCACACAAGTTTCAGCTTTTCTGGCCATATGGGTTTTGAGAAGAAGATTTTTGAAAAATACCAACAAATTTTCAATGATTTTTTATTATCTCCCCTTGAAAGAGGGCATGGCCCTTTATTTTAACAAACTTAAATCCCCTATACCTAAGAATGCTTTGTGCCAAGTTTGGTTGAAATCGGCCCAGTGGTTCTGGAGAAGAAGTCGAAAATGTAAAAAGTTTATGGACGGACAGACAGACAGACGGACAGACAGACGGACGCCGGACAAAAAGTGATCAAAAAAGCTCACTTGAGCTTTTAGCTCAGGTGAGCTAAAAACTTTACAAATTAATATGATACAATGCTAAATATGTTGAACCAATTTTTTTTTTTTTTTTTTGTATAAAATTAGTCCAATTTTTTTCTTAATTGTTTTTTTAAAACCTTATTACGGGCCGCCAGAAGGCGGTCCGTTATTTGATATTATTTAGATACTGTAACTGCGTTTCTGCGGAATAGTTTTATTTAATAGAATTAATATTATGTTTTTTTTCTATGAATCAAAAGTAAATTTGCATGTAGACATAGTTTTTATGCCTTTAAAAAATATTACATATTTTTTGTTTTACTCATAAATGTAAAGAAGGTTATAGACTGTCGTGGTAGGCGCGTTTTAATCGAGACTATAATCTATTCGGAAAATTTCGGAGATTTTCATTCTTTTAAAAACAATGTATCGGGATTGGTATACGGGACATACTAAAGACCTGAATGACATGAAGTTTTATATAAATGATATATTTTAATTCCGATGATCTGCGTCAAAAAAAATGACTTTGTGTATTTATTACATTACCATGTGAAATGTGGTAGAAAAATACACCTTTGCTTAATAACTCCCAGAACTTACAGAGTTATTGCCGTTGTATAGGAAATGCTTGTTATCGCTACTCCTCTGAAACCATAAGAGATAGAGACTTGGAACTTATACCAATGTCTTCAGTACACTTAGAAGGTTCTTCAATGTATTCATACCGAAAAGATCTGAAGCCCCCTTTTAGTAGTTATTGCCCCTGAAAGTATTTAAAATTCTATAAAATCACTTCCAACTTTTTTATTATTTATCGTAAAGACTTCGGATCACTTGGGATGGAAGCGTCTACCTTGGCCAAACAAAATGACATAAAGGTCAATGTCATTTTGAAATCTGGTAATTAATGAGTTTTTAGATCTTTTTGTCCCCCGCCGCAACGCGGAGCGGGGACATAGAAATGCCGGGCGTCCGTCCGTGGGTCCGTGTGTCCGTGGGTCTGTGTGTCCGTGGGTCCGTGTGTCCGTGCGTCCGTCCGTCACACTTTTTTGTAAGCGCTCTCATGCCTACAAATTTTGACAGATTTTCATTACATTTATACCAAATGTTTATACACCTATTACCTTGGTCAAGTTCGAAAATCAGCATTGGTCGATACTTTTTGTTGGAGTTATGGGACTCTGACCACAATAATGACTCCGTTTTATCCAAAAATTGACCTTGTAAGCGCTCTCATGCCTACAAATTTTGACGGATTTTCATTAAATTTATACCAAATGTTTATACACCTATTACCTTGGTCAAGTTCGAAAATCAGCATTGGTCGATACTTTTTGCTGGAGTTATGGGACTCTGACCACAATAATGACTCCGTTTTATCCAAAAATTGACCTTGTAAGCGCTCTCATGCCTACAAATTTTGATGGATTTACATGAAATTTATACCAAATGTTTATACCACTAATACCTTGGTTAAGTTCTTAAATCAGCCTTGGTCGCGTCCCCACGAACCTGTAAAATTTAAGCAATCCACGAAAATTGGCCCCCACGAAATTTAATGATTCCACAGTACAGTATACTAGTATACTGCTTGAACGGCGGGGGACCCAGGAATTCTATTCTTGTTTGTTTAGGGTGGTAGAGAAAAACTTTTTTATGGATATAGCAGGACTTCTTGAGACATTTCAAAATATAACCCTTCAGCCCCTACATTGAAACAATTATAGAGTTATTGCCCCTATTGTACAAAGTGCTTGTTATCGCTACTTCTCATAAATCGTTAGAAGTAGAGACTTGAAACTTTTACTAATGTATTCAGTACATTTAGGGGCTCCTTCAACCCATTCATACCGAAAGGGCCCGAGGCCCCCTTCTAGCAGTTATCGCCCCTGAAAGTTGGTTACTTTTGTTAAAAACACTTACAACTTTTGAACCTTCATTCGTAGGGCCATCAGACCACTTCAAATGGAAATGTTGACCTTTACCAGTCATAATGACATAAAGGTCAAAGGTCAAGGTCATACCAAAAAATTGCATATTTAAGTTTTTGATTTTTTTTTATAAAGCAACGCAGAGAAAATGTTTTATTAATTATATTGAAACTAAACATAAAAAAATATTGAGGTTGAAAGACCTCTGATTGATCGAGAACAATTAGTCTACTAGTTTTATTTAATTTCCTTTGTCCACAATAATTACGACAACGATACCTGGTCGTATGGCTTGAATGCATTCATATATATATAGCGACTTTTTCACTCCCGGTACAGGTCTCTACAAACACTCCTTGCTTTCTCTAGATTATATCTTCATTCTATTTAATATAATCGTTAACTATAAATCATCGTTAACTATGTTCCTATTCTCGCTAGTCAACATGTTTTCAAGTTGTATTTATGCCGAAGCGTGTATATTACCCGTTGTTTCATTCGATTAAAAAGTATATATACAAGGGGCGCAACTCAAGTTGCTCGCTAGATAGCGCCACCGCATCACCGAGTTTTCGTAATGAGATCTGCCAAGGGTTTATGGGGAGCGAAGTGGACCGAAAACCCTTGGCTAGGAAGATGCCGAATTTGCCGAGTTTTACGACTAATAACATAGTAAAATCCCTGTACATATTGATTTGATACTCTGCATAATGTAATTTGAATTGTGCCCCTTTTGGGGTCAGACTAAAGGTCGTAGGGGTAACGATACATAAACAAAACTCATAAAATTATTCGTTTGTTATCATACGGTAATACAAAATCGTAGACTATTCTATACATAATATAATTGTGCCATCAGGCGTTCAACTGCGCTACGAATTTCTCAGAATTTAATGAATTCCTCTTGATTTTACATATTATATGTATTGATATTATATGTCAAATCAAAGAAGGTACATAATAACGTATCACAAAGAGGTAATATTCTTTTAATAACTTATTACGTTACTTCCCCCACTGCTGAAAGTGCAAAGATGTAAATCAGCCGTGAACAATGATCGTTTAATCTAATGGTTAAATCATTCAAGAAAGTTTTCAAGCAAACTTACTTTAACAGACGACTGAATTAAAAAATCTCGGATAGTCGCGTGCTATAAATCCGAACTCTCAGTTTAGCCGATAACTGGCCTTAGCCGATAACTGGTACAGTACAGTAACGAACTCAGTTCTTAATAATTAGAGTTGGGTATTGCCAGTAAAACCATATTGCGATATATTGCAATATCATACTTTGAATATTGCAATATATTGCAAACACATAAACTTTGATATATTTATAAATAAACTAATAAATGTTATCAAAATCTAAAGGTTTCTATTACTGTAATAGTGTGACAAGGTTCTTATGTGTATGTTGTAAGATATTAGCACATCAGTTAATATTTCATAACATTATAACAATTTACTTATTTATTAATTTTACTTAAACAAACTGTAGATATAAAGTTAATAAACAGTAGGAAAATTTCCATGAGTATTTGCTCACAAATCAAAACAATAAAGTTGTTACTAATTACTAAGAAACAAAACAATAAATGTGTTCATGACTAGATCAGTAGGGATATGTCAACAAAGTCAAAGATTCTTCTTAAAGAAGATCAACATATCCACATGTTTTGATTTAAGGTAAGCCCTTTGCGCTGTTACAATATCACCTGCCGTTCTAAATACTCGCTCTGAAGGAAAACTGGTTCCAGGTATGCATAGGTATTTTTTTTGCAAGCATTGTCAAAAGTGGGAACTTTCCTTGGTTTTCCTTCCACCAGTCAAATGCACTACAGTTCACTGGAATTCCAGGACAGTTCTTGTAATGTGAAATTTCATCTTCTGCAGCTTGCAGTTGAGACTTTCTCAGAGGGGACTCTATCTTTGTTATATAAACATCTCCAAGGATGTCCCCAAGAGTACTAGATGAAGATATGGATTCCAATTTTAAGATTTTTTGAGGAACAGGGTTGTTCTGAGGAAGTTCGGAGTCTGTGGAATCTTCAAGCAATGTAGGCATAGTAGGTAGAACAATGTCATGATTGTCCACTGGCTCAGTCTTAACAGTAACCTGGGTTTCTTTTTCTGCAAGATTTCCTGCCTCCCTGACTAAAATGTCAAATACTGACAACCGTTCCTCCTCTGGTAAGTATGGCAATGACTTGAAGCGAGGATCAAGTGCTGTGATTTTGTTTAAGACGTGTTCTTTTGAAGCATATCGTTCTTTGAGGTTTGATGACATTGACTTTTTCATGTTAACTATAGTTGGAGAGTCACCTTCTTTTGGAAGGAGAATATTGTCTAGCAGCTGGTGGTGCATAGGTAAGATAATAGAAGCTGTTGGACTTGTTTCGCTACACATTGTAGTGGTTATTGCCTTTAGTGGCTTAAGGCAAGTCACAATTTCCTCAACAAGGGTTGTTTCATCATCTGATAGAAATTTCAAGTCCTTTTCCTTATTTTTAAGCTCTTTGCTTACAAGGACACTAACTATTGCAGCTTGTAGAGACAGATATCTTTCTAACATATCGTACGCACTGTTCCATCTAGTGCACACATCCATGACAAGTTTGTGATATGGCAGTTCCAGTAAAGTTGATTGCGACTTCAGTATTGCAGCGGCTACACTACTTCTATGGAAAAAACCTACTATCCTTTTCACTCGAGCAAGAATTTGGGCAACAGACTGGACTCCTAAACATTTCTGAACAGCCAAGTTCAAAGTATGGGCATAGCATCCAAGATGAAGTTCACACTGTAGTAATTCTCCAGCTTTAGTCATATTTGCTGCATTATCAGAAACCATGAAAAGTGGGGTCTTTGGTACATGTATGTTCCATTCTTCTAAAGCTTTTGTAATACAATCAGCAATGTTTTCACCTAAAAAAATTAAAAACTGAAGTAATTCCAAAACAATGTTAAGAAAAATATTTAAAATAAAAACAATTTTAAAAAATATTTGAATAAAATTGAATTTGCATAAATTTACCTGTATGACTTTCAGCCATACAGCGAGTTTGAAGAACAAAATTCTTCATTTCCCACGTGCACTGGTCGCTAATATGAGTGAATGTAATTGTTACATAGGATTCAGTGGAACGCGAAGTCCATCCATCAGTTGTAATGGCAATCTACAAGAAAATCTGACCAATTATAATTACCATAATAAATTAAAATAGTTAATTGGTTCTAAGTCAATAATTAGAAAAAAAAGTTATAGACTGATAGAAAGTGATGAAAACTGAAAAATATTTCCAGTCAATATACTTGTATTATTCAGTATTATAAGTAGTGTATAAGTTTATTTTACCTATTTTTTTAATACCGATTATTCCTTGTTTTATTAACTATTCAGAAATGTATTTATTATTTTGTTTACCCGGGTAGCAGTTTTCAACTGATCCTGCACTTGTGCTTTCACTGCTTCATATTTCTGTGGAATTAAAACATCAGCAAACTGTTTCCTGCTAGGGCTCTGATACCGTGGATCTAAAGCCTTTACCATTGTTCGAAATTCTGGAGAATCTACTATTCTGTACGGTCGTAGGTGTTTTATAATAAAATTGGCTATGTAGTCAGTGATTGTCATTACCTTGGACGATTTCGGTGGATATTTTGCTGCGAGAATATTGGGTAATGTTTGCTGAGACGATGATTGCACTGGATGTACCTGTGATTTAGCTGGAGTACCAATTGCATTATTGTTGGTGTCATTTTTTACCGGAATACACGCCAATCCATGCATCCCTAGTGCGGCAAGGTGATGCACCCGGAGATGTGCAGTTAAGTTTGATGTTCCGCCTGAGTATTTCACTTCGCTGTTGCACAGCTTGCATATAGCAATGTTAGGTAAAATTATACTGTCACTTTTCCTTTTCCGTAGAGCGAAATGCTGCCACACAATATCAATATCATTCAAACCGGATCGGGGAAAATACCCTTTTCCCGAGAAAATACAACTTCGACTCAAACGAAAAAAAAAAAAGAAAATTAGAAAATATAACAACTAAGTAATTATGTATATTATCTTAATGTTTTCTTTCCACAAGAAAAAAAAATAAACTAATAACCTAGACCAGTAGGCAATACTCTTCCGTATTCACACACGCCTACCATACACAAACATAGTTACTCTCGTTACATTTACTTCCGGTGCATTGTCGATGTCAGGGCGAGTTTCAAACACTTTATTTCAGCTGTTTCTTTAAAATTTATTTTTTGCTTATATATTCATATATATAGTAAAATACCGGTATTTGATTTTAATAACGCGATATATTGTCAGCAAGAATTAAACCGCAATATACCGATAATATTGCACACCTCTATTAATAATAATAGTAAAATGTTAAACTACGAGACGTGTTGCTGAAAATAAATTAAAATTTTCACCAAAGTTAGTACAACCAACTCGTTATTTTTTTCTTTGTGGTAAGTTTTTTTGTGTAAACAACCAATGATGATTCATACAACAATAATATTTTTTGCGGCCCATTGGACGCTTGCGTCAATTTGTTTTCTTGCTTATTTTGAAATTAAAAAACCCAACTGGCTGAGTATTAAAACAGGACAGGAATGAAAATCTAAATAGAAATTGATTACATATTCATGTAAGTGGCCTTAATTCTTTCTTTTTTGCAGTTGATGGGAAAATTACAATTTTTTTAAAAATTTCATTTTATTTCAAACCAGGGAGTGTGCGTATAGTGGGTCGTATCTCTTTTCTAAAGTTTTGGTCAAATTTAACTATATTATTTATCACTGTCCCAAATAAGATAAAAGACTGTTTTAAAAAAACCCATAGGGGAGGGAGTCCAACCCCCCCCCCCCTTTATTCAACTTCCCCGTTTTAAGCAAACATCATTTATACAGACGTAGAGTCCTAACACAATCTGTTCATGGTTCACAAATTAACGAATAAGGTTTATTACAAATCTGTCGTGGTAATGTATGTAATGTTAAAACGCGAGTGTATGCTTATTTATTTGTATATTTTAAACTTAAGTTCTCCGACCCAAAGTACATGTATCTGCCCGATGCATGATTAACTCTACCTATACTTTCCGCCATGATGTTAATTAATGAACCCGCGGTCTTAGTTATCCCGTTCTGGAAAGTTCTATCCATCAACTTTTTATTTAAACCAAAGATGTTGGATCCAACTACATGTATCCGCGCGCGATGCACTCGTTCAACACTTACGTATTGATGTCAATTAGTCAACCCGAGTTCTTGGTTACCCCGTTCTGGAAAGTTCTATCAAAACTAAAATCGCGCATTCAAGAAACAGATTGGACCATTTAATTTATTCAACATTTGTAAAATATTCTATGCTCTGAATAAATTCCAAGTAAATATAACATTATTCACTCTTTACCCAATCATTCAATATTATTTAATTGCAAGTATATCCACCACCTTACTCTCATTTTTTGCTATTTCGGGCTGGTTTATCGAAAATGAAAGTAGGTTTGTAATTTATTACACATTAATTACTTATCAGGTAAAAAAAAAATATGGTTTACGGACATCATCTCACACGCGATAAAATACCAAAGCTGTAAGCAATTACTCTGATGCAGGTTTATTGGCAAATAACTAGTATTCGCTACGATCGTACGTGAGCAGCTCTTAGATCTAATTTTAATTAGATTGGCGATTTTACGCGTTCAGTTAGGAAGCTACAGTACTCAATTTTAAAAGCAGGAAAAATTCCTTTGAAAATAATAGTTTATTGGTAAATAAAATACATTGATAGAAAATCAAGGTAGATCTGGTGGATAATATGTTGACCACCTAGCCTCCTTCACTGGGTTTTTCTCCTTTGGTATGTTTTGTTTATACCTTCTAATACTGTCACCTGTATCTATCCGAATTAATTATATTGAAAAAACAAAATACCAGACCCAATTTATGTTTTTCATCCGGTCATAATTCTTTTTAAAGCAATGTTTTTCCTCTACATTGGTTTAGTTTGCATTATCATATATCTATGAAATTGCAATTCCGTGAATCCTAAACAAGATTGCATAATACTCGACTGACTGGTTTGGCCCTTGGGCCTTTCGTAGTTAAATATCTCTGAAGAAATACTGAGATAAAATGACTCTGAGATTTGAAAGTTTGAATTATCTAAGCTGTTATTCTAAACAACGCATGTTTTCCTGTTGTATTTTCCGAGTATGACACATCCGAATTAAGCAGATCTCGTCAAGTGTACTGCGCTCTCTATTTCATTTAACAGGGTTGCAAATAACCACTCGCAAATGCGAGTAATTTTTACTGTAGGCGACTATTTCTTAAAGATTTAATTGCCCACATGGTGAGTGTAAATTTTATCGGCACTTATCTGGAAATCGACCGTCGTTGGTTTTACTCTTAATAAATATACTTTTGTTTTCATTGTTTCAGTTTAAACAAACTTTTAAAAGACTCCGATTCGTAATCTGTATTATCGATGAGTATTATTCAAGGTAAAATGTGGAATTACATACAAGGCGTCAAAAATCATGCGGAAAATGTTAACCGAAAGGCGGAAAGAAAAGAATACTCTAAAGATTATGAAAGAAAGAGAGCAAGAATACTCTCTTGAATGGACGGAGGATAGGCCCTGGCTGGTTACGTTCCAATTATTTTAAAATTTAGAGAGATGATTTCGATTCGGAGCCATGAATTTGAGAGAATGAAGAGACTGTGTATGAAAGTCTACAAAATATTGAAATGGAACGAGATAGAGAGAGAGAGAGAGTGTGTGTGTGTGTGTTTGTTTATTTTATTACAATACAAAAGAAAAGCTACAAATTTTCTTCTCTTTTAATTCTATACGTATAAATTAAGACTTTTTGCTAATAAACTAAATAATGCCTGCACCAGTGTAACAGCTTACACTTTTGGTATTTCAACACGTGTTATATGATTTCCGTAAGTCAAGTTGAATTTTACCTGATAAGTAATTAATGTATAATTAATTTAAAAACTACTTGCATTTTCGATAAACCAGATCGAAATAGCAAAATTGAGAGTAAGGTGATGGACACGCTTTGGCGGATCCAAGTCAATGGGAGTTAAATGCATAAATTATATCCTTGCAATGAAATAATATTAAATGATTACGTAAACAGTGAATATATACATTAGGAACTTACTTGGATTATACATAGAAATTAAGATTTGACAAATGCTGAATATACGAAATAAGGCAATTCGTTTCTTGAATGTGCGATTTTAGTTTTGATAGATAGAAGCTAGCGAAGCGCGACTTCTGGAGAGAAAATGGAATAGAATTTTCCAGAATGGGGTAACCAAGAACGCGTATGACTAATTAACGTCATGACGAAAAGAGTAGGACGGGTTCATCATGTATCGCGGGCAGATATCCATACCTTCGATGGGACACCTTTGGTAATTACAAACAAGAGGCCCATGGGGCTACATCGCTCACCTGAGCAACAATGGCTTTATATGGGTGTTCAAAGGATATTGTGCCATATGGCCCCTTGGTACAATAACAAAAAAAGAATGCCGTAAAGTATCCAAATGTTACACTTATTTTTGCATACACTTAATCTTTGACATTGTACCTTTATGAAAAACCATTTTTACCGAAAACAAGATCCTATGCAAGTTATAAAACTAAATGTTTGGTAGTAGTACACTGTTAACTTCCAAGTACCCTTTTTTCAGTTCTGCCCCCTCCTCCCCACACTTTATAAAGCGATCAAAATATATGAGAGCATATAGGTACATTTTCTTCTTTAACTTCTTACTAGTTGTTGTATTTTATTTTTAAAAAATCCTATATGTGAAAGAAGAAAATTGTACCTCAATGCGCTCAAATTAAAAAAAACCTTCAAAAATTTAATTGGTCTTCTGCATTATAAATGAGTGTTGTTTACCTGGCGTGAATTTGTGCGATGTTTTATAACCTTACTCACTTGATCGATGAATACACTTGAATGAAAAATGGTGTCCTGTGCAATGTTAAAGAGCTATTATAATCAATGCACAGGCGTTGGAACAGGGTGGGTGGGGGCTAAGCTCCCCACTTTTTTTTGCAAAGTTAGACAAAGCTATACTCAAAATCCTAGTATTTAACGTTTAGCTAGAAATTTCTATTGATCAATCAAAATTTCAGCGTCAATCATAAAATTATAAGCAAGATATAGAGCTCGCAATTCTGCTAGTTTGAGTAATTTTTTTTTGTTCAAAAGAGTTTTTTTTTCCTATTCAGCATTTAAAATGTAAAAGAACAAAAGCAAGGCCTCAGCTCTGTGTGCAAACAGAAAATTGTGAGCAAAGCTCTGTATCTTGCTTATAATTCGAAGCTTGACACTCAAATATGGAAAGTAAATAGAAAATTGTAAACAATTAAAACAGAAGAAACTTGCACTAAAACAAAGAAAGATTACAATTTATTTTTCATCACATATATACCTATATATTTCTAGCAGCGAAAACAATCTCCGTTTATACTGAAAATGCTGAGCATCTTAACAAAACACGTTGCATTAATTAACCATTCCGTAGAGATCGTACCGAATTACCAATAAAATGTATAGTATTTTATAGTATGTTGTAAGTGCAAATGCCAACGCATTGAAATATTTAACCTTAATTTACTTCACAAAATCGGCACAAATCTATGTTGCATGTTTCAAATATTCTCTTCGCACGTAAAGTGTTGCACAACCAGCAAATTCATCTTTGACAACCCGTGTGTCATGCGCGTTCACGTTTTCGAGGTATGGAATACCGAACCCGAAGTTATAAACTGATTTCTTTATTATTAGATACGTAAATTACTCAAATTTTAAACTGAATTAGATCATAATTTTTGCAATTTATATTTTTCTTTCCATAAGGATTATTTTTGCTAAATTACGTTTAATTTGACTCAGTAGTTCTTGAGAAGATTTTTAAAAATGCACCCCCCTTTTTTTTACAGTTTCGAGGTTTTCTCCGTTTTGAATAAAGATCAGCCTTTCATTTCTGCAATTTAATTCACCTTCTTAAAAGGATACTTTTTGCCAAATTTGGTTGAATTTGGCCAAGTGGTTTTAGAGAAGAAGTTCAAAATGTAAAAAGTTTACAGACGGACGGACGGACGGACAGACGGACGACGGGTGATCAGAAAAGCTCACTTGAGCTTTCAGCTCAGGTGAGCTAAAAAGTTAATAAATAAAATGGAACAATTTGATGCGATTTAAGTTTTGATAGAAATAATTTCTTTTCCACAACGCGGTGCCCAGAAACGCAGTTTGACTAGGCCTAGTTTACACCATCGGGCAGATACTTCGGATATGATAACTTTGGTTTAAAAATGTAACTAAATATGCATACACTAACGTAATTTCATACATTTTAATACCACGGCAGATTGGTAGTAAACCTTAGACATTAATTTGTAAACAAGGAACAGATAGTGTTCCAAGTCTATATGAAAAAATGGTGTATGTATTAAACGGAAAATTAAATTGGGGGGGGGGGGGGGGGGGAGAGACCACCCTCCCTAATTTAATTTTCAATTCAGTCTTTTATTTGAAATTCTCATTTGGGGCAGTGATAAAGAGGCCATGTACATATATAAATCATCCAATTCAGTTTAGATTTCTCATTTCTCAGCTAAATATCCAGCTATGCATTTTAGTGTTTTTTTTTATTTCAATGTAAAACTCCCATGGTGGACACACTCTACTACCGGGGATCATGCTTTGAAAAAACTTGAATCACACTACTTGAAGATAGGATGCTTTCACACAAGATTCAGCTTTTCTTGACAAATAATTGTTGATAAGAGTTTTTGAAAATGTTAACAAGTAATTCTTTATTATATTCCCTTAAAAGACGGAATGGCTCTTTATTTGACCTAATTCCCTTCAGCCGACGGACGGCGGCAGACAACGGACAAATTTTTATAATAAAAGCTCACTTAAGCCTCTGGCTCATCAATATGACCCAATTTACAGTAAATCGACTAATGTTCATTCTATTATTTTTTAAATTTCCAATTGTTCTTTATAAAAGTGGTTTTGGATACTTGTCTTTATAGAATCTACATGTATACCATCTTGGTAAAATAACACAGAAACTGAACCCTACGAGTTAAAAATAGCTTTTCGTCATAAAACAACCTTGCATTAACGCAAACTCATCAATCACCGGGGTTAAAAAAAGTCTGGCCGTTCGTGTTACAAATAAGAACATTCATAAGTATCATCGGCGTCAGCTTTCCTAATGAGAAAGGCTTTGAATCAGGAAACAGACGAAATGAAATCAATCGATACTTTGTCAAGGAGCACGATCTGTGGATATGCGAGACAAATCCGTAAACCCCAAAATTGAAGAGGACAGCAAACTTGTGTCGTTAACAGAGTTTTTGGAAATTAGAGATAAAAATAGAGTCTAAGAACTACTTTATGCAGTTTTAAGTTCTATCGAAAAAATAAGTACTTTGATCAACTGGCATCAGAATCATAATTACGAATATCAATTTGTATAATCAATAGAAAGCGCCATGCTAATAAACATTATGTTTACCTACGTTCTTAATAGGAATAATTGTGAAGATGACTTTAGCAATACTCCAAACAGTATATAAACTTTACGGAGGGACCTAATTCGCTTTGCGCATATATATAGCGCGTACTTAAGGTCGGTCGCGGGTTTAAAATTTTGCGCCCTTTGCGCAGGGTATTGCGCATTAATGTCGTAAAACGCAAATGCAAAGTAAAATTTTCAAATATACAGGTTATCATGTGGGGAGACGTTATCACATAAAAGTCCATTGAAAAAAAATAATTTTTTTTGTCTTTACGAATTTTGCTGAGATTAGCCTTAATTAGGCTATTAACTAAGATTGGGAGCACCTATAGCTATCATGGTTCTGTCATGCCATGTTATAAACTGGGTTAAAAGGACTATAAAGTACCGATCAGACCCAACCTAACACCAGAGTAAACCCCAACTAAACCCCGGGTTTACTTTTGGGGTTTACTTGGGGTTTACTCTGGGTTTACTTATTGAAAATTTGGGTCCACTCGGGGTTTACTTTGGGTTTACTCTGTATCGTTTTTATTTTAAAAAAAATACCTATCATAAAAATTATTTTTAGTGAAATGAATTGTTAGAATAATGTTCAGAAGTATTTTAATCATTTCGCCACTTCTAAAAAATCGACGTTATCCATGTCGGAGTCAACGTCTTACGATGACGTCAGTTGAAACTTTGACGTAACAATTAACAAAAATAAAAACTGAATTTTTATTGCAGCGTCAATAATTAGAAATAAAAATATAATCGTATGCGCGATCCTTTCATGTTCTCTGTGAGTGGAAATTAGGTATTTTTTTATCTATTACAAATAAAATTAGATTTGATTCGTAAACATCTTTTTATTTTATACAATTCTATATGTAAAATGTCTGGCACGGCAAGTTTATACGACCAAACTATAAGGGCAAATAGCACAAAAACTATCCGGACAATTTCGTTTTAATTTTTCAAAAAGTTAACTTAAACGTTATCCTTCCATCGCTGAAAATTAAAAGAAAATCGTATGTTTGTAATTTTTTTACATATTATGCAATTGAAAATGAAAACCCCCTTTTCCCTATATAATCCTATATAAAATGTCAGGGATGATTCTGACATATGACCAAAAATTGAGCGCGGTAAACAGATAAACTATCCGGTCAATTTACTTTATAATTTGCACATAGTTTACTCATAAGTTGACCTTTCACTGTAAAAAAAAATTAAAGGAAATCGTATGTTTGAAACATTCTCCCCCGAGACTCCTTAAAGATCGTGATTGTTACTCAGTATTACGTCACAATCACTAAAATTTAATGAAAAATATAGCTTATGACGAAATATATAGCTGTTTTACGTCATTGATACACGATTTATATGGTGTATATAGCTACGGTGGCTGAACTTGCTATATTGTTCACCCCAGTGACAGTTGAGGAGCGACCGAAACTAATATGGCGACCAAATGCATTTATGAATTCATGTAAGCTTTGAATATAAAACTCACAACATCGACTAATGAAATGTATGCATGTTTAAAAAAACGTAGTTCAGCATATATATACCGGCCAAGAATGTTACGGCCGGTTGCTATCCGATCGAGGTATTCAGGTTCTTTAAATGAGAGAACTACACGATGTAGTAATATGTTTGCAAAAATGAATTAAGGAAACTATAATCAATAAAAAATTAAAGATGGCTTATTTTTAGAGATTTCCAATTAGCCCCTTCACGGTAACTGCGGTACTGCTCTTTTGTAGGGCAAAATGACATAATTTGGTGAAATATGACGTAACGTCAATTGTTTCATTTACGTCATTTAATTATCTACCTACTAAAATTTCAGCAAAGTATATCAATTTGCCCTGCAAGAGAGCAGTACCGCAGTTATCGTGAAGGGGTCTATTAGAATTAGAATTTCCAATGTATCCACAGTATCTTGCACAGATAGTGCTGCCGTGTCTTACTTCACATACACATCGAACACGTGTGTCATTCATACAGAGTGCATAACGTCTGCATCTTATTGTAGACCACAGCCGCACTACATCCAACACACTATAGCTAAGTGATAATTAATCCAATAATGTATAAACGGCGTAACATTGCATTTATCAGTTTGTAAACAAAACACTCCGTTTTCTAAGGTTCTTTCTGTCAATGCACTATCTGCTACAGTGTGTTCTATGCGCATGAGCAAAGTTATAACATTAAAACACAGGAGAACGTTCCACAATCGAGGGTTTCTGAAATATGTGTACCTGGATATCAGTCTTTTTTTGTTTCGTCTTTCATTTGATATTCCTTACCAGTGCAGTGGTTGTCATATTATTCAAATCTTTCTGTCCAGTGTAACGTGTTCGGGTGAAATTTCTGAAATACCTGAATGCGGTGAAACATGAAAAGTGCTCCCGGCCTTATATATAGAGAGGGGGTGGAAGCGATGAGCAGAACAATAGAATCAACAACTAACATGGTGGTAGTCAGAGATAAAAGGGAAATAATGCGTTTAATATAAATTTATATCAGCTTTAATAGCTCAAGTGATTTATAAGGATCTACCTTATACTGTAAACGTATTACATTTAGCGTGTACGATATTTGGCGGAAATAGAATTTTCAACAAGTTGGCGTAGATTTGAATTAGCGGATTTTTCCTAATGAAAGATTTGATTTAGCGATTTTTCAAAATTTTGATTATGTAAAACTAAAGATCCGCTCCCTTTATTTAACAAAAAACAAGAGCCAAGAGTTTGTACTCAGATGAGTACTAATCGTAAAACAATATTAATAAACATTGGCTCGTGTAGGTATTTAAACCTGCAGTCACACAAATCATTTCAAAACAATCATGCTGCAAAGTTGGCTTAAAAAAGCAAACGAAGCGCCGCCGCCTTCTCCCGATCTACCAGATCCACGGTCAGTCAAATCTCAGAATGATTCACAAATAATAGTTGCAGCCAACTCGGAAAATTCCACTCAAAGTCCTTCTGCTAAACGTAAAAGGGGAATGTACAACTCGTACGACAGCGCCCAGCGTGCAAAGATGGCAAGGTATGCCGTTGACCATGGTGTGGCTGTAGCTGCTGGACAGTTTTCAAAATCACTGCAGAAAAATGTTAACGAAAGCACTATTCGAAACGTGAAGAAAGAATTTCTTAAAATTAAAAAAACAAGTGGTTCAGAACCAACAACGCTTATTAAAGCTGAACGCATGGCACCGCTACTACTGGGAAAATACGACGATGGTGTTAAAACTTATGTTGAATACGTTCGAAATTGTGGTGGTGTAATAAATACCCATCTATTAATTGGATGTGCAAAGGGGATCATAAAAAATAAAGACAGACAGTTACCCTATGAGTACGGTGGTCCAATAAATATTTTTAAAACCTGGGCACAGTCATTTCTACGCAGGCATGGTTCTGCTTGGATGCACTCTGGCAGGTGAAATGATCCCCCCTCAGGTCATCTATCAAGGAAAGACTGAAAAATGTCACCCAAATTTCAGGTTCCCAGAAAACTGGCATATAACACACACGGAAAACCACTGGTCAAATGAAGCTACCATGCTTGAATATATCGATAAAATTTTAGTTCCATACATTGAAGGAATACGTGAGAACTTGCCGTTAAAAAGTCCGACGCGCATGCTCTTTGTATATTTGATGTTTTCAGAGCCCACCAGTGTGAATCGTTTATTCAAAAACTGTCGGAAAATGATATCAAGGTGCGATTTATACCAGCTTCTTGTACAGGGGAATTACAGCCACTTGATCTTGCGGGGAATGACACATTCAAACAGTCTGTTAAAAACTCGTTTCAGTCGTGGTATGCGGACGAAATTGATAAAAATCTAACAAACAGAAAAACTGTCGACGAACTCGACATAGACCGTAGTCTATCAAAGTTAAAACCAATTCATGCCGGATGGCTTGTATCTTCCTTTCAAAACATGTCGACTGATGTTATAAAAACAGGTTGGAGAAAATCAGGGATGTATGACATCGTTTTTCCAGGATAGTTTGTGACTTGTGCGTTGAAAACAAATTATTTCATGAAAACTGTATTACTAAATTGATTGCATACGTAAATACATTTTATTGTCGTTATATTTGTGAATTTATGTAGTGGTTTTTAAATAAAGAATAAATAAATAAATAAATAAAGAATGAAATAGACTTGCCTAATATTTAATGATCGTCAGGTACTAGTAATCTCTACACACGGTAACATAGTACGACATTTGGCGCTGTATTTGATTTAGCGGTCGCTGCTTTCCGCCAAAGCCGCTAAATAGAATACTCAGCCAAATGTAATACGTTTACAGTATTAGTTAACCGAGTTTCTGCCATTGAACAAATCATTTACATTCCGCATCCAATACACGTATTATAGAATTAAACTGTCCCCGTGCTTAAGTTTTGAAGTGTTTCGAGGCCTACAGGCTTCAGCGATCACCTGAGTACCATAGCCCGTAACCATTCACCATTAACCATTCATGGAGTATCACGTTTGCCTTTTAAGATTCATTTTTTTTTAATTCTAAACTCTAATCCAAGACTCCTCTGACTGGTACCCCACTTTATTATTTGATGTTTTTGTTTCCAAACATAAATGCATAAGAAGGGGGGAGGGCAGGGCAAGAGTCAAAGGAATCTCGGATTATATATACCATAGCTCCAGGGGGGAAGGGCATATCTGTATACTTTAAATTGTTAATCTTTAATAACATTCCCAGTTTCATTTTGAAAACACAACATTCATACAGTTTGTTGCTACAAGCATACAATGAACAGAAAATTAATAAGATTTCCTAAAATAAAACACGTTGTTAATACTATTTTGCCAAGTGACAACTGAAAATGAATAGGGCAATGCAATGCAATGTATAGCTGCAGGTATGTATAGCTCCCGGTCTGAAAAAATTCGGATGGACGACCTGAGAGCTACAGTGCCTCTCATAATAAAAATCTGCAATTTACGGCGCACAAAAAATTGCGCTAGTTTTTGACTGATTAACCTTATTTTCACAAAATTTCTGTGAAAAATTGGTACCATTAAATTCTTCAAGCAATTTACTACTGAAATCCGTACTTTACTTGCCTCAAACTTTCTCTCAAACACACTAACCGACTTCAGAAATTGAAGAATGTTAAATTCACGTCGAGATCAAGAGTCGCCATTTTTAAATGTAAACAAACTGCACCACTTCACATTACAGGGCTAGTGATGGTGTTTAAAAGAATATCAGAGGCAAGTAAAGTGAATATCATATCTGTAGTACAATGTCCGAGGAATTTTTTGGAATAAAATATTCGTATAGAATATGTTCTGAAATAAGGCTAATCAGTTTAAAACTAGCGCAATTTTTTGTGCGCCGTAAATTGCAGATTTTTACTATGGGAGGCACTGTAGCTCCCAGGTCGTCCATCCGAATTTTTTCAGACCTGGAGCTACAGACCTGAAGCTATGCAATGTAACGCATGTATTGGTCCAACTAAAGTGCCTGAACCCCTGACCAAGGAGCCATGGATTTCACAATTAAGGTACATGTATAGAGCTTCATGGACATAATAACCATGCATTTCGTTTTTCTCGGATATATATGGGTCTAGACTAGACAATTTATAAGATTTAATACATTTTCACCTGTGGCCATATTGGGCCCGCCCTAGGGCCTGGACCCCTGACCCTGGGGGACATAAAGTTCACAATTTAGGTAGAGGGCTTCTTCATGGACTTTAAAACATTGCAATCAGTTTTTCTCAGATATACAGGAAAGTAGAAAATATTTTCTAAGATTTTATACTACTACTAGATAATATCCCGCGCAAGCGCGGGAATTAACATTTTACACAGTTGAACCATATTTTGTTTTCTCATTGTTGTATATACTGTGACCGATTTTTTTTTCTAAATTGCTTTTTTAACCTATTTTTAAAATTAAAATATAAAAAAACCCAACAAACTGCATTGCTGGATAATTAGAGGAGCGGACAGGGGTGAAAAATCTAAACTGAAATTGATGTTAATATATATATGTACGTGACCTTAATTCTTTTTGTTGCAGGATTGAAAAAACAAATTTCTAATTTTATTTCAAACCAGTGAGTAGGTCAAATTACATTAGAATATTATCACTGTTCGAAATAAAAGATGGTTTTTTTTTTTAAATTGGGATGGGGTCACCCTTCCCCTTGTTCAAATTCCCCGTTTTAACTTTTATGCATAATTTAATAAATCTGTTAATTGTTTACAAATTAATGTCTAACGTTTACTACCAATCTGTCATGGTATAAAAATGTATGAAATTAAAAAAAAAAAGCTAGTGTAGGCATAAACCAAAGTTGTCAGACCCAAAGTATCTACCCGATTGTAAACTCGCCCTACACTTTCCGCCATGACGTTAATTAGTCAGCCCGCGTTCCTGGGGCACTCCGTTCTTAAAAGTTTTTTTTTTCATCAAAACTAAAATCGCTTTAAATTATTCAATTTTATTGATTAACTTTTTTGTATAAGCCATAGATGTCCGATCCAATCTATCTGCCCGCAATGCATGATAAAATCGTCCTACACTTTTCGCCATGACGTTAATTAGTCAACCCGCGTTCTTGGTTACCCCGTTCTGGAAAGTTCTATCGTTCTATCCAACAAAACTAAAATCGCGCATTCAAGAAACGAATTAGCTCTTTTTATTTGTTCAACATTAGTCAAATCTTAACTTCTATGTATACTCAAAATAGGTTACCAGTAAATATATTCGATCTTTACATAATCATTCAATATCATTTCATTGCAAGTATATATTTTGGTGCAAACTACCGCTGACTTGGATCCGCCAAAACGTGTCCACCACCTTATTCTCATTTTTGCTATTTCGGGCTTGTTTTTCGAAAATGAAAGTAGGTTTTTAATTAATTTCACAATCAATACTTATCAGATAAAATTCAATTATAGCTTACGGACATCATCTAACACGTGTTGAAATACCAAAGGTGTAAGCAGTTACTCTGGTGCAGTCATTTTGTAGTTTATTTGCAAAATGTCTTAATTTATAAGTATAGATACTATAACGCCACATTTGCTACGTCCTAGGGCCTGAAACACTTCAGGGGTCATGCATTTTATATTTAAGGTAAAGGGGTTGATGGAAAACATAAACATGCATTAATAATTAGTTCTTCTCAAATATATATATGGTAGTTGAAAAGAAGATTAAATACATTTTCACTGTATAGTCATATTGGCCCCGCCTTAGTTACTGAACCAGTAATGAATTTCACAAGTTTGGTAGACGGCTTTATAGACATCATAAAAGTGCATGTGGGAGTAGAGAAAAAGATTTTTTAAAATTTTGATTTTTTAAAAATATTTGTCCCTTTTTACACTACTTGGCCCCGTCTCCGTTAAAACGAAGTCGATGCCATAGTCATTATTGAAATGACAAAAATTCAAAATTATCATAGAAGTACCATAATTCAATTTGGAAAGAAAACCTATGGCAGATTCTTTTAAATATTTTTTTCTTTTTCTCTCCCAAGAACGCTTAATCCCCTCCCTCTAGGATATGTTCAATTATTTAAAAAACATAAACTACAAACAATTTTGAAATTGTTCCTACTAAAAATTCGGTTTTAATCAAATGTTATTATTTGATTGATTTTGATGTATCTTATTGACTATTGTAGAAAGATCTGTACTTAGGTCTGTCGTCCTTAATTGAAATAATTATAGTTTCATTAAATATATACTCTTCAAAGGGACGTTATTCTTTTTTTTAATATTTGAATCGTTAACACTAATCAGACGGCAAAAACTTTAACATGAACTTACATGTATGAACACGCGATGTTATAAGGTTTACTTAACTCTCTCGCCCCCCCCGGGTACTTAATAACGATTAAAATGCATACCTTTCAGTGACAGTACAATTGAAAGCGATGTGTTTCTATTGTCTATTGACATGTTATCTTCTTTTAACCTGATTACTTCAGGTAAGGTAAGGTTTGCGGCTTGCATTTTTTAGGATTTGTTCCACAGTTACATACCATTTTGTTCACTATACTAAAGTCTTTTTTCCGATGAAATTCAAATGATTTCGCCGGACCCCTTTTATAACTACAAAAGGTTCATGATTTCGAATTTTCACGTTTATGAAATGTAAACAATTTCGAGAAAATATGTACATTTTATATGTGTCTATTATGGGGGTTATTTACGCTTAAAATGCTCGAATACAATGCCACTATTTATATCATCATTCATTTTTTTTAAATTTCAAATGAACTATTTAAAAATAGAACAACATGTAACAAAAGTCTTAAATTTGACTACTATTACGTAAACGAAAACATCTTATTTGAAACCTTTCCAAGTCCACCGATGTCAAGAAAAGCTTATCTTATTTTATGTGTAATCTGATGTTTCTAAAACACTATTCAAAACCATATGACGTGGACTTTGTTTTTGTTGAAAATGATAAATGCTTGTGTCCTGTTATTTTTTCAATGAAACTACAAAACCCCGCGAAGTAAAACAAGAGGCCCATGGGCCACATCGCTCACCTGAACAACAATGGCGAACTACTTTGACTTAACACACTTTAAATAATTAAGAACAGTAAAATTTAATATTTAGCAAAGTTAAGTACCATAATTTTCTGATGTAAGACTCAATATTTTATAAAGGGGTAGGGGTGAAAATATATTGCGATATTTAAATTATATATAACACCGGTATATTATTTCCTACAGTTTTTGCACATATGTGAACAGTAAGAAATTTCATACATTTCCTAAGACGTATATCAGTTAACAAATCAGCACCCATTGTGGGCCTACCTTATTGTGTGTAATCATAATTTGAACATGTTGAATCTACACATTTAAAGGATGCCAACATTTTATTTCATTAACATTTTGTCTTAGAGGTCATGCAATACATATCTATTCTACTTCATCACTGTCAAGGTCATTACGGAACCACATGAGATAGCGCAAGCTTATCAGACTTCAGTGTGCGGCTATCTTGGCTTCAGTGTGGACGTTTCTTATCTTGTGTCTGGATTAATTAGTAGTGCAATTTCTGTAGCTTTTTGATAGGGGGAAATTATATATATTTCTGAAACATGGCCACGGGTCATGAGAACTTAGACGAAATGTCTAAAGATGAGTTAATATTGGAGTCTAATAGACCTTCTACTAGTAAGGTGGACTCAGAGTTAAGCATTTTAAATGCTTTGTCATCGCTGCAAGGCAGCATGGACTCTATGGCTATGGGCATTTCTAAGATGGGTCAAGCTTGGACATCTTTGGCCCAAACCAATTCGGTCAAGGACCAGAATACTAGTAACAATCTCAAGAAAAAACGCAAGGCGGAAGACACTGAGAGTGATAGTGACTCAGACGTGAGCGACAGTGTCTTGTATGACGATGATGTTTACAGCCTTATCAATGGGTTGAGTAAAAAAGAAGTAGAAAAAGAAGAAAATGCTGATGATGAAGATCAATGGTTAGATGAGATCGATCAATCATTAGAAAATGATGATGATATCGGCCCAGACACTAATCCAAAGTTGGCAAATATAGCTAACAAGGCATTTTCAAAATTAACTTCTGGGGAAATAATAAAAAAGAAGAAAAGTACTTACAAAAGGCCTAAGAACTGTGAGAAGGTCGTGGTGCCCAGAATCAACAAAGAAATCTGGAGGCGCATGAAAATTGGTTTCATGAAAAAGAGAGATATGAAGATGACACAAATTCAAACATGCATAACTAAGAGTGCTTTTGCTGTTATGCAGGTAGCACAATACATATTAAAACAAGACAAAGCTGTGGAAGGCAAAGAAGATGCAGTACGGGCATGTACTGACATCCTTTGTTTACTGGGTGATGCCTGTACTTCGATGTCTTATAGAAGAAGAGAGTTGTTAAGACCAGTCCTGAAAAGTGATCACGCGGGTTTGTGTGATACTAACGTTCCAGTAACTTCACTGCTATTTGGGGACGACTTATCAAAAACTTTGAAAGAGAGCAGAGAGGCCAACAGACTAGGCAGAGATCCTTACCATTCAAAAAACTGGAAAAGAATGGGATACAGGTCCCAATATGCCCAAAACAACGAGAAACAGGACAAGCAAAGCTTCAAAAAGAAACAGAGAAAGATGTAGAAGAAACTGTACAGACTGTAAATAAGGTAAACAGTTTTACTAGTTTGCATGTAAAAGAACTTAGATCAAGTCAAATGGACTTGTATCAAAAGTTTGTTTCTAAAGCCTGCGCACAAGCAAATAGAGATATAGATAATTTTAAAGGAGGAAGAGTAAAACAATTCTTAAATCAATGGAAGACCTTAACATCAGATAATGAAATTCTGAGCATAATACAAGGTTTGCAACTGGAGTTCATCTCAAATCCACATCAGAGTAGAATTATAAGACAGAGAAAATTTTGCGATTCAGAATCATTGGCAATTGATAATGAAATAAAAAATCTTATTGATAAAAGTGTTATCGTTGAAAGTCAACACGAAGACGATCAATTTTTATCACCAATTTTCCTGAGACCAAAAAAGAATGGGACATATAGGCTAATATGTAATTTGCAAGAATTAAACGAAAATATTGCTTATCACCATTTTAAAATGGAGTCATTACAAACAGCAATTCAAATGATGACAAAAGGTTGTTACATGGCTTCCATAGATTTAAAAGATGCATATTATTGTATTCCAATTGAAGAAGAATATCAGAAATATTTGAAGTTTCAATGGCGTTCTAAGCTTTACAAATATACAGCATGTCCCATGGGGCTTTGTATGAGTCCCAGAATATTTACTAAAACGCTAAAACCAATATTTTCCACATTGAGACATCAAGGTCACCAATCTGTTGTGTATATTGACGATACTTATTTGCAAGGGGAAACTAAGGAATCCTGCTGCAATAATGTAGAAGCAACAGCTACACTTCTAACAAAAGTTGGTTTTGTTATAAATCCCGAAAAATCGGTTTGGCAGCCCACTCAATGTATTGAATTTCTTGGGTTTGTGTTAAATTCAGTAACTATGACTGTGTCTTTAACAAAATCTAAAGTAGAGAGAATATCTGAATTATGCAAGTCAATATTAAAGAAAAACTTAATTACAATTAGAGAGTGCTGTCAGTTTATTGGGACTCTTATTTCTACTCTGCCAGCAGTTCCTCATGGGAAACTTTTCTACAGGCAATTAGAGAATGAGAAAATAATAGCATTGAAACAAGCTTGTGGTCAGTTTGAAAGTAAAATGCAATTTTCGCATACAGCTAAATCTGATATTAATTGGTGGCTTGAGAATATACGTGAAGTCGTCAATCCCATTTGTAGGGGAGAACCAGATGTGGTAATTGAAACTGATGCTAGCATGAAAGGCTGGGGAGGTGTTTGTCGACATCTTAACCTGATAGCAGGGGGTCCTTGGAAAGTGGACGAAGCTAATTATCATATTAATGTGTTAGAATTACAGGCAGCTTTGTACACCTTAAAATCCTTCTTCTCAGATAAGAAAAATATACACATCCAATTATTAATGGATTCAGTAACAGCTGTGTATTATGTCCGAGAACAAGGGGGATGTAAATCATTAAAGTGTAATGAAATAGCAAGAGAAATCTGGAATTGGGCTTTACATAGAAATATTTGGTTAAGCGCAGCACATATACCGGGAAAAAATAATTGTCAAGCAGATTTTGAAAGTAGAAATTTTAAGGAAGAATATGAATGGAAATTGGATGAAAATACATATTTAAGGGCAACACATAAGCTTCAGTTTAAACCAGAAATAGATTTATTTGCTAGTAGAATGAATTATCAAATCTCTAAATACGTATCATGGCGCCCAGAACCAGAGGCATATGCTGTGGATGCGTTTTCTATAAGTTGGAAAAATCAAAAAATTTATTGTTTTCCTCCTTTCAGTATCATTCCAGCAGTTCTTCAAAAAATGCATACAGACAAAGCAACAGGCATAGTGGTGGTACCAAACTGGCCAACGCAGCCGTTTTACGCGACACTAATGAAGATGTTAGTAGACTATCCGATATTCATAAAGAAAAGACCTTCACTTCTAACACTACCAGGAAAAACATATGTACACAAAATATGGGACAGACTGGACTTGTTAGTGTGCCTCTTATCCGGCGATCAGTCGAAGATCATCAACTTCCGCAAAACGTTACAAACATCATTATGTCGTCATGGAGAAAAGGAACCACAAAACAATACAAATGTTACCTCAACAAATGGGAGATTTTCTGTAGTAGACGGAATATCAATTCAATTCACACATCTGTAAATAATGTGTTAATTTTTTTAACGGAATTATATGAGACTGGCGTCGGATATTCTGCCATAAATACAGCAAAGAGTGCGTTGTCGAATGTTGTTACACTTGCAGGAATGGACAATGTACAATTAGGAAATCATGCACTTGTAAAGCGTTTTATGAAAGGAATATTCAATTGTCGACCTTCTATGCCGAAATATACTCAGGTGTGGGATGTTTCTCTTGTGCTTCAGTACTTGAAGTCAATTTCTTTAGAACACATATCATTGAAACAGTTGACGTTGAAAACAGTGATGTTGCTGGCTGTTTTGTCTGGACAACGAGTACAAACTTTGGCGGTATTATCTACTACTAACATGAGTTTGACGAACGATAGTGTACAGTTCTACATCGATCAACTGTTGAAACAAAGTAGACCAGGAAAACATTTAGGATTATTACGATACCATAAATATCATGATGAAAATTTGTGTATTATAAAACACTTGAATATGTATGTGGACAAAACAAAACATTTACGTGACTCGGATAATTTACTTATCAGCTATCAAAGACCACATAATGCGGTAACGTCTGAAACAATTTCTCGTTGGATAAAAACTGTGTTGGCAGCGAGCGGTATTGATACATCTGTATACTCCGCGCACAGCACGAGAGCAGCTTCGACCTCATCAGCGTTAGCTCAGGGATGTCCAATTGACGTTATTTTAAAACAAGTAGGGTGGTCAAGAGCAGAGACATTTGCAAAATTTTATAATAAAACTACTGACAATAATTATGCATGTAATGTTGATCAGAAAGTGTTGGAAACTGTTTGAAGATATTGTTCAGTGACAAGTAACAGAACCGAGACATTTTGATATATGATACGCATACATGAATGGTGTATTGGATTGTTGGTAATCAAATTAAATGATGTAGCTAGAATTTGTTTTTCTGTTTTAGGCATCCAATGGCCAAATGGCTTTAAAATCTCATGTGGTTCCGTAATGACCTTGACAGTGATGAAGTAGAATTGGAAATTAAACGAGACTTACCTGTAAGTTGAAGTTTGATTGGAATTCTACTTCATCACTGTCGGGAATGGAGGAATCACATGCCACACCCTGATTAGTTACCCACCCTTTATATTTTAAAATTAATTTTTGGGGGTGATTCTTTGAATTATTTGCCCATTGGATTAATTTTTTTAGGGGGATTTTAAATGCTGAAGTCTGATAAGCTTGCGCTATCTCATGTGATTCCTCCATTCCCGACAGTGATGAAGTAGAATTCCAATCAAACTTCAACTTACAGGTAAGTCTCGTTTAATTTCCAATTTTATATGATGAAAATACTGGAAAAGGTAGTTACCATTTACCTGCAATATTTCTTGTTTGGTATATTGGTATTTATGAAAAAATATTGAACTTAAATTAGTGTAATTTTCATTTTCCACATCTAAGTGAATATTTTTTGTGTGTTTATTTAAGATGCCAAGCTCTATGAATATACCATGCCGATGAGATACATTTCATTTTCACAGCTTGTATCTCATATGTGAAAGTTAACAAAGATTGACGGACAGGGAATCGCCAGCTAGTCTTGAAGCCAGTACGCAGTGTTTGAACTCTGTGGAAAAAGTTGCTAAGACTACAGTCAAAAACTTAATGTTTGCCTGGTGTAAACTTGTGTGACGTTTTATAACCTTTTATAACCTCGATCATACATTCGACTGGAAAATGTTTTTACATGATGTGTTAAAAAGCTATATAATTTAATGTATTGTCAGGCATACAGGTATCAGTTTTGTACTAAGGCCCATCAATTATTTCATCTTCCCTCAAAAACAACAAACGGCTACAAACCAAGATGATTTTCTGCTGCAATATTTTCTTTAAAATAATGATAATGCAGATATCCTCATAATTATAAGGTGTCAGAACTGTTTAAAAGAAGTTTTTATTTACTCTTTTGAAAAATACCAAAATTGTTGCAGATTTCAAATAATTTATCAAATGAGAAGGGACCCGAGAAAGTAGTTATAGCACATCATCCTTTTGATTTTTCTGTACACAAGTATTTAATGTTTAGTAAGACAATTTTATATATCAGTCGTAGAATGATAGGCAACTTTTAAAAACTTATCCAATTTGTTTAATTTCATTTTTTTTAATGTATTCATACATTATATAGATAAAATGTTTTGTAATTGAGTTAGCAAGGTGACACAAAATCAGTTAATGCACTTGTGTATTTTGGAGGAATTAGTCCTACCCTATGACCCAATTACCGCAGTTATGTAGAGGATCTTTTAAGTTTTGAAGATAGCTGTAAACAAACGGTTTTGCATTAATTTGGCAGTTATTATCTAATTACAAGTTATCTACTAATTGTAGTATCAACACGAAATGTAATGAATATCAATATCGATTGTAATTTTCAATGCACGGTATGTGTTTGCATCACCCGTATTTATAACCTCTACAGATAAGACAGTCGCGGGTGATTAATCACAACAGGGTTTAACTGAGGCTGTGAAAACGTCAACATCTTTTTATTGTCTTTGGATTTAATTTACACGATTATGAATACATGGCTACTTCAAATTTTCTTTCAGAGGAAATTCCGGCGAAGTTACCGATCAAAAATCGATTATTTCAACCAAAGTCGCCACCTTGTTTGATCCTTGTTGACACTCAATTAAAAATTAATAAACAATAAAAACAGAGGGAAATGCACTTTAGTACGTTGTTAATGTATCAGATTTTATCATTTTCGCAGGTATAAACAATCAACTGCCTATTTACCGAAGTCTATGTTCCAAATACAAGGCGATTGTTAAAAAGTTAAAAAGAAAAATGAAACGAAAACAAAACAAGCTAAAACCACCCTCACAAGTGAAAATGACAACGCGTTGAAATATTTAACCTCAATTTAATTCACAATAATCGGCACCATATATTCGCACGTGAACTGTTGCACAACAAACTGCCTGCTTCAAACAAAGAACCTCGTTTTCGAGATGCGGTAGACTGGCGATGCCTGTCATAAGACCAGTCTATCGCAATGAATTGCCAGTCTACGAGATAAGGAATAACGAGCCCGCTTTATTAGTATTTTCGCAATTAGCTCAAATTTGGAACATAAATAGCCATTAATTTTTGCAATTTATATTTTCCTTTCCATAAGGATGATTTATGCTAAATTACGTTAAGATTAACTCAGTAGTTCTTGAGAAGAAGATTTTTTAAAATGCAGCCCCCTTTTTTACAGTTTCGAGGTTTTCTCCGCTTTGAATACAATCTGGCCTTTTATTTTTGCAATTTATATTCATCTTCTTATAAGGATGATTTGTGCCAAATTTGGTTAAATTTGGCCAAGTGGTTTTAGAGAAGAAGATCAAAATGTAAAAAGTTTACAGACAGACAGACAGACAGACGGACAACGGGTGATCAGAAAAGCTCACTTGCGCTTTCAGCTCAGGTGAGCTAAAAAACTAAAATCAATTATGACGTCATATAAATTTTGACGTCTTGGCTGAAAAAATGGGTAGTTGGTGTTACGTCACAATGAAAATCTGTGAGTTATCTCCCTGTAACTACAAACCTTACCTTAGGACATATCGCATGTTTCTAAACTATGGGACATTTTACATTTTTTGCCTTCCTTGTGTATATATTAATTACTTCTAACAGTTTGTTAGGTGTATAAAAGCGGTAATTAGCCATAATATCAATTTAAATCATAGCCCCGATCGTATAAAAACTCGTTAATGAGATAGCGTGTCACGTGGTACGGTGACGTCACATGCGACCTTCTTCGAACAGCTGATTGTAAACAAATTGTAGGATTAGCATTATCTTCTTTAAATCTGAGACATTTTTTCACCATGTACGATGGTTTTTTTCATGTTGACTAAATCAAAAGAATCTTATTATTCAGTCGTACATGCTTGAGCCACCAGTACGGGTAAAAAACGATGTTATAGGCCTACTGGAAGAAGTAACGATGAACTCGGCAATAACGATCAAATTGATCGACGTGTAAACATGGTAAACACAACTTAGTAAGGAATTTAGCTTTTAAAAAATCGGTTACAGGTGTTTATTTTATTAAAATCTACAATAATTTTGTTTTGGGCGTTCTTTAAGACTCGGAATGTTCATTGTTGTAAAACAGTGGTGCACAAAAAGTTTGTTTCTTTGGCCGTAACTGGTCACAACTTTCTAAGGTTCTTTACTTCATATTACACTGTATATATAAATATATATAGCAGGAAAAAACGTTTTCCTTAATTATTGTATTTTCTGTAAGATCCCATTGCTCCGTTTTTATCTATTTACGTAAAATGTATATCAACAAACTTTGTCTATTTCTCGCGTAAACATTCAATATCAACAACTCCTTGACTTCTCCCACAATTAAGAAATAAAACTCACAGAAATTTCACATACCGTACTTAGGATTTCTGCAGAGGTGAGATATAATGAAGAAATCATTTACACAAAACGTACGCATACATGTATGTATAGTTTAACAATATCAATAAGAAAACAGCTAACGAAGCGAGGCGTTATCCAAATTGGCATCCTCTCTTGTTATTTTCCTCCGATGAACTTGCGTTTTGTACACAGGCCTCTGTTCATAAACTTCTATTTTTCTCTTTGAAAAATAAATACGATTTGTTCATGAAACTAATATCACAAAAATATATACCATATATTTTGTAATATATTTATTATATGTTTATTTATAAATCCTCGTCGACAGAAAGGCCACTGTTTGGTACATGATTTTCGCTTACTTTCGTAAGGGAAACTTAAAAAACAACAGTCCAAATCCCCATTTTTGACGGCTAGAACACCCGCAAGAGACGCAAAACACCATCATGTCCCGTTATCGGCAATTTCATAGGTGATAATTAGTTTAATTGTCGTTTAAATCTAATCCAATTACATAGACGGCTAACAGCACCTTCTCGCTCGAGGTCGCATGTGACGTCACACATAATGGGGGGTATATCGAGAGAGAAAATATGCATATCGCGACATTTGAATTTCATCGCCTTCAAACTAACGAATTAGCCAGATTATTTTGTGTAAACGATGATAAACTTCATTTTTAATGAGTATAGAATGATTTTATTTAAAAAATTCCGAAAATTGAAAAACATGCGATATGTCCTTTAATAAGAACAATACAGATGAAGATCATTTACGGTGATTTAAAATGGGAAGATCTGACATTCTTCTACACAGGGAAGTTCTTGGAACATTTGTACAATTTTTCAACATTAATATATATTATCATCCGGAAGATTACATGTCAATTCCAGATCCTCGAAGTCTTTACAATTAGCCACATTCTTCAATCTGAAAGGTTAGAGGGGACTTTTTAATGAAGAAATCAGATGATTATCCATAACTGTAAATATACTTGCAAGCATCGTTGCACCCCAAGGTATTTTTAAATGTTGAATTTAAATTATGAGAAATGTGCAGCACAATCATCAAGGGCTATAATATAAATTCAACGACAGCAAATCGACTTTGCTTTGACTTTCACTTTCAGAGAACGTACTTCAAAATTTGCACAAACACACACTAGAAGAAAAAGATGTCTTGAATGGTTTTTTTGTGTCTACAGATTGCCACGCTACATTGTCATTATTCTCATTTGTCTGAAACTAAAACGACATATTGAGATAATCATGTACTTTCCCTTACGATAATGGGCTCCAGGCTCTTAATGCCTGGCTTCAAGACCTTAAGCTGAAAACATTTGTCAAATATCATTATGTAAAGATTGTGATTTATTTTCAGCTAACATAATGAAAAGTTGCTAAGGTGTTTTATTTTCCCCAAAAATGACACACATAAGGAACATTTTATTTAATATCAAAACTTCTTTTTAACATTGTGTTTAATTTTAAAAGTTATTATAGGGTATACTGTTTTACCCTTGGGTGTCTGTCTGTCCGTCCGTAACAAAAAATTCTGTCGCATTTATCTCAGCAACTATTTATCGCAGATGCTTGGAATTTGTACAGTGTTTGTTAAGGCATGCCATATCGTGGGATATATTTTTGTACCAATCGGACGTCAACTTCCTGTTAAATGACGACTTTGCTTATTTTTTAACCAAAATTTTCAAACAAATTTTCGTCAAAGATTTCTCAGCAGCTATTTATCACAGATGCTTGAAATTTTCACACAGTGTTTGTTAAGGCATGCCATATCGTGGGATATATTTTTGTACCAATTGGACGTCAACTTCCTGTTAAATGAGTACTTTGTTTATTTTAGCCAAAATTTTCAAACAAATTTTCCTCAAAGAATTCTCAGCAGCTATTTATCGCAGATGCTAGAATTTTTAACACACTATTTGTTTGGGCATGCCATATTGTGGGATATATTTCTGTACCAATCGGATGCCAGCTTTCTGTTAAATGTCGACTTTGCTTATTTTGCATATTAACATCAGAGCGGGGGTATCACTAGTGAGCATTGGCTCACAGATACCTTGTTTAATAGTAGTAATCAAACATACAACTTAATTATATCTGTAATACTTAACTGTAAATTTTAAGGATAACGTTGGTTTTCATCCAGCTTACGACTACTGAAATGGCCGTTATTCAGCGGCGTGTTTTTAACTTGTTTAAATTTATGTTTTTCGCATTCAATGCTTGCTAGCTCATTTTTCATACGTCATCATACGTTGTTATTATGCATTTAAGAACAATACCCAATTAAACTGTAAAAAAAAAACCATACATCATAGAACAACTTTGCCATTACCTTCGATATCCTTTTCATAATTTACGTTTGGACTACTTAAATTCTGATAACTCTTATATTAATTTCTTTCTGAAAACGTGACTAAGATAATAAGTGTTTTCCAAACCTTTATCAATACTGTAACAGAGAAAGTATGTGTCAACATTGAATTATTTATCTACTCTGTCTTAAATTATTTATACAGCACATTTATTTATTATTTGATATTTATAAATATCTTAGGATTTAAACTATGTTCGTATAAAAGTATGAACAAATCCCAAGATTTCTTCAAAATCCTTAAAACGCCCCCTCTTGATTGTCAGTTTTCAATAACCAGCTAAAAATAAAAAGTCTACGGGGATCTGATAATGCAATAGACATACACGTACCCGGATAATTTCATTGAATTATTGTGCGAGGTATTCCGAGTGACTTCCGAATAGAGAAAAACTGTCAACATTTCCCATTATAAATCTCCCTAAGAAATCTGCTTTCGTTCCTCTGAATTTTTCCTAGTAAAAAATGATAATTTGTCAATGAAGATATGATGGCTAGTTTCTTTTTTTTAATTTCAATTGCACTTCTTTCACAGGTATGTGTATTTTTATTAATAATCGTCCAACTGTGCTGCATTGTATTTTGCTACGGACGATACCATCTCAACGATATTTTATTAAGGTATCTTTAATTTAAAAAAGAAACAACTTAGTACATATATTACTTGTATATCAGTCTACCTCTCTTTTACAAAAAGAAGAAGTATTGTACTAGTAAAAGTATAATTCTACACTATAATTTATTTTATTTGATAAATACTTTTAAAATGAACGATAGATTGCTATTTGGCTTTGTATCGATATGCTACAGTCTGGTATTGCCTGGTTCTTTCGTATGGATCAATTTAACTTTTTATTAATCGAACATTTAAATTAGTGACATGAAAAGGAAGCAATATCGCCGTTGTGCCAAAGTCCATGATTTATATGATTAAAGTAAACCAAAATAAATATATTACTTAATAAAAGACATTACCATTATATTTGTCGCTTTAATATCAAAACTGATTCCTTTTTTGCTCAATTTGCTAAACGATATTAACGATTTAGAGATAAAAGTTGCCATTCATCATCATCAACATCTTGTATGCCATTCATCACCATCAACATCTTGTATACCAATGCTACGTCTGGAAAGTTTTATGCTAGTGCAATGCAGTGAGTTATATCAATGAACAACTTTCGATTAGGTCATAGTCAGTTTTCTTGTCTTTCTATTGTAAAACCCTAATCTGATTTATTGTATGAAGAAACTGAATTTAGATCTTATTATACAGACAGATAAACAGATTTAACTGACTATATAAATATAGTGGCCAAAATTTCTAACGCCCCACTTTAATATTTTGAACTCTAAGATACATTAACATTAATTTTTACATCGTTACCACTATCGTCTGCTTTTTAAATTGTTTAACTGTCCATGCGAAATTATTGTAATCGAGTGAAAAATTGTTGAAAAGCGTGGAGTGCGAATTCGATAGGTTTTTCGGATGTGTTTTTGAAAACGGTTAGATTCAATCAGTTCACTGCCTTAAATTTCTAATGAAAATCACAAAACAAATTGAATAAAATGCAGCGTATGACTGCTTGGTCCAAACAGGGCGCAGTTCACGAGATGTTTGTTTTCTTTAACAATAGTTGCTTTATTTACGTACAACATTTTCAAATTTTGTTCTTACACACTAAGAGGTAATCCAAATTCATAATATTCATTACACTTCGCTAGAGTTTTGAACATGGACCACAAAACAATTCAAAGGCTTGTCCGGAAGTTCAATGGACTTAACCTCGCAGGCCAAAACGTCGTGTGACGACTCGTCAACAGGACCGTTACATTTGTACATGTGAAACTCATCTTCGGGATAGGAAAATTACAGCAAGCGCAACAGAACTGCACACTTTGGGATCGCATGGACGGCCCTTAAGTGACCAAACTGTGCGAAACAGGCTGAGAGAGGGAGGATTGTGTGTGAGGCGACCTTATGTAGGCTTGGTGTTGTCAGCCAGACACAGACAACATCGCTTAGCTTGTCAAAACATCATCTACGGTATACACGTGCAGACTGAGGTCAAGTTCTGATGAGTCCAGGGTGAATTTGCGGCGATCCGATGGACGGAACCGTATCTATCGAAGAATGGGGGAACGTTATAATGACGCATGTGTAAGAGAGCAAGGGGGCAATTTGGTGGGGGCTCAGTAATGATATGGGCGGAAATATCATAAAACACGAAAACTCCGATGGTTCCTATTCACCAAAACCTAAATGCAGCAAGGTATAAAAACTTAATTCTTCAGCCAGTGACGATTCCGCATATTAGAGCAAATCGTGGAATGGTTCTGATACAAGAAAATGCCACTCCCCACACTGCCAGAACAACACTGCAGATGATGCAGGGAAATAACATGCGCTTACTTGACTGGCCCCCATGCAGTCATGACCTTAACCCTATATGTATGGGATGAGATAGACAGGAGAGTCAGACAGCTTTCCCAGCCACAAAATTTAGCGGAACTTGAGAGAGACCTTATACACACTTGGAATAACCTTCCTCAAAGGTTTTTATGTAATTATGTTACTTCCATGAGAAGCAGATGTTTTGCCGTTATTGGGGGACACAAGCAGTGTTAATGCTGTGATTTTTACATTTAAGGATACCTATACGTTTCTTGAATTTGTGAGAAAACCCTTAATTAATGTTTGATTGAATTTTAAAAAAAAAAGTTCACTTACTTTTTATTCTTTACACTTAAAAACAGTTACGGTCGAAATGATTAAAATTAGGAATAGTATACTACAAAAACTTGTATAGGGCGTTAGAAATTTTGACTAACATATCTTTTTCTTTTAAAGGAAAACACAGACAGGATCTACTAGAATACAATTCAAAGATAAATATTGATTAGATGAACAAATGTTGTCACGTGTGCAATATCATCAGTCAAAATAAAATCCCTTATTTAGATTAATTATTGTTTGGTTGTAACTAAAGCCTCCCACAGATTCTCATCTGCCGACCGTCTGTCTGTAAACTGTTTTTTTTTTTTTTTATACATTTTCGACTTCTTCTCCAGAATCACTAGGCCAGTGTCACCCAAAATCACCCAAACTTAGTAAAAAGCATTATTAGGTGAAGGAAATTCAAGTTTGTAAAAATGAAGGGTCACGCTTTCTTTCAAGGGGAAAAATAAGAATTATTGAAAATTTGTTGGTATTTTTCAAAACTCTTCTTCTCAAAAATATTTGGCCAGAAATGCTTGAACTTGTGTGGAAGCATCCTCTAGTAGTGTAGATTCAAGTGTGTTCAAATCATAATCCCCGGAGGTAGGCTGGGGCCACAATGGGGGTCAAATTTTTACATAAAAAGATATGGAGAAAATTTTCTTAAAAGCTGCTTGGTCCGATTTTATATCAAATGGGTATACCCTTCTAACTATTTTTAGAATCGGTAGGACAACAAAGTAGTGCCTTTAAGCAAAATAGTTCATATACTTTCAGAGTATATATTTTTTAGGGGGAGATTTAAATCAGAATGCTTGACAAATGTCAGAAAAGAGGATTTGCAATTTTAAAAGCAAGTGTCAAAATTGAATTTGAAGGAAAGAATTAAAATTGTTTGATGTTTATCCTTTTCAAAACTGTAAAATTCCCTAATTTTACCTTCATTCAGAGTTCTTCAATACAGACGGATTTTTCAGGAAAACGAATCTTACTTCACACCACGACATTTTAACAGGAGAGAGACAATTTGATGAGCTTTCATTCAAGAGGTTCCTCGTTGCTGAACCAAAATTAGGGGCGGAACTATGGACCCTACCTTTAACATTACCGCCTATGAAAAATACATTAGTGGACTTTACCAAAATGTTGTGAACGCTTTTAAACAATGCTTATGCTAAGTATGTGTACATTAAAATACATTGCAGTAGTTTTCCCGATCAACTAAGCCATATTTTAATGAATGTAAAAAAAAATGATGTACATAATTTTTCTTAAAAACAAACAACACAAAAGGGTACCGCGTTATTTCGTCTCATATTAAAATTTGCCCGGACGTCGAGGCGGCTGTAATTGTATTACGACTTTTAAATCGCTATAAATAAAGTTCATAATGTTTTGGCAAATCAAAAAATATACTTATGTACATTTTGTCAACTTATATTTCTGAAGTTTACTTTGTTTACAATCGATACATAACATGCGGGTTAAATAAACCCAAACATTTGGGAGACGAAACCAAATGGTTCCCTTGTCTAAACATTCCCATGATGCAGTTTGGTTTTGGGTTTTTTTTTTGCTCATAAAGAAATCATTTTATTTACTTTAAATATTTCTAATTTTGAAAGGAGACCGATTCTGTTGGTGTAAATAGGTGAAAGTATATAACTTTCTAAGACAAATGGTTTGTAGGGAAAATAATTCGATACTGTAATAGCGAAAAAATCGGACCATCTCAAAAACCAATCGGCCAGAAAAGCTGTAACTTGTGTGAAAGCATTCTCCTGTAGGGTAGATTCAAATTTATATAAACCTCAGATGGTTTAATTAAAGTTCGTTATTTTATCATGATCTTTAAGGTTAGGATGTAATTATGGTGGTAAGGTAATTATTCTTCAAAAATTAAAATGTTGTAATTTTAAAGCTGCTTGGTCCAATTTTATGTCAAATTTTAAACGATGATTATGCTAAGTATATGTATAAAAATAGACATTGCAGTAGTTTTCCCGGTCAATTAAGCCAAATTTCAATATAAAACAAATATGTAAAAAAAATTCGTTAGAATAACAAACGACATAAAAGGGTATCGCGTTATTTCGCCACATTGAAATTCGCCCCTGACGTCGAAGCAGGTATAGTTGTATTACGACTTTGACATCGCTAAAAATAAAGGTTATAATGTTCAGGCAAATTAAAATTAAACCTGTGTGTATTTTGTTCGCTAATATTTCTGAAGTTTGCTTTTCTTACTTGTAATCGACGCATAACATGCAGTTTGAATAAATCCAATCAATCGGGGGACGAAACCAAGCGGTTCCCTTTTCTAAACATTCCCATGAATCATTTTGGGGTTTTTGGGGGGTTTTTTGCCGAAAAAGAAATTATTTTTATTTACTTTGAATATTTCTAATTTTGAAAGGAGACCGATTCTGTGGGTGTAAATAGGAGAAAGTCCATAACTTTTTAAGATAATTGGTTTGTATGGAAAATTATTTGATACTGTAATAATAAAAAAATCGGACCAAGCAGCTTTAACATTTGGTATTACTTGTATGCAAGTATTTTGACATATTGTTGATTCTCAAGGGTTAAGATCTTTTCTAATCATGTCCAGCTATTTAGAAGATCATTTTTTCTCAAGAAAATAAATTTACAATTTCAAATATTCTTTTACATAAAAAAAAACCATTTCTATTATCCATATTAGGTGGTTTAAAGCACGTAAATATTAGTACATTATAAAAGGGAATACACATACATGTATAAATCGACATAAAAAAGAAACGTTTACAAATAAAAAATAACAAGGCACCGCAAAGCGGAGCATCCCCTCGCCAAATGAAAACATTGTGCGGGGAAATGCATTATTTAGGAATAAACATGTAATTGAAGAGACCAAATATTTAACTTGTTAAAAACCACTTTAAATTAAAATATTACGTTTATTCCTATCCCCATGCATGCTCTGGGGTGTATCCATGGGGGATGGGTGAATTTACGCGGTTGTACAATTTCTCCCATCACTAGCGAAAACACACCACAAACGTGTTAAACTTTAATAATATAGTTTTATAAATTCTCTTTATATATCCAGTGACATACATTACGCATTTAGACAATTAGTGTTGGCAAATTTAAAGTTTCATATTGAAAATAAAACGTAGCTACGATCTGGCGATATATAGTCTGTTCTATGGGGAAATTCGAGTTAACATATCGTAATTTTAACCACAATATTTTAAAGGGGGTAACGTATCTACAGTGATTTACATGAAATGAATTCCTGGTTAATCATGTTGACGATATTCGTCAAAGTCTCTTATGAATTATGAACATGTTCTTCTCTAAGTAATTCGTTATATATCTATTATCCCGAAATTCGACTCAGACGGCTGCTTGTTTTGATTTAATTAGGGTTAACCTTAATCTCCTGCTTGCTTCAGTTTTTCACTTTGGACATCCTTCCAACTCCCCATTTCTCAAAAACGTTTGCTTCTTACCTTTACACTTTACATTGCCTACATCCAACAAAATATCAATTTGTTGATTTGAAATGTTTAATTTCTCGAACCGGAAGTCGTACATGTACATACAATTTCTAATTGTTGTAATTTTAACGATATTTTAAATTTTAAAAAATATATAACAGAATTCTTTGAAAATGAATAGGGTTTGTCCTTTAACCATGCTTATTAAGTTTACGAAGTTTGATAAACATGCATGAGATGGTTTTCTTTGAATCTTGCTAAGAATGCTGAAATGGACACACACACACATACATACATACACACACACGCACAACAGAGATGCTATATACCCTTCTCAACAAGTTGCGCGAGGGAATAATAATAAAAAAAAATATACCGAGTACTAGTATATGAATAATATACTGAAAAATTATTATCAAACCTATAAATAAGGCGTACAACATTTCCTACCAAAAGACACTCAAAAGTAGGATTTCCGCTGGAGTTGAGAGGTATAATGGGTGGTTAAATTGAGTATTTGAACATTGCAACGCTTCACCATCTGAGTAGCAACATAAATGGATTCGTATTAATGATTTGGGGGGGGGGGGGGTATCAGTAGACCTAACTATGCACCATATATTTATTTAGTATAAATTCATTTACTAGTCATTTTGATATTGCATGACCACCAGAAATGAATAACGTTTGTCCATTTGTATCTATTTTAACTGCTTTTGATATGCCGTACAATTTTTTATACCTTTGTATGTCATTTTACATTAGTTATTGTAAGCAACGAAAACACTTGCTTTGGACAGCTTGTATTAAGCTTAACATCACAGTTTTTAAATATGAAATCGTGTTATAACATTGTTCGTCACGCGATAGATCTCAACCGATATTAATGTCGGAACATTCGGTAGTCATAAAAAACTTAATCAGCTGATTATATTACAACAAGAATAAAATCATTAATAATTGGAGATGAAATTTGAAGTGATGCACCGAAGCTATTCGCTGATTGTTTGTTTTCGTGCAATAAGCAGTAACTATATTAGATATGATGAACCTGAAATATTGACAATTACTTTTACTTCGGGGATCTTTTATGCGATTCGAGTCTTTAACCTACATTACTGCATTTTTTATTTTGCATGGGCGTCTGGATGCTATATTTGTCAAATGTTATACCAAAATACTCTTTTTAAGTTTGATAAATGGATAATCATCGAAGCAAAATATTCTTGGATCCGAAAGGGTAAGAAATTGTTCGGGGGACTAATTGATACAAAATTAATTTATTAATACGGTTTTTTTTTTTAAAATTAGAGATAAAAGTTTTCGAATTTAATTTGTCAACATTAAATGTGTACATTCCTAAGCAAAGGTTTTCTGATGGTAAGCCATCATTTGAATATCAGTTGTCTAGTTAAAGGAGAGAAATAAAGCTATCATGAATTCTTTAATGTGTGTGCCATGGTGGGGTTTTCAATGCATTCAACGATATCAGATTAACATTCCTTTTAATTCTGTGGTAGCGCACTTGTTTGTTTAAAATTTTATAACTTAGTTTAAATAAAATGGAACAGGCATCTTCTATTTGCTTTGTCTTTGCAGTGAAAACTACAATTTCAAGATTGTAATGCCTTTTTAACTAGCAATACGCTTACAAGGAAAAGCTTTTTAGTACATTAAGCGATGTAACCGGGTGAGGTGGGGATCTTTATCGCGACCTGTTCACTCTTCGTTTTTGAGACTTTTTTGTTATAGTTTGGCGAACTGATTTTTAACTTCCTGTGTAGGTTCATAATTATGACCTAAAGCTCAAGTTTGAATTTATTTACTATAACGTGTATCTTATCTTATTTATCTTCAATCATTTTTCCTCTAACTCTAGACTTCCTGAGTTAATAATGGTTGTTATTATAATTTTTCTCTACCTGGGTAATGTTTAAATCGTTTATAATCAATGTGAATAATGTACGAGGTGGGCTTTTCACCCGGTTCCTATTGAGAGAGAGAGGTAATTATTGCCTTAATCTTCTTCAGATTTTCTACATCAGGTCCCTGGGTTGCTTGTCACTGGTTCCTGCTTAACCCTAACTTTGATCTCTCTCTCTCTCTCTCTCTCTCTCTCTCTCTCAACCTTCTATAACCACTCACCCTTGGAGTAGTCCACTTTAGGGTTGCCAGGTTGTTCCATTTTCCCACACTAAAATAATTCATTAAAACGTTTATTTTAATAGGGCATAATCGTTATATTACCCACGCCTCTTAATTATAATTTGCGTCCCGCATGTCTATTGATTTTCAACATTTTAAGGTAATTTTAAGATAATTTAAATAATCATTTATTTTTCAAATATAAGAATCAAAACCAATATACAGTACCGATCAGACCCAACCTAACACCAGAGTAAATCCCAACTAAACCACGGGTTTACTTTTGGGGTTTACTTTTTGAAAATTTGGGTACACTCGGGGTTTTCTTTGGGTTTACTTGAGAATTGCTTTTGATGTCAACTGTATGCACTATAGTGTGAAGCAGACCCGTCTTTTATCTTACCATCCTACTGCCTGTAATTCCTGCCCCTTGTATATTCTGGGTATTCCGAATACACATGTAGTGTCTGCTTTCAGGAGTATACTTCTGATCTGGGTGTACTCTCTGTGTCCACTCTGGGTTTACTTTGGGTTTACTCTGGGTCCACTCTAGTAAACCCGGTGTAAACCCAGGGTTTAGGTGGGGTTTACTTTCTGTTAGATTGGGTCTGATCGGTACTGTAACTTTATGTTATTGTGCGAATTAAGACATCCAGTTCCATTGTACACCAATTACTGTTTTTCTTTAAACTTAATCAAACCATGTGTCTTCTTTAAACTTTTCTACAATGTCACTCTTTATATATGATCAGGTTAGTGCTGCACTCAATCAGTGTTCCAATCTCGTGGACCATTGCATCCAACACAGCAGTTAACACTTGTCAAGTCCGACTTACATTATTTTTTAGCGATAGGTGTAAAAGTTATTCATTGTTGAAATTCTCTGTTATTTTTGATCTGGGAAGTGCTACTCCAGTGCGTCGAGGTACCAGAACGGATCCAAATGAACCCACAGATGATGAAGACGACGACTCGTTTTATTACTAATCGGGTTTGTCCTTTAAAAACTTCTTCCAATTTTTTCCAGACCTATGTAGCAATTTAAAATAGAGTGTCCGTTGGGGACATGTATTGCAATACTGTCAGAATGCTTGTTATACTCCCCGCAAACGAATTTTTTTTTTTGGGGGGGGGGGGTAGTTTCACCTTATCGTCCGTATGTCTGCCCAAAATTCGTGTCCGGTCAATATCTTTCTTATGGAGAAACATTGGAAGTTTTAACTTCAAACAACTATTGCTTATGACCTGAGAGTGTGTCATGACCTTGACCCAAGGTCATATTTTGACAAGGTCAAGTTCACTGGCAGAAAAAGTGCAAAATTTGTGTTTCTTTTTATGGAGAAACATTAGAAGTTCTTACCTCACACAAAGATTGCTTATGACCTTAACCCAAGGTCATTTGGGCAGGATCAATTTCTGTCTGTGTCATGTTTTGTATTAATGGAACTGATTCGAAGCTTTGACACACAACTTACTTGTATGAGGCCATTTAAAATCATTTTTTTGATTCTAATACCCACCCGCCTCTCTGAAAATGGCCTTTCCGATATATTTTTAAATTTAAAAAAAAATCGGGTTCGGTATACCACAATTCAAAACATTCAATGGCTGTTTGACCTGTGGATTATCGCGTTTGTTATAATAAAAATGCAAATGTCTTCATGCATTAACAGTTAACTTTAAAAAAAAATGGTATTTAAAGAATAGAAAGTGGTTTATTTACTCGTATTAGCATTAACAATTTAAAAAAACAATAGAGCAGTTTTTTGTAGACGTGGACGGTGAAAGAGATATCATCCAATATTTTCTAAAATAGAAAAGTTATGATTTGTTCTTAGCGGGGGTATCATTTGTGAGCTTGCTCATAGTACCTCTAGTTATTTAGGTAATACGGTAACAATTTGCAGTGAATAGACGGATAATTCATTATACATTCATTGAACGTGTTATTTTCCTCTTAATATTCAAAAATAAGTGAAATACATGTACATTAATATGAAAGCCAAGTCTTTCGGTAGCAAATATTTTAGTCATATGCCTCAGTCGAACAACAATTCAACACGAAAGCCCACCCCTATTGATTCTTCAATATTTTTATACTTTATCTTTCAATTTATCTTTAGGTCTCTATAACCAAATCCACGATCTCTACAAAAAGAAATACGAAGATTTATCAAAAGTAATGTCATAGTATGGTAAAAATATGATCAGTGTTAATTACAACACAATCAAACATGAAGTTAACTATTGGTGTTTTCAATCAAATTTTTAAAATACATTTTATTATGATAAGTCCGCATTAATTTATTATTGAAATTTTGAAATAAGCAGATAAGATAGTCGCCGTAATGTAGCTTCGTCGAGTGACATATTTCTGACCTTTTTTTTTAAAAAGGAACTCATTCCTTCACAAAGTAACGTCCGTAGTGCTATATGCAACGCTGATGCCGATTCACCTAATTCCTGAAAACGTCTGCATACCATTATCAATAATCGAGAAATTGCAGTTAACGTATTACATGCCCGCTCTAGTTGATCAGTGGATCCGTCGTAGCTGACCTTTGAGATGCGGAAACATCGCAAAATAAACGTAGCTTGTGGTCTCGGCTGTAAGGGGGTTGAGGCAAGTGTTCCATCCCAAGTGATTAAATGGTACTTACATGTATAATTAAAGTTTCCATGGCAGTGTGCGGTATTGCACTATCGTAGTGAAGGCTGCAGTTATAAAGGGGGTTTTCGTAAAGGTTCTGACACTTTCTCAGTACGTCATGAGACCCCTGGACAAGACCTGAAATTAAAATCATGCGTTTAAGCGTTTTAAACTCGATAAGTTTAAAAGTAAAACTTAGCGTTTGTAAGCTAGTAATTTGATAACACCAAAACTGAAAAATATATGTTCTTGAAGTTTGTTTAAAGTACTGGGGATTTCCATTTTTTATTCTTGGCCCTCTTTTCTATTTCTCCCAAGGTAAGGTTAATGTATTTGACTTTCTTTTCAACAGTTCGCCTCCATGTTCTTCTTGGTCAGCCTTTCCTCCTTTTCCCTTCTGGGGTCAATAGCTTAGTGATAGGGGAAATTTGTGCGTTTCTACTGACTTGTATTTACCCCCCGCAAACAAAGTTTGGGGGGAGGGGGTATATAGGAATCACCTTGTCCGTCCGTGCAAAATTCGTGTCCGGTCAATATCTTTCTTATGGAGAAACATTGGAAGTTCTTACTTCACACGAAGATTGCTAATGGCCTGGGGGTGATTCATGACCTTGACCCAAGGTCATTTGGGCAAGGTCAAGGTCAATGGCAGGGAAAGTGCCAAATTCGTGTCTGGTCCATATCTTCCTTGTGTAGAAACATTGGAAGTTCTTACTTCACACACATTGCCTATGACCTGAGGCTGTGTCATGACCTTGACCTTAAGTCATTTGGGCAAAGTCAAGATCACTGGCAGGAAAAGTGCAAAATTCGTGTCCGGTCCATATCTTTCTTATGGAGAAACATTGGAAGTTCTTACTTCACATAAAGATTGCTTATGACCTGAAGGAGTTATTTGTTCAAGTTCAAAGTCATTTTTAAAAAAATGCCTAATTCCTGTCTGTGTCATGTCTTGTATTAATGAAAGGTAAACTTTGACACAAAGCTTGCTTGTGTCAGGGCACGTAAAATGGATTGTTAGATTATCATTGAAACTGGCCCGCACCGATGTATTTTATCTTTTTTATGAAAAAAAATGTGTGGGAAAAAAAATTAAGAAAAAAAAAATCTGGCTCGGTATACCAAAAATTCAAATTATCAAATGCCTGCTTGACAATTTGGATTATCGTTTGATTCTAGTTATGTTTGTTATCATAAGGATGCAAATGTCTTCATGCATTAACAGTTAAGTTGAAATAAAATGGAATTTAAAGAATAGAAATTGGTTTGTTTGCCCATATTAGCATTAACAATTAAAAAAAAATATAGCAGTTGTTATTGATAAAACATGGACGGTTAAATAGATAGCATACTTTCTTTAATAGAAAAATACTCGAGTTATGATTTTTTTTCTAAGCGGGGGGTATCATTTGTGAGCTTGCTTACAGTATCTCTAGTTTTGATTTGAGATTGAAATTATAACCCACGTTTTATCTATAGTTATGATGCGTCATAAGAACGCCTCTCCTTCCTTTCTCTTTTGCTTTATATTTTCAGGTTCGCAAACATGCACACACAATTTATTCTCTATTAGCAATCCTGGAACCCATCGTACACATAATATTTTCATGTTATAGTTTTCAATTTAAATTTTTGAACGGTGCCGTAGGATATTAAATTAAACATCTTACGGTCACACGCTTGTCATCAATAATGATTTTGGACACTAGTTGAACTTTTCCCTTCATCCCCTGTCTTTTGGTTCTTTCTGGTTGTTAAATGACATATCTCTCGATTGAAAGCTTTCAAACCACCTTATACAAGTCTCTTTCCTCGCACTGTGGGGCTGGTTCATCAATTCAATTCCCTCCAATGATAAATTTTCCAATTAAAAGCAAACATGCATTACAGCTCGTTGTAATAATATGCCCGATTCTGACATTTTCTAAACTCGATATAGCAAAAACTCGATATTGCACGATTTAAATGCCTAAAAAACAATTACGTCATTTCATTTTCCCTTTGCTTGTAAAAATGTCATTCCAAAAATTTATTATTTAAAATACTGACGGCTATCGGGTATGGAAGGGAATTACCGCCAAAAATCTATGTATGTTGCTTTTGTTCCTTTATTTTCGGTACATTTACACATGTACATGTTTATCACATTCACTTTGATTCTTTTTTTTATTATTTATGTTTGCTTAATTCTATGTCAGCATAAAAATTAGGCTAGGAATATATCTACAAATAGGATTAGCTAGCATCCCGTTCAACAGCGTAGCTCTAAAGCAGCTACGCAGCTACAATCTTGAACACATCCTTGAAGCTCTCTTAAATAGTTTCACTGCTTTGATTTCTATCACTGATGTAGTAAACTTGAAATTAAAACTAAGCACGATTATTTTATAAATTGTTATTTCTACATTAAATTGGCAGTTTTCAAGTAATTTTTTACAAAAAACAACAAAATATAGACATTTTCAAAAGGTTAATGTTCATTCTTAAAATAATGCACAGTTCAGCTCAGAATAAAAACTTAGATAAATCTAATGTATGTAAGTATGCCTATTAAATTAAAATTTGAACGAACAAATACAACAGTATTCAATGAAGCGTATAAATAAATTATCATCTCGTATATTTTACAGTATTGCAATTAGCAACTATAATTTTTTCTTTGAGGGACTTAGAACAATAGGAGGAATTTTTTTCTGGTTCCTAGGTAAAATCTTTGGGATGGTCGTACCCAAACCACTTTACAAGGTACTCTTCTTTGTTTTCCCTTCCAGACGTATGACAACATATTTCGCACCTCCTCTTTTAAAATTGTACAATTGTTTTCATGTTTTTCAGCTTCAAAGTAAATTTATATGAAACAAGTGAATTAGTGGATAGTTTTTCCTCAAGGTAAACCCGCCAACTTAAAGATCAAAAATGTTTTAAATGAACGGTTTACATATTACCTGACACTGCTTCTTGTCTTTCCTGAAGATGAAAGTTGTTAAAGAATGCGGCTGCTTTGGGAGATCCAAAGACTACCAGTTTCCAATAATTGAGTCCTAGGTCTTCAATTTCTACACCTAATGAGCCAAGGACTTCACACTGAGTTAAAAAAAGGGTATACAAATAAGCACATTATATAAGAAATGATATGATTGTTACCAAGGTTATTCAAGAATTAATTTTTATATGGTTTTGCAAGATTTAAATTTGTTTTATAATTATAAATGTGAAGCACATGGTGCAGTGGTCATAGGCGTTAGGCCAGTAACCCAAAGGCCGCTGGTTCAAGCATCGCAGAATCTTCTGATACGCTACCGCTCTCAAACATATGGAACAACCTACTTAGAGATAACGATTAAAAGATTTTTGATAAGCCAATCAAATTGTGGCTGGCGAAACTTTGCCAGAAAAATTTGAGCTTATTTTATATAAGCTCAACATCCATTCAAGGCGGATGCTTCGAGAAAATTTCTATAATTCCCAGGAAAAAAGTATAGTTATGCAATGCATGCATTAAGTGTGGGGTTTTTTTTGTTGGTTTCAGCAGATTTTTAAAACCCTCACCGAAAAGGCTTTGAGTACGGTACATTTAATGACACAGGAATCTTACATTTTAATATATTTCAAGATTTGTAATTTTTATTTGTTCACCTCTGTGTTGAGATCGGGCGAATAGCCCATAGGTACTGGGTCCTCTAATTGCCCTTTAAAGTTTTACTTGGGTCTTGGATCTGTCTTGTTTTCTTGTTGCAATCTAATTCTTAACAATTGTTAGCTCAAAATTGTAATATTGAATTCTTTGAGAGCTCTTACAGAATTATATGAATGGCTAAAATAAAAACTGTCACGATAACACACTAAGAATTGTATCAATCTGATGGTCACATTATATATGTATGAATATTATTCATCTTACTTTCTATTCTTGATGATAGAGAAACGAATGTTTAAGAAATAAATTCAATTGTTTTACAATTTAAACTCATATTAACTGTACACTTTGCACTTTATAAATTAAGAGTTAATTGCATGTTCAACCAAGTTTTTATGAGTATTTAGATTATGTAGCTATCGAATTCGTTCCTAATATATATCGTATATGACATTATAGATATACATGTTCCTAAGAGAAAAACTAGACTATCGTACAGTGTTTAATATAATCATGGTATTTTAGAATTCTATAAGATTTAAACAGGCATATTGCAGGGTGGGGGAGTACTTTTACTCTTGACAATTAATCAATTTGATGCATATCATTCACTTTTCTTCGCCCCCACATACTGTCACACATTCCCACGCCTTTTTCTGCTAACTTTTTGTCCTGCGTATGTCTGCCTGTCCGTAAACGTTTTTACATTTTCGACTTCTTCGATCTCTAGAACCCCTAGGCAAAGAAGAAGGTACAGTTTCCTTCAATATATGCCCTAAAATTCAAAAGTTGTTTAAATCTCATAAAAATACACATATGCCATCTTGAACATGTGTGTATATAAAGTACCAAGTTATTCACTTTTATCTTGTTTCAAAAAATAGTTTTGACTTCAACACTTTGGCATATTTCTAAGATTTGGTCAAAAATGATGAAAAATGGCACATTTTCTCATAGTTTTTCGAAGAGGAAAATGTGTCCGCAGATGTCGCCCACAACGAAATTAATATATTTTATGTGATATCACATGATAAAGTTATTATGTGAGTTTCATCGTGGGCGACAGCTGCGGACATATTTTTCTATTCAAAAAACTATTAAGGAATTGGTGTCTTCTGCTCATTTTTATGAAAATTACGGGAAAATGCATTGTTTGTGACGTCACAATTAACCTTTTGAAAGTCTAATCAGGAAACTATTTATAGATTCTTAATTTATGGGTATTCTTGTGTAAATAAACGTTACATTTCAATTTCCTGTGATATTTTTAAAAATCACTTTAAAACGGGGCCAAATATGACTGAAACTGTACCTATTTCTTTCAACCACACTTGGCACAAAGCATTATTGGGTGAAAGGATTCAAGTTTTGTTAAAATAAAGGGCTATCCCATCTTTCAATGGAAGGTAATTAAGAATTATTGAAAAATGGCCAAAATCTTCTCAAAACCATTTAGTCAGAAAAGCTAAAACGTGCGAGGAAACATCCCCGGATAGTGTAGATTCAAGTTTGTTCAAACCATGATTCGGGGGTTTGGTGGGGCCTTAATAGGGCGCAAAATTTTACATATAAATCTTTAGAGAATAAATCTTTAAAAAGCTGAATTAATTCAATGACAAGTAACATAGTTTATTTGGGGCACTCAGGTGATACCCCCATCTTCTCACCGTGGCTATATATTTTTGTGAAAAATTGTAAAATTTAGTTCGGTATATATAAAGCAGCAGGCAGTTTCGACCTTGTGATACGAGGTTCACAAACCGATAACTTTAACCACTGTGAGTGAGCTATGATGATATTCAACAAAATCGATTGATGTAAACAGTTTTTACAAAATATTAAAATTATTATTTTATACAACACAACTTATGCTGTAATGTTGTGTCTTAAGGTAAGGTTTGCGGTTACAGTGAGATATCCCACACATTTTCATTTTGACGTAACACCAACAACCCTTAATTTCAGTTATGACGTCAAAATTTATGTGACGTCATAATTGATTTCAGGTTCTTTTTATTTCGCGGAGTTTTGAAGTTTCCTTGAATAAATAACAAGACACAAGCGTTTTATCAATTTTTACGAAAACAAAGTCCGCATCATATGGTTTTGAATAGTGTTTTAGAAACATCAGATTACACATATACAAAGATACATTTTTCTTGAAATCGGTGGACTTGGAAAGGTTTCAAATAAGATGTTTTTGTTTAAATAAAAGTAGTTAAAAATTAAGACTTTTGTTGCATTTTATTCTATTTTTAAATAGTTCATTAGAAATTCCAAAAAAATGAATCACGATATAAAAAGTGACATTATTTTTGAACAATTTAAGCATAAATAAACCCCATAATAGTTACATATAAAATGTATATTATATTTTCACGAAATTATTCCTAAAAATTGCAAGCCGAAAACCTTACCTTAAACAGTATAACACATCTTGTGATGTTGTGTTTTAAACAGCACAGGTCTTGATGTATAGTGAGCTGCTTCGTCCTTTTTATAACATTTTTTTTACATTGTTAGACACGCTTTTAGACGTGTACAATAATAGGAATAATAGTGAAAGGTTACTGCGTTATTTCGCTCCTTATTAAGATTCGCACCTGGCGTCGAGTTGTACGACTTTGACATTTGCTATAATTAAAACACGATTTTAAAAAGGTTTAGGAAAATCAAAAACAAAAACAAAACAAAACCTGTTAACATTTTTAAACATTTTTTGGCAATATTTCTGATGTTAGTTTTGTTAACCATCGATGGATAAAATGTGGGTTGAATATTCCCAACCGATCGAAGAACGAAACCAAACGGTTCTTTTTTCTAAACATTCTTATGAAGCATTTGCTTTGGGTTTTTTGGGTTTCTGCCCATAAGCAAGTTATTTTTTTCTTTGAATATTTCTATATTTAAAATGGTTAAACTGGTTTGTATGAAAAATTGTTTGATACTGCTGTAGCCAAAATATCTTACCAAGCATCTTTAACATTTAAAAATAGTCTTGCCTTACTACAGGCAAACTAAATAGATTCATTATTAGGATGGGCAACAGACCATCACTGAAATTGTTAAATTCAAAACCCATGGTGTTGTGGGCGGTTTTAATTATCATTAAATCACATTTTTAAAAAGCAGTTTCTCCTATAGAACATCTACCATGCAATCTGAGTACATGTTTAGGATGAGTGAGGAGGTCCAAGCATCCATGAATTGATTCTAAACTGTTAAAACCATGACCCCCAAGCCAACCTGTAGAAAGTGATATTATGTTCTCTTTCGCTTCGCTCAACCGAACATTAATTATTGCCTGTTCATAATCATATAAATAACACATAATGAAGGAGGTGACAACATTAGCCGAATTTATTTTTGTTTTTATATACAAGATAAATCAATATCGGATTGGTTTCATCCATGCAACCTTAAGTATCCACCGCACCAAGTACTGCGTCCTAAAGATATTCTTTCCAAAACCAGGACATCGGAATCAGCTGTACTTTTAAAAAGGAGAAAAAAAAAGTAAATAAAAAAAAGCATTTTGGCGACTATCTCGTCGTAGCTAAGTTGTCGAATGGCAATAGAGCCCGGGTCTTGGTTCTAAATACCCAAGAACCGAATAACTCCATACAAGAAAGTACATTGTAGTTTCCTGCTATAATATTAACTCCTTAGGTAAACGTTACTTATGTGAAAACGCGTTATAAATTGAGCTCCGAGTAGCCACGACAGCCTGTGCGCAGCACTCTAAACCCGAAGGTACTGGGATTAAACCCCAAATGAACACACTATTTTTTTTAAATTTCATATGGAAACGAAAAGATATATATGAAATGGTAGCATTGGACGGACTATAGTCCGGGACATCGTATGTGCATTGTACATGTATATGGGATTCTATTATGTAGAATACATGCGCATCTATCAACAATGCTCATTTGTTTCGAATGGAAAAAAAATAAGACGTATATATGTATAACAATGCTAATCCCTTTGGAAACATTTGTATCATATGTGTATGAATTCTAAAGGGTCTTTTTTTTAAACAGATCTATGAAATACAGTATGTGCATATACATGCTAGCCTTCTTTAACTATATATTATAATCTGAAAATTTATCTTTTCAAATGAATCTAGCCGTGGTTCAATGTCAAATGTTTATGTTACACGTATCTGCAATGTATTTACCAAAAAAGACTTGATTTATATACTGTATGCAAGTCACTGTTCAGATTGATAAAATTCTGCTAAACAGTATTCATCTTATTTGATGTATATACATATAGTTCATATCAGAACACGTTTATAGATTCACCCATCAACCATAACAGCCTAACACGAAGTTTAGTGATAAGACGTGAGCGAGTCTGAATCATATTAAATTAGACATTGCTCAGAATAGCATTATGCATAGCATTACTAACATTGATTAAACCTAAGTAAAATGGTTTTGGTTTATTTATAAGTAATAATATCATCCTCAAAACATTTTAAAACCCATTTTATGAAAACTTTTGAAAAAAATGGATGTAGACGATTTGAAAGTTGAAATAATTTGATCTGGTTTATAAATAATCTCATATTCTCCGGATGTTACTATTAACAAAAATCATGCAAACAAAATCTATCAATTACATGTATTATAGCAGTTTTATTGTTTTCAGATTTAACATGCATGTCCAAATGTCTTTATATATATATAGAAGTAAAGTATCTAATGATTTTTCAGCTGAATCATTTGATCAGTGACAGTTACATATTGAAGTCTGCATAATCATCTTCACTATCACACCATTTATCGGTATTGGTCCAATGCCGAGATGATTTGACCCAAAACCCTTTGTTAGCAAAAGGGGCACCCATCTTTCTAAAAACCTATATTGACAAGCACAAATTCTTTATGTTATTTTAAAGTTGTCATAATATACACATTTCACTGATCTACATGTATTTGTTTGACCATCACCCAAAGATACAACATGTCCATCTTTTGCATGATTACATTTTAATCTTACTTGCATATAAATTTCAATACTATTTGCATCATAACCAAATGATTAATACAGAATACAATACATGCATAGGCAACGCTCACTAAAACAGTATTTTCTTCTTGAAATGTATACCACACTTATTAATTCACATAGTACACAAGGACGCAATTTTTTTAGGACTGATAAATTAGTCCGACTTAACGTCTGAAACTAAATAATGACATTATTTTGCGATCATCCCCATCTTGTTGTCAATCCTTCACCATCATAGAACCAAAAAACAGCACATTTCGTAATTATTATAAATCTTCTCTTGTCCTGCATCTACAGCTCCGAGGAAGCGATTAATAGCTAAAGGCTGCCAGAATATAATATATACTGAATAAACAATTTTTATTAATTTCGAATGCAACGGGCTGCTTTGTTTGAACTAGAAGTTAAAGGACCGATCGCATAACGGAGAGAATAACAAAATAAGTTTTTCTATGGAGTTGCAAGCGTACATGTACGATCTAAGTTTGTGGCAATGTATACGTTGTGTATTACTGGGTAGGGTGGGTATATTTTTTTCCATAACGAAAAAAAAATAATAATGTCAGGTGCCTGTAAATACTAATACATGGATGAACCACTCATTACACGTTTCACGTTACGCTTGTTAACATTAATTATACGTGTATGATACCATAAACCCCAAACCGGACAACGAATTCCCGTGATATATCTAATTTAGTATTGGATTTTCTTAATTGTTTCACATTACTCTCAATCTGTGAATGCAGGTTTTTTTTTAATCCACTACACGAGAAAAGAGAACTCCTTACAGAAAGGTAAACATTTCATCTCATACACTGTCATTCCGCTTTGCTGATAGTAATCTACTGTGCTGTCGTCCAAGTCTTACGGTCATAGTGATTGAGGCCTGTCGTGAAAGTTGGTTATCGCCGTACTTGAATCTTCCCATTCTTAAACAGCAAAAGCACTTCAGAAAAAATGATCGGAAACATTTTCGGAATCTTCTGTTCATCCAAAAGTACACAAACGGATTATAACATGAATGACTGGCGGAAAACATTTCAAAGCTGATCCAAATATGGCGAAGGTTCTTTACTTCAATAAATAGGTCAGGGTTTTCGTCAGTGGCCAACTGGAGAGCGTGTAGTGGAAGCCAGCAGACGGCGTATAGCAAAACTACCACAATCATCATCTTCACCATCTGTAAGCAAATATATATTCATTAAAGATTAGGCTATTATAATGAAAAATAGTATCTTATTTAATAAAATATGTCATTGACATTGTAAAACAAATCTTGTAATTTAATAAAATTCGTTAATGATTGCATTTTGTTTTACAAAAGCAACAGTACCATATGCATCTGTGTGAGTCATGCATTTTACAAAATAGATAACGACTTTCTTTATCATTCTGACCAAGTATTTTTTCAGTTAATAAGTAGATTTTAAAAGAATGCATGCATGTAAACTACATGCTAAATTGAGCTTCACTATAAGGTTATAGATTTAAAATTATTTAGTTTTTAGAAATATTCCGAAATGATCGTCAAATCCACTTTTAATATACAAATACAAATTCATGTAAAACGTTTTACAGCGTCTCTTAACATATGGTACAAAAACTTGTACATTTTTGCAAAATTATATTTTAACTTATTTCCATTAATAGATTCTTCAGACGGTCGTTCTTTACTCATGAAACTGTGCAAATCATTTGCCTTTCGCATTAATATAACTAGAACAAATCTCGTTGCATAGCAACGAGTGGGTCTTTCGACCGTTAGTGTTGAATGTAAAAGTTGAAAGTTCCCGTCGGTAATAACTGGTAATTCTGTAACGAGTTCTGCTTTTTTAAAAAAGCTTACCGTCTTTAGAGCTAACTTTAAACAGCAATAAGTTATCAAAGAAAAGTTAATTCTTTTATTATATAAATGTCGCCTTGCTCTACATGAAATGGCTTTTGAAACTTTTGTGTACCTTAAGCGTGCATGCCTAAAATTAAGAAATGCGTATCACGTGTTTGTTAGTTGAGATCGACTATAGTAGGGAACAAAAGATCTTAGGACGGGTTGTTTATTTTAATAAAATCAAAGTTAATACCACAGCGTTCAGCATCTTGTTTTACTGATATTAGTTTTTCTAATTTTTACCGTATCTGCAAACGTTTTACTTATATTAGACATACCTTATCAAATTTTCACATTTTTGTATTTGCATAAACAAAACAAAAAGAAAAGAACAAAACATTTCAATAGATTTTATAGAACATTGCATTCAACTAGTTGTACTGAAAAAATTAAAGCCTGAATTTCATTGATATTAAATTTTATTGTATTTTCGTTTTCTCACTTTTTAAGATTAGAATCTACGAAAATTGTTTAGTCTTACGTAAAAAGGGTCATCAGAAAATTATCTCCCTTGTGCCGAACATTTTTTCAACCAATGAAATAAATGTAAATGTTTAACATCATGTATTTTCTATTAATCACAAAGAAGAGGAAGACTTTAGTGCACAACCCGGAGACTGTAAAATATTTCAACTCTTTATACCGTCTTCCAAGGAAGAATGTAATCAATAAAGAACTAACAGGCAATAAAACAGGAAAATGCGAATGATTCCTGGTACGAACTAACAAATCCGAAAATATTTCATTTTTAGATTATGATGACTTTAAAATGAAACGTCCCATCTTGAAACGGATTTCAGTTTTGTGTTTACAAAAATTTTAATGTCCTCATTTGAAAGTTATATGAAGAACAGTTTAGGCCTCTTGGCCTTATTTGATTGCCCAGCCCCTTTTCTTCCTGCCATATAAAACTTCGTATAAACCTGGACAATTGTAGTTCTCTGTGTTGTAACAAAGTATTTACAAAAACAAAGGTCTAACTGAAATTGACAATTAAGGGCTGACCCCATAACTCCTTAAAGGGAATTTTTACCATAATTGTATTGATGGCATATTGTCAACAGCAGTATTTGGATTGAAAGATCTTTTGTTCAATAGTTTTTAAAATTATCGAGTAACATAAGATTAAAAATCAATCCTTTTGGCCCGTTTAAACCTTTAAGTACATCACAAAAATAAATCGTTTTATCCTTTTTAAACCTTTAATTATTTATCTAACACATTAGTAAAGTAAGGAATTATAGAGGTAAATAACTTGGACTTGAAAATTTTTGTTTTAATTTTTAACAGATTATTGCTCAGTATAAAGTTATGAATAGAAGACGTAGAGCCCCTTCCGCCCCTAATTTTAAGAATCAGCTCATATTTCTTTATATATATCCGGTCAGCAGAGGATGCTCACTCCTCCTAGGCACCTGATCCTACCTCTATCTTGGAGGTCCATGTTGCTCTGCTTTGAATTTGTATTTCGTTTTATGGATTTTTGAGATGGTTGACGGTTTGTTATTGTCATTTTTTCATCTAATGAAAGGTCTTGTTAATACAAACACATTTTGTCCGATAATTGTTTAGGGACCGACTCTTCAACATCTTATTGGGACCGTTAACCAAATATTTTAAGGTAGCATATTGTTAACAACATTATTTGAGCATCTTTCTTTTCTATTGCTTTTCAAAATATTTCTCCTTTTTTCGGACATAAAAAACCAAAGATTTGGTCTTCTGGCACCTTGAAAACCCTATTCACGCAATATATGATTTGAATAAGGAACTACATGTAGATAAAAAATGAAACATAAATATCTGCACAATAAACATGTATATTTGTACATTAAACATTTTTTGCATCTATAGTATACAACAAATTATTGCTCAGCAACAAGTTATGAATATAAGAATTTAGAGCCCTTTTGGCCCATAATATGAATGGTCAGTCTTTTTTTCTTGATATCAAAAAAAAAAGTCAGCAAGGTTTGCATTACAATTTTTTAACAAAATATTTACACGTTAAAATATATTTTACAGAACGTGTTAAAATTTGCAAAACCTTTGGGTGCTAATTTTCGAGCTTGGGCGAGACTCGGCGCCTTGCACATATTCCAAAATGTCAAATACAGAAAATCATCTACAGTCAATTTTCTACTATCCCTGAAAATATTATGATTTAATCATAATTTTTTCGGAGCAATTTAATTAAAATTAGATGTTAGATTCGCTCGCTTACTCGCTATACAAAGATGTAGCGAGTAAGCGAACGGATCTAACATCTAATTTCAGTTAGATTAGTTTCGGAGAAGTGTTGTGAACAGAATGGTGCTTAAAAGTAAACCAAATTTTCAAAATCATCATGACGTATTCAACTCAAAATTTTATAATTGCATAAACATTTTGATGCTCTATCAGTCCTGTAAATTTAATGAAAATTGACTGAACAGTTTCTAAGTTATATATAGCGCTCGCAAAATGTCAGAGGTACAATAATAAAAAGAAACGGTATAACAGCAAGAAGGTCTTCCGTCGGAACCTGACGACCCTAATGAGTAAAAATAACACATTTAAACTTGCAGCTAGGGTTTGGTTTGTTATTAATATAAAATACATGTATCTTCTGGGAATTTTAGCAAATAAATCAAATATTTTTATTCGTCACACCAGTACAAAAGACCCACTTTAATCGTTAAGACATTTGCAATTTAAAAACGCAGAAAACATCTCTCATGAGTTTAATCATTTAGAAACATCTGATAATTTCACGGATCTGTGATGGAGTGTTTATTATGATTTTAATTAACCTACATTACATGTCGTGTCAAGTGTCGTTGAATTGACCTGTATAGGGTAGATGGATTTCCCGGGAAAAAAAATCACTTTTGAAAATCAAAGGTTTTTTTGTTATTTTCTAATTTTCTAAATTTTTCGAATTTGCATTTTGAACCTATCATATTGCTCTTGTAATTTTATTAATAATCTTCAAAGTAGGCGAAAAAAACCCAGCATTTTCTGAGTAAAAGACCTAGACGCTTTGCTTGAGGACAAGAATCATTCACTCTGTTACTCAAAACAGGTACCACATAAAAAAAAAATAATGCCGCTGTTGCGTTTGCTTTTCCAGAACATCTATAGGAAATGGTACCATTGTGAGATAAGTACTGCAAAGTAGATGCAGTTCGTTCTTTGCATAGAATGTGTACAATGGTAACATTGTATGTCAAAAATGCAGGAGGAAGGTTTATAGATTAGCAGAAATGGAGGTGGGTCAGTTACAGTTTAAAATCCGTCCCCTTTTATCCCGGAATCAGGTAAGTCCCTTTATACAAAGGATGCAGCTGTTAATACGAACAAGAACTCAGCTGAATGCACGGCGAATGATGATAGTATTCGAACGCCTCGTAAAAATCCTTCTACATGTACAAACATCATTCTTCCTGTTATTTGTGTTAAAAAAAAACAAAGGCGACGAGCATTACTAGTATTTATAGCAAAGAGTCAAAGGGTTTGCGACCTTTAAAATTGCGTCACGCGAGACTTCGATAGTTGCTAATTTGTCCCTGGTTGTAAATAACGCATATAAAGAACATGTCTCGTATTATAGAAAGAAAACTGAAAATAAAATTGAAAGATAATTAAAAAAGCGAACATAACTCATACTGCTCAAACAACGACTGTGAAACATTTTTTTTCCATCACTATACATTATGAGAACTAAAGCCTAAGAGTTTACGGTGTATGGCCTAAAATCAAGAAGTGGAACGGAAATCGATATGTTTTTTGTAAAGACAGAAACCAATACCGGTCCTATAGGTCAATTAAATTGTTATTCGAAATAGATCCTTTAAGGGAAAACATTTTTAATTCTTTAAATTCTCTCAAAATTTTATTTTAAGCAACATTAGCACTTACTTTTAATTTACGCTGGTACTTTAGCAACAATGGTCAGACGTTTTGTATATCAGATATGAAACATGGTCTGGGTTTCTTTACTTATAGTAAACGCACCATAAATTTAAACTTTCTTAGGCATTTTTACTGAAAATGCTTTATAAATTTGGACTGTTTACAAAAACATTTTAAGTAGTGGTGTACCTCACACGATGTATGATTTAAATAACAAAGAAAGATGTAGTCATGTGTAGAAAATAAATGATTCAATGCAAGCGATGTTCAGCGATTGTTTTCTTAGACGGAATGAACTTTTTAACGAGAGAATTGTCTACAGTTTTGTATAGAGTGTTACAAATCATGTTTCATTTTTTATGCATTTCTGTCAGAGAAATTGACATTTTATTGATATACATTTGAAAATAACATAATAATTGTATATGGTTATGTGTTTCAGCAAAAACAACCCCTCTTCTATAACACAATAAAGTCGTCAAGTTTACATTATTTAATCCCTTCCCAAACGTTCTCAATTACTCACTTTTTATATCAAGAAAATCTCCTTTTTAGGGAGCTTTTTCGTCCAATAATTGCAAAAATTTGGTTGGCGTGGTGAGCAGTGCATCATAATGCGTATTTGATTCATAATTTTGCAAATCTGTTGTGATGTTTAAGATACCTAAATTCTTTAAAGCTAGTGTTGCCAAATCACAGAAAGGAAAGCGGATTGTTATATTGATATTTTTAGTCATTAATCTGCTTGATATTCATGTTTAAACAGTATAGCTTTTGATTTGCTGAAAACCGGTACGGTCAAAGAAATGTACTCTCCATTACATTGCAATAAAATGTCAGACGAAGTATGTCAGTTAAAGCCAATTTGATATAAAAAAGGCTACAAAATAATCTAAACAGAAATAGGCGATCTTATGCATGTACTAGTTATGACGTGCAACAGACGAAATTGTTATAAACTTTAAAATAACATGACACAAAACAAGATGAAGCAAAACATTTCATATCTGAAGGGTTTTGCATTCTCTTTTAATACACTTTCCCCAGACCATTGCATTTGTTAGGTTATATATCAAAACTAAAACTTTATAAGATCAACAACCTTTAAGTTGCTGGGGTAAATGTTTTAAATGTCAGAGACCAGGACATAATTTCTCTTACCCTGAATATTTATCATGTAATAAATACCCTGATATTTATTCAAAGCTTTTTAGAGTAGAAAAAGATTTACCGACAAAAATTTTCAAAAATATTATTAACTAAACAGTAATTAGTTAATGAAGATCGCATTAAGGTCTATGGGGACAAACATATTTTTTAAAATTAAAAAGTTAAAACTAAGAATATCAATAAATGCTATGGTGAAAAGATGAAATTAATCCTTGGGAGTACAAAAACTATTGAAAATAAATTTTATACAGATTCTTTTTTTTAAATTGATTTTTATAGATTAAAATCAGAGGTGGACAACTCTTCAAGAACAAGAAAAGGTCATTTATTAGGACACATTCCACTCCTACATACTGATACTTAAACATGAAAGTTATGTCAAAGTATACTGAGTATTAAGCCCATACATATATGTTATGCATCCAGATTCATTGAATCTTGGACTATTATGGATCTAATACCTTAATTGTGAATCTGGGGCAATTTAAGAACAAATCGTAAGTTTAAAAAAGTGTACTAAGTTAGCAGTTTTATTATTTTCGATAATCGCATGCAAAATTAATTCTGAAGCAATCGTACAGTATTTAAAATAAATCAACTCATTTTAATTTAATATTCTGCTTAATGTTTAACAGGTTAATCATTTACAGCCAAATTTCTTGCGATTACACAAACACAGTGACATTGATCCGTTTTTGTCCGTCCTCGTGCATCGTGTCTTCAAACATGTTGGGGTTTTGCTATGAGAATACGCTCTTCGCAAAATTTGGGGCATGCAGGTAGCATCTACAAAGTAGTAGGAGAAAGCGGGTTCATAAACTGCTAACTTCACTATCGCATATCTTCACATGCCACATATTTTTAGAGAAGTCTATGAAGTCAGAAAATTTTCTTTCTTTCCAATATAAAGGAAGTTAGTTTAAGCTCAATTTGAAAATATTTGATTGTTATTACTTCAAAGGTTTATTGCAAAACGCAAGGTCAAAATGTTTATTAAAATGTAAAGTCGTGAGCCGTAAAACCGGTTGTGTCGATGCGTCTTTGGCAAAAACGGCCGCGATCAAAAAAGTTGGCAATGATGACCTATTTCTACATTTCCATTGCGACCCATAATCATATTGCGGCTTTATTTCTATAATATGTAACAGTTGTGCGGCCATCCTTTACATTTGAGAAGAAAAATGTAAATATTTCTTGAATTGGATTGTTGCTGTCCAAAACTTACTAAAACTGTTGTCAAAAAAACAAAAGCAATAAATATGACGTTCAACATGTTGTTTTGTGTGCAAATTACGCATACAAGAGCAGAATAATGCATTTTTAAATCACTTAGACTGCGCAGCTACAGACTTAAATTTAAGATTTAAAAATCTTAAAAAATATAAAAGGTCATTAGTGTCCACTCCATTTGTTGAGAAAAATGTCAAAGCTTGTGTATTTAAGTTGTATATTTGTCTCAAGAAAGGGTACCATATTCTTAAAATGAGTAAAAAACCATCAATTTGCACGAGATATTTTTATCTGTGTCTATGGCTAGATTTAAGTTATATTTTCATTCAAATATATATGTATATTTTTTATTTAAGGCAATTAATTTTTTGGTCCCCTACTCTACTTCTAAAAAGAATTAAATTTAATTTATACTTATAGAACTAAAACAAAACAGTTGGAACTGGAATAGAGATGTCTGTCACAATCAGTCCAAAATTGTTTTGAATTGACATTTGTTTTTATTGATGAAAGTATATCGTCAATGTGCCTCCATAGACACGGGAGTTTTAAGTATAGCCTGAACTTTTCTTGTTCTAAAAATAGATCCCATGCCGACTGATAAAAATAGGGTACACTATTTTGGACAAAGTTTTCACATTAATGTGCAAAATTCAACCTTTTTCTCATCAAATTGTTGTAGAGAGGACATCAATTAACCCCTCTGTTACTTTTTCAAATTTTTAAATATTAAAAATAAGTCTGCAGCTGCGCGGTTCTACAGCTGTTTTAAAGAGACAGTACAGCTGAAAACTCAGGAGTGAATAACTTCAGATTTACCCATTGTATCATTAGTAAATAAGAAATAACGTTGATTACTGTAATTATGAGCTTCCGGAAATTTAAGGGTCGTACAAACCGGAATATTCTTATATCGTTTATTTGTACCACGTGGATTTTGATTGACAGTAATTGACACGTGCTGAAAACTACAAGATCTTCGCCCGACTACGGTCATCATGGTAAACGAAATAAAAGGGATTCTCTAAACGGAACACATCATCACTTTCTCGATAATTTATTAATGGATGCCAATTTCAGTTCATTTAAAAATGAACAGACATAAATATGTCAAATATCCCCTCAAGGGGCCTCACTTACAAAAGTGAATGTAGGTTCAATGTAGCAACTCCTATGATTAACATGCAAAATTCATGCTTACAAAATGCATGTAAAAATTGTGGTTATTTTAAAACTTTGAATAATCATTACCTGGGAGAAGTAGAAAATACATATTTCTATCAGCAAACATGTCCAGGAGAATCTTCGCGAGCCCTGCATGTGTTTTGTTTACAGTAAATACGCATGCGTAATGGTATAGAAGGTGGAATACCGTAACACGTGGCGATGTATATATGTATAGCTTATACCTAGTTATTAATTTTAATGAAATAATTAGATTTCACGGAGAAATTTGTAATTTTCTGATAGTTTATACATTTATGAGTAGTACAAAAATACCGAACCCGATCTGAAATTTTTTTCAAGTCGGTTTTTTAATAAGATACGCCGTACTGTCTCTTTAAGTGAATAAAAAAAGAATAGTTCCGTTCTTAAATGCACTATTTGCATACAAAACAACATGTAGAACCTCATATTTATTGCTTTTTCATCTTTAGACAACAGTTTTGACCAGTTTAGTGCAGAAACAAGCCAGTTCAAGAAATGTTTACATTTTTATTCTCTAATGTACAAGATGGCCATACATCCCTCTTAAGTAATATCTTTACAAATGTCCTTACCAATCAATACTATAAGGTCAACCATAATTGATATATAGCTTCCCTTAAGAAGAAAACTTTTTTGTTAAAAATTAATAATTACGAAGGGATCATTATGTTATGCAAAAAACTTGAGAAGAATTTCATGAAGTCTGTAAGAAATCAGTTTTGTTTACATGAAGATATAGCAAGCTAACTGCATGTGTGTATGCAAATGCTTAGGATTTAAAATTGTGAAATTCATGGGTACATTGTCAGGGTCTCTTATTTTAGGGCGGATATCTAAACGTCGAATAACGATAACAAAGGTAAAACGTTGTTGAAGAAATCGAGGATCATATAGAACATTAGCTGCAGGTTTGTATCTCCTGGATTGAAGACATTCCGATTTTTTTTCAGACTGGGAGCTACAGACGTGCAGCTTAAATGTAGTAATTATTTTATACTGTACATGGCTTGTTCATTACAAAATTAAACCCCAGACAACAAGCTGCGGGCGTAGTTAATATTTTTGACCCATCAGTCACTCAGTCGTTTTTCTGTCAGCGCAACTGCTCATAAACCACTGACTAGAATTATTAAAGTTTAACGACGGAAAGACATAATTTGTAGATGTGCATATGTGCAAGTTTTCTATCATTGAATTCAGTGCGCTTAAATACACCTGTTTTGATCATCATTCGAGCGCTAAAAATACGACAATGATGAGAAAAATACCTTGTTGGATACTTTTCTCTAGGGAAAATTGTCAGCATATTATGATGTACTAGACCAAATTTATAATAATACTGAACTAATCCTGTTATCTTTGGAATTCAATAATGTATGTGACATGTAGTGATAACATGGCAATTTACATTTTTTTTTGTTGTTCTCAATTTCTCGTTTTGACGTCAAACACAAAAGAAACTATTGAAATACATTAAATTGTACTCAACTGCCTGTCAGTATAAATAGTCAATTGTCGATCATTTAAGGCTTTCTTTCTAAATAATATGTCATACAACATCAACTATCACTACAGATAAATTACAAAAAATCGTGAGTTCAATCACAACCTTTATACGTGTAAAATGTAATATAAATATGATTTTTGATTTAATGACTTGTAGTGAAATATATAAGCACTCTACTCGGTCTTTAACGAAAAGTCAAATTTTTGTGTCATGAACCAACTGTGGATGCTTTTTATGCAGAAAGTAAAAATAGTTTGAGATATTTCAGGTATTTAATGATTGAATTAAACATTGATACAGAAAACCGATACAACAGGTTAATTTAAGTAGGCTGAACATTTCGAATTAAGGGTTGATATTTCATATTCATATTTTCGCTGTGATAATGATACTATACAACATGCTTTGTTTGTTCTCTGTCCTTTCAACATTATGATTATGTGCTATCAAGATTTTATTGTTCATTGCTGTAGCGGCATACGCCTTTCTATGCTACATGAGTCATTCTATTATTTTAACCAAGAGGTATTAATAGGTCGCGATCGTTTATAAATTGTCAAACTACTCTCTGAAATTAATATTTAAAAAATTCATTATGGGAATGAACTAGAATGAGAATTAAGCTTAGAAAATTTGAAACCTGAGCCCTCTTATCAAAATCCTAGACGTCTAAACCGTCCATATTTAGGTTAACTTTTAATTTGCCAAACTTATTACCTATCGGATCCACTCTAAAAAAAATTAGAAAAAACCTTGATTTTCTGACAGTAAACTTTAATTATTAAATTATCAAAAATCTCAGTGTTTTAATTCTAAATTTTTACCATTTTACTGTGCATTTTCTTCCTTACGTTGAAAAATCTATTAAGCTGCTTGGTCCGATTTTATATCAAATTTTGTGTACGCTTTTTAAGGATGGTTATGCTTAGTATGAGTATAATAATAGACATTGCAGTAGTTTTCCCAGTCAATAAAGCCATATTCCAATGAAGAAAGGATGTACAAAATTTGTTTACAAACAAACGACATAAAAGAGTATTGCATTATTTTGCCTCATATTACAATTCGCACCTGACGTCGAGGCGGGTATGGTTGTATTACGATTTTGAATAAACCTGTATGCATTTTGTTCACTTATATTTCTGAAGTTTTCTTTGTTTACAATCGATGCATAACGTGCTGGTTGAATAAACCCAATCATTCGGTGGACGAAACCAAACGGTTCCCATTTTAAACCATTCATGATGCATTTTGGTTTGTGTTTTGTGTTTCAATAAAGAAATTATTTATATTTATATGGAACTAGATGATATCCCGCGCAAGCGCGGGAATTAACAATACATGTAATTCACATTAGTATAATACAATGCTTAATTAATATGTTGAACAAGGGTTTTTTGTTCATTTTTTTATGTACTGTGTCCGAATTTTTTCTTAATTGCTTTTCTTAAAATATTCTATAAAATTGAAATAAAAAAGAAACTGCGTGGCTGGAAATTTAGAGGAGAGGACAGGGATGAAAATCTAAACTGAAATGGAGTATATACACATGAACATTTACGTGGCCTTAATTCTTTTTGTTGCAGCTGACTGGAAAAAATAGACTTTTTCTTATTTCAAACCAGAGTGTGGGTGTATATTGTGTGGTATTTCTTTTAGAACTTTGTTCTTTATGTCAAATTTTACTTATTATTGCCCAAAATAAGAATTTTAGATAAAACACTGTCAACAAATTAATTTGTAAGGTTTACTACCAATCTGTCGTGGTATAAAAAAATGTATATCTTATTTAAAAACGTGTACGCACTTTTCGCCATAGTGTTAATTAGTCAACACCATTTTTTTGGCATCACGTTCTGTAAAGTTCTTTCCATCAAAAATAAAATCGCGTCTATTGGCCCATTTTATTTATTAACTTTTTTGTATTAACCAGATGTCCGATCCAAGGTATCTGACGCAAAGCATGGTGACTCATCCTACATTCTCCACCATGACGTTAATTAGTCAAACCGCGTTCTTGGTTACCCCGTTCTGGAAAGTTCTATTCATCAAAACAAAAATCGTTCAAGAAACGAATTGGTTCATTTTATTTATTCAACATTTGTCAAATCTCAATTCTTATGTATACCCGAAATAGGTTCACAGGAAATATATTCACTCTTTACATAATCATTCAATATCATTTCATTGTTAAGTATATTTTTTTTATGCAAACTCCCACTGACTTGGATCCGCCAAAGCGTGTCCACCACCTTACTCACATATTTGCTATTTCGGGCTGGTTTATCGAAAATGAAAGTAGGTTTTTAATTTATCTTACAATAATAACCTATCAGGTAAAATTCAATTATAGCTTACGGACATCAAATCACATGTGTTGAAATGCCAAATGTGTGAGCAGTTACTCGGGTGCAGGCATTTCGAAGTTTATTGGCAAAACGTAATTTAGGAAAAATAATCCTTATGGAAAGGAAAATATAAATTGCAAAAATTATGGGCTAATTCAGTTCAAAATTTGAGTAATTTACGTAACTAATAATAAAGAAATAATAGCTGTCAATCAGTTTTTAACTTCGGGTTCGGTATTCCATACCTCGAAAACGGAAGTTCTTTGTTCGAAGCAGCCATGATGTGTGTCACTGTGTGGGTTAAACTGACAAAGATGAATTTGCTGGTTGTGCAACACTTTACGTGCGAAGAGAATATTTGAAACATGCAACATAGATTTGTGCCGATTTTGTGAAGTAAATTGAGGTTAAATATTTCAATGCGTTAATATTTGCACGATCGCTTTAAAACTTTTTTTATAGTTTAATGACACATTACTGTCACGGAGATAAATGTAGTATCGCTTTTAAGAAAATATTACAGCGGAAAATCATTGGTTTGTAACCATTTGTAAATTGTTGTTTTTGAATAAAGATGAAAATAATGGGTGGACCTTAGTAAAAAAGAGTTATATGCCTGTCAATACATTGCAGTGGTGTCGGAAGCAAATTGAAAATAGGTGGGGGGGGGGGCTTGACCTTATCAGAAATCTTGACAAGCAAAAAAAAAAAAGGATTTTGAGTATGGCTATGTCTAAGCCACCCAACCCGTTCCGACGCCTGTGCATTGATTATAATAGCTCTTTAACATTTCACAGGACACCATTTTTCATTCGAGTGTATTCATTGATCAAGTGAGTAAGGTTTTAAAACATCGCACGAATTCACGCCAGGTAAACAACACTCGTTTATAATGCAGAAGACCAATTAAATTTTTGAATGTTTTTTTTTTAATATGAGCGCATTGAGGTACTATTTTCTTCTTTCACATATAGGATTTTTTAAAATAAAAAACAAAAAATACCGGTAGTAAGAAGTTGAAGAAGAAAATGTACCTATATGCTCTCATATATTTTGATCGCTTTATGAAGTGTAAATGGTATCTCATAAAGGTACGATGTCAAAGATTAAGTGTATGCAAAAATAAGTGTAAAATTTGAATACGGCATTCTTTTTGTTATTCTACCGAGGGGCCATATGGCACAATTTCCTTTGAACACCCACATAAAGCTATTGTTGCTCAGGTGAGCGATGTGGCCCCATGGGCCTCTTGTTTAATGATCTTATATTAAATAGGTATGTCACTTGGAATGTAGATCATGGGTTTATCTATAGCCGTTTGCCTCCAGCTCATTAGTAATGGATTTTGCTGTCCATTATTTGAAATCCCTCTAGACTGAGTGCATTTTAATAATAAGATTGACGATAACCTAAACAACATATCAGAAGTCAACATCTCTTACAAAATTCATGGACAGCTTAAAAGAACATTTGAAATAAATATCAATTAGGATCAGAGACTGCAAAGAAAGCACGGCAAATACAGAAGAAAAAAACCCAGAGAAGTTGAACTTGAAACTTGTGACAGTGAGTAATGAAAAGTTGTATATTTGAAGTATGTACATGTAGGTCACAAGCCTGCCAAAATTGAAAAGAAAACCATGTTTGATGTTTAACCAACCTAATCAAGGGATTCCTGAAAAAGAATTGGATTTGCTACAGTAAGAATTCCTTCTAGAAATTTTATTATGGACATGTTTCCGAGTTTCGATTAGAGATTGATACATGTACATGTACGAAACAATCTAAGCAAGTATTCTAGATGAAAACCGACAACTATATGAAACAAGAAGACCAATATTAATAACGACACAGTCAGATGAAGGAAAGCCTTGTAAATCTGATAGGAATGATAAATTATATTAGGCATTCATTGATATATCAAAGATGCACAACATACAGTACCTAATGAAATTGACAGTCGAGACACCAGTGTTATCTTAGACGTTGATAGCCACGGTGTAGTAGTTCAGGATTCAGATACTGACGCCCGACATTATGAGTTTTTGCATGATCTTATTAAAGATGTTACAGAATGATATAGAAAACCTAGCGACTAGACATTGAGATAAGGTAGAATCTACAGAAGCAAGACAAAAACCGGAAACCCATTACGTGACAGGAAACAGCGAATGATGTTCCTGTCACTCTCACCAGAGGTCGTGATACATAAGCTTCGCTTACACCTCAACGCCCGGTGTTCAAGATTCTTGTACAAACTGAAACAATGGGCAGAGTGTGTTTAAAATTGATGTATATGCTTCTTTTATCTATAGATATGATTATAAGTAGTTCAACTTAAGTCTTTAATATATACTTTTATTCGTCTTTATTTTAAAGTTACTCTAAGAACTATTTTTCGGAGGTAAAAATTAAAATCAGAACACATGATCTAGTTTGACAGATGTTGAATGTTTTGAAAAAGCACTTTCAGCACGCTCCCGATTCATCGTTGATTTTATACAAATCAGCAGCAATGTTATTTCCTATGATGTTTATAAACTTGCACACAAAGTATTCGCCCGTTATTACCCACACTTAAAGCTGATTGTACAGAAGAAACAAATCAACAATACCATGTTCTCGCCACGCTTGTTTTGATCATGTGACAGACTATTTTTTCGGCATTGACAGAGACAGTTGTACCTGTGAGCGAAGCTTGTGTAGCACGACATCTGGTGAGAGAATGATGTTCCTTTACCCCAAGACAATGATATACCAGTTGCGGACAGACTATCGACAAGAGAGAAAAAAAAATGTGATTGATTAGTTAGCGGTGACTTGAACATTTGCAACGAAAAATTCTGATTAGTCTTTTACAACACTTGCAGACGACGGGAAACATTCGGGGGGTGAAAAACTAGAAATTTAAAAACTCTTATTTTAATATATTCGATCAGCGGTTACTATGTTTTCAAGATAATTTAGATATATTAGTATAGTCAGATACTCTTTACAGAATTTCGCTGAAAAATATAGTTCCATTCATGATCAGCCGAAACAACATTAAAACAAATGTTTAGATTATGTAGCATTCGGAAGAAAATAAAATAAACGTAAAATTATTTTAAAATTTCTCTATTCCCAAAATATGTATTAAAATGAGAAGTATTCATATTCCTACGCCAGCTGCCTACTCAGTTTTTTCACGAAAATATTAGTAATTCATTCTTCGATTCATATTTTTTTTCACTATAGTGTCCTAAGATATTTATGTACATTAGATCGATTTTTGATAAAAATATGCATATCTGTGAAAGAAGTGCAATTAAATCTTACGGAGATTTTTAATGTATAATGTTTACATCTTTCCTCCATTCGGAATCACTCGGAATACCTCGCGCAATTTTTCAACGTTATCATCCGGGCTTACTGCAATATAAAATCCCCGTAGACATCACATGTTGTAGCCTTGTATTAAAACATGATAAGCGAACGGGGGCGTTTCAACTGAGAAATCTTGGAAATTTTTCATACTTTTGAATGAAGATCGTTTAAACCCTGAGGTATTTATAAATATTGAGTAATTAAGCAAAATGTGAATCGAGTATATCTTGGGACAGAATATAATGAATATTGGGACAGAATATAATGAATACTGCTAATATTATTACAATAATTATATTACTTTCATGATTAATGTTCGTCAGTTATGACACAATTTCTTTTAACTATTTATTCTGTATGAATGTGTTTTTCTTTTTTTTAAATGACGGAATAGTTATGCAACACCTGCACCATATTTCTGATCGCATTCGTGTATACATTGTCAAAGCACAGATGATTGCACTGTGTGCTAGACTGGTGCCAGTATTTGGACATGAAGAACTATATACGCTAATTTCTTAACAAGTTCAGTGATTTTAACCTAGAGGTCGGCTGAGCAGTCAAAACTCATGTACAGTACATGTAATTGAAAAGTCGAATATTTTGGATATGGGTAACCCATATCTATTCTTGTTTAATTTTGTTATTGAGAAAAAAATACAATTACATTTTCTTGTAACATGTGACATTTTTTGTTAACGAAAGCGATCATCAGAATATATACGTAAATAAAATTGCTGATATTCTAACCCAGTCAGTACTGCTTTTAACAAATCGTCCAACCTCAAAGTAAATGCAAAAAAAGATTTCTTTGTATACTTCGATTTATTGGCATATCCTATTGATTATATAAAAATCGACAGAAATCGATCGGCTAATTTCCGCAATTTTCAGGCCAAATTTTGGGTTTTTGCACAAAAATTGCTGAAAACTGTAAAATTCTAAAAATTTATTCTTATGGTAAAAATATAAGAATTAGCTCAATTGTATGATAACATTTATGGAAATTATTTTAAAAGATTCATTTTTTCTCAAAAATGGAAATTTTGGGTTAAAAACTGCATTTCTGGACAAACTTTAAAAAAAATGGAAATTAATCATTATTCAATCATAGTACCGTAAATCTGGAAATTTTTACCGTAGATAAATTTTTAGCAAATTTGCGCGTGCTCTGCATTCGCAAACATTTTTTTCCTAAAAATTAATCAACAATTAAAAAATAAATAAATAAAAATTTTGCTGAAGGCTGGTCTCTATACTTCTTACTATATGAACAGGTGTCCGTAAGTAGTAGACATTTAAAAAAAAAACCTGTTTAAGTAGCCAGGTAATTACCCCCTAGCTATAACCAGCGTGTGGAGAAGGGCTTTACTCAAAATCGGTGTCTTCGATTGACTGGCAGCCTCATGTCTATCTTAAGTGTGCATGCATGTACACTGATGACACTGCATTCATGCATGATTTATTCATACATGTGATATGTACCGGCGTTACGCAGAATGTAGCGGGTTTTTTTTTTACCCCATTCACAGTGTACCGGCGGGACACCAAAATTCCGGAATTTGAAAATTTGTACAGTATTTTGAATTTCTCGATGAATGCCGCCATTTTCCTCTCATTCTCACTCGCTCGACACAGGAAAACATCACCTGTGTTTGACACGTGACCCTCCGATACTTGTGTAGTGTACACAAACCGTGGCATATAAAGGTGTGAACTGCTAGTTGGGATAATTATCTCGCTATAAATCCGTATCAAGATACCCCTTTAGGTAGTTTTGCTGCATTTGCTGCTGTTATTGTATATATCGGAATTTGAAGAAGACGTAAATTGCAGACATCAACTCTCACATGATACTATATGAAGTTGGTAAACAAATACGATTCTCTAGAAAATTAGAGGTGGCGGTAATATACGATATCCAAAGGTTAGCTAACATTGTGCATGTCAATATGTTTGACATTTAATATTTGAAAGCTTTTTATTTTTAGCGCCGATGACAATTCGCAAAAATTTAAAACGTAAAAATTAATCTTTAGCATTATGACTCGGATTCGCAAAAATTAATCGACGTAAAAATTTCCAGATTTACGGTATATATAAACAAGTCGATACTTGTTAAACTTTTTAGACAGTACACTACATCAGCGTAAACAATTGAATTGTTCAATACAACTAGAGCCAAGCTCGTTGCAAAGCAACGAATAGGTCTTCCGTTGCAGCTTCCTGTTGGAAAAGGATTTTCAATCAGTCTGATTAAAAGCTTCCTTCTTCTCCTTACAGGGTCTGACAGGTATTGATAAGGGGTCATCTTCACACGACCTAAACCTCTGACCAATCAGGGCTTTAGAAAATTTATTGGAACTTTTTAAATAGAGACAGGCAAATTAATTCATGCCTGCTTTCTATGTAACCCCCAGACTGAGTATTGAAGAGTTGCACTTCTCATTAACAGATAAAGTCATGTATTTGGTAACTGAGAGTATATTAAGGTTGTGTGCAAATATGGAGATCATGTGAAGATAACCTGTTATCGATACCTATCAGACCCTGATAAATGTAAGCAGAATAGTGTTGATTTAATCAGACTGGATTGTCAATATGATAAAAGTAAGTTCAGAAAATCAAAAATAAACGATGACGCCTTCTTCATCCTGAGGGTGCGCTGTATGAGAGGTGCTCAGCGGGAGGGACAACTCTCCGTATAATGTTTAGCCATTCAAGCACTCAGCATTGTTTTTGCTTCGGTGAACAAATTTATCCGAAATGTATTAACAACCAAATAAAAGAAACAAAATACTAAAATCATCAAAATCTAATCCTTGGTAGTGGTAGGGGAGGGGGAGTTGTGAGGCAGCTATAACTTATTTTGTTTAATATAATTTGTTTTCAATTTGCCATAAAAATTTGTATTGCCTTCTACTAAAATGTGTGTTGGGGGAGGGGGGAACAATGCCCCAAAATTCAATTTCCTTTATGTTAATTTAAGGGAATTTTGGTTGCGAGAAAGGGGGAGAGTGCTCTCTGTGGACCAACTGGCGGCTCTGTGAGCAACCTCACAAATAATTCCTCCTCTCCCCACTAAGAAAAAAAAAATCATAACTAAAGTATTTCTCTATTAGAAAATAATGGATGCTTCTTTTTCATATAGTGACACTGAACTTGCGCAAATGATCAAAGTTCAAGTCAGAACATATTAAAGTACATGTCACAAGCAATCTTTGTGTAAAATTTTAGCTTCTAATCATTCCATGTATACAAAATATGACAGACAGGGTCTCCTCGGCCATGTGTGCGGGATGATCATCATTTTTTTGTTGATTTAAAACATTATTTGTACAGTTTTTAAAACATTTTAGACTTACAAACCAACCATTTATTCATGTCTGACGATGGGGGGGGGGGGGGGGGGTATGGGCAGCACAGCAATGAGTTTGTTTTTACAATGAAACAAACGATCATACAGAAGAACTATAAAGGTGATCAAGTGACCGCTAGAATCAAAACAAAACTTGTTTAAAAAAATTATATGAATATTTTGAAAAATAACCACTGATTCCCTCAATTCCGCACAAATCTTTTATCGTGCCAGCACCTACCACATAAATGTTATATTGTAACACGGAACTTTGATTTTAATTTGATTTGATTTGAACGTTGAGAATGTTTGATTTTTTTAAATTCACTTTTACTTTGTACACCCTGCTAAATTTTTGTACAACTCTTAAGAAAACTTCTTTTACTTTTACACGATTTTGTGTTGGTCGAATATTAATTCTCACACCAGTAAATATATAGATAATATTGTCTCAAAAGTTTTAAAGTCTGTAAAAAGTTTCAGCATTTATAAACGGAAATAATCATGGGTAAATATATTAATCTTATGTTGAAACATAAGTTGATTTAACACGTACCGGTCAAAATCTCGGCGTTGTATTGTATTTAATCTTTTAAATAAACAATTAGCCTTAATTGCATATTCAGATTCGGGCTGATGTCTTACTTTTATTTCATTGATGGTCAAGTTTCTATATGATTTTATGCACTATCGTTTACAGCAAAGCCAAATCAACTGTACAAGTAAGATACATTTATGGTTACATCTTAAACCAATGTAGTTGAAATGAAAATAAAACAAACAATTTAATAGTGGTGTTCGTACAGACTATCAATAAACATGCACGAGTGATAAGATAGAAGCACAAGAAACTACCGCGGATCACTTGTCCACTCCCGCGGTATCTCCCCGGCCATGTGCGAGGGATGATTATCATTTAAAGGGTAAATCTTTGTGGGTATTTTGTTTTGATCTTAAACATTAAACATTATTTGTACAATTTAACAATACTAATATTTAAACCTTACAAACTCACCTTGATATATGTCTGACGATGCTTCTGATTTGGAATAATATCGCTTTTATCATTTTTCAGAACGCTTTCTTTATTTACACTCTATCATTTCATTAAATCAATTGAAGATGAAGAAACTTTTATAGCCGGCATAAACTTAAAACAGTTCTTGTGTTTGCTGCTAAATAAACACATATATGTAAGACGCGAATCGTGTGTATTAGATAACCGCTGACCGCTAGGTAGTCCAGCCGCGATCGATCTCCTCGGCCGCGGACGAGGGATGGATTACGCTCAGAACCCAGTAAGATTTGAAATGCTTGCAGTATAATGATTAAAATGTATCAAATAGAAGTTAATTTTTTTACTTAAAAACCCACATTTGTTCTATGTCTTATTATGCTTCAGATTGGGTATGACATTGCCTTTATTAATTAACAGAACGATTTATTAATTAACAATCTAACGTTTTATTCAATTTAAGAAGCATAGACCTTACATGTATATGTATTCAAAAATTACAAAAACAATTCTATATGTTTGCGGCTAAGCAAACCCATATGTGTCAGAAGCGAATCTTGTGTAGTAGATACCGCTGACCGCTAGGTAGTCCTGCCGCGATCGATATCCTCGGCCGCGGGCGGAAGATAAGGTTACGTAATGGTACACACACGCAGCTCAGATCCCAGATAGATTTCAATTGCATGCATTAAAATAACTAAAATATAGTACATAGAAGTTGTTTTTTTTAATCCGTAATTTGAGTTTTACTAGAAAAGAAATGGAATGTTTTTATTTTCTGTTTCGCGTTTTTAAAGGATTGTTCACTATGAGAACTTAACAAAAATGACTTATAGTCCTCAAATAAAAGCATGTATACTTAAAAAAAATTCTTATGAATAAAGGCATCCCGTATAAACCGGTATACATTCTGTGGTAACTTTATGTCATTTATACGCACAAAGAATTTCGTTAACTTTGCCAAATTGCCGCGAATACTGGTCTACTTGTAATACTGTTTGCCCTCATATTATGCAATACTCGATCACAAAAACAGATTTATGAGATTAATAAGATCACAAACAACATTTTTTGCAGCGACGCCCATATTGAAAAATTTACCGTTTTAGAGTTATAAAGCAAAGACTTTTAAGGGATCTAGACCCATAATTTAAGGGGCTAGCCCCTTTTTTATGGTATCCAATGAAAGCCCTTAATATTTGGCTCAACTTTTGTTCTATGTGTGTTTAGGAAATATTTATTACTAAAAAGTTATGGAGCAAAGATGTAAGCAAAATTTAGCATTTTTTTAAACATAAATTTCGATGTGATTTTTTAAGAAGTATACGTGGATTAATCAAACATTTAAGACTGGGAGGACAACGTTCAAGATGTCTACATTAAAGATTTGTATATAAAAACTACTTGCTACGGATCAACTCGGAGCCTTTGCAAGTACAAGAGACCCACTAAAAAAATATTCAAAGGGGAATAACTCAAAACCGGAAGTAGCGATTTCACAATGTTTTGTGCTATAGTGAGCTAGTGGCATTTCCAAAAGAACCTGAAAATTTGAATAAAATCGGGTGAAAAACAAGCGAGATATTAAGGTTTAAAGAAACGTCTAGAAGAAAAAGAAGAAGAAAAATAATAATGAAGAATTTCCAACAGAATCAGTACAAGGTCTTCCGTTGGAAACGGAAGACCTTAATTAAAAACGTAAAAAACACCAATGGGCAAATTTGGTTTGTTTCAGATTCTTACAGTGTGTGACTTGCCGAGATAACTATACAGAAATTTCGTTGTTCTTAATTGAAAAATGTGAGGTTTGATTATACTGTAGGTCTGCACGTGATTTCAAACTTTCTCCAAGCTATTATCCAGGACAATGAGTTCAGCGAATCAAGAATATCACCGAAGGTTCTGCCGCTGGTAACGTAACCAGGCGCCAATTTTCCTCTAGATACTTGTATGGGTTCTTACTCATTAGAATCTTTACACACCTATTCGAGGAAACAAAATATTGACATGTAGTCATGATTATTCATTTCACAACGTTGAAACACTCCAATATTATGTGCACGATTCGATCGAACTAGTTCTTATTGATAAGTTAATCATAAATATTATATTTGTTTGTACTAATGTTATGTTAAAAAAACATTAGTGAAACAAAGTTGATTCGATATTATGTATTCTACGAAAGAGAATATGCTTCTTCGGACAAAAATCTTGGGACAAAAGCCATTTATTTAAAAAGATCAGAAAACTTATTGATGACAACTAGTTCTTTGGCTCAAATCGTGCACATAAAACTGCAGTGTTACAGCGTTGTTATACAAGGGTGTGATATTTAAATAATTAAATATTCTAACTTGTTTATCGACGTATCAATCACCCTAAATAACCATCAAAGCGAAGACATTCCACGCTTGTTTTTTTTTTTTCAACTTCATGTATCCTCCATGATTTCGATTATCTAGTTCCACAATTAAATTTCCCATAATAGTCGAATATAAATAGTAATCAAATAACCTTTATAATATATTGGATAAAAATTAATGTGTATTTAATTAACACTTATATTTGGATAAAGATATCAAAACTGAGTAAGAATAATTTTTTCAACGATATTCTTAAACTCTTTAAATTGTGAAGTATCCCCTTACCTAAAAAAGAGCGAGCCATCTTGTATCGCCTGATTGTAATACAACAGATGATGCATACTGATATACTTTTCAAAGAAGTAATGGATACGTTGAAAGATGATCAATCTCAGTATATTTATTGTTGTGATAGGTTTTATTTGTTATCGGTCATATTCTTTTATTATAATAATACATATTCATAAAACAACTTTTTTTTATAAGTCGTATTCGACATTTCAATAACAAAAACTAAGCATAGTAGCAATATAAATATATTTATCACATGTTTATCTCAATATACGGTGGATATCACTCATGGGATAAATTTTTGATATACCAGTTTGTTCTTACGCCACGTGACGTCATAATTAAACATTACGTAGCTTTAGGCAGATTATTGACGTAGAATGAAAAAGTAACAAAATAATTCAGTTGAAAAGCGTAGAGATATAAATGTGCAGCATTTAATGCTGTTTCAATATTTTTATAAATTGATAAAAATATACCAGAAAATGAAATGTTTGTTTATTTTTCAAGGAACTTTTTTCCATGCGTAAAGTTGTTGACGTCTTGTAGTGAATGAGTTGTGCGGCTCACAATTATAATGTTTACAGAAAGATTGAGGTTTAACAAAAGATTCAGGTTTAACTTGTGGTAAAACATGTGATAAAAAGAATCTCTCATGATTTGCGATGGTATATGATTTTTGTCCAACTCGTGTGTTTTCTATCCCCTCGCCAATGCTCGGGGATAGAAAACACACAACTCGTTGGATAAAAATCATATACCATCGCGAATCATGAGAGATCCTATATATTTATCAATTCCCCCAAAACACAATCTCACACTTCTTTCCTTCAACAGATTGACAGACATGACCTAATCAATGGGCCTATACCGATTTTCGTTCGTGATGGAATGAAAATATTCTTATCAGGAACTACAACATCACAGTTTATGAATTAAAGTGTTGATTCTTAAGTTTGTACTTCGGTATGCAGACTTTCTGATGTAGCGCACTAATGTAGTGTTCAGTTATCCGAAAATTCATTTTTATTCGTCCGAAGGCCCGTTGGTCTGAACGTTCATTAGTCCGAAGGCCAGCTGGTCCAAAAATTTTACTAGACTTGTCCGAAGGTTCACTATTCCGAAGGTTCATATGGCTTAAAATCCAATTAAGATCAAAGCTGCACTCGTAAATTACCAGACATTATTTCTTTAAGCCGCAAAACCAATCAGCCAACATCTAATACACGTTATAACGAGTAAATAAGTATATTGGTAACTTTTAATTATACCATTTTAATAGGATAGTTCGTGTATCTCGTTACAACGTAGTTTTTACTTATTCTAATCCAAAAAATTTCAATAGTTTTTCATTATAAATAAAATTTTCATAAAAGATCTATTATTAACAAATTTAATATGATGTTTTATGCCAAGCATGTCTAATCTTTAATACACAGTTTTAAAATATGACATGTACATGCATTAATATAAATCTATTACTATAAATAATTTTCAGACAATCTAATACATGTACTAGTTTAAGTTTCAAATCAGTATTTAAAATGTGATTAAGATTGTAAGAGGCAGTCCAACATATTAATGAAAATCACTGATATTTTATTTTATGTTTTATTTTCTTATATCTACTTCCTCTCAATACTATGAAGACATTTTGTCATTAAATTACGAAAATGCCTGCACCAAATCAACTGCTTACACCTTTGGTATTTCAACACGTGTGAGCTGATGCCCGTAAACTAATTGAATTTTACCTGAAAATAATTATTGTGAAATTAATTAAAATCTTCTTTCATTTTCGATTAACTAGCTTGAAATAACAAAAGTGAGAGTAAGGTGGTGGACACGCTTTGTCGGATCCAAGTCAGTTGGAGTTTGTATTCAATGATATAAATACTGAATAATCAAAGAGTGAATATTTTTACCGGTTATTCTGTGATACAATTATAGAAGCCGAATTCGTTTTTGAATGCGCAATTTTAGTTTTGACAGAAATAACTTTCCACAAACGGGTAACCAAGAACGCGGGTTGATTAACACCATTGCGGAACGTGTAGCTTAAGGACGAGTTGAACAAGCATCGCGCGGATACCTTTGGTTTAAAAATACAAATATGCACACACGCGTTTTAAATACATACAATTTTTATACCACTGACAGATTCCTAGTAAACGTTATATATTAATATCTAAAACTTACAAACTCAACTCTAGGTCTATATGCGTAAAACGGAGACGTTGCATTGGGGAGACCCCCCCCCTCTTTTAAAAACAAAATCAAAACAGGCTTTAATCTGAAATTTCCTGCTAATTCCCTGCAAAGGGTTGACCTTCCGTACCGTGTGCATGTTGCACCATCACATATCAGAAAATTACCTATGTATAGTTTACAATGTCCCATCCACCTACTTTTCGTGCTATTTTACCTCCCGTCTGTCACTTGCAATTTCACTGCGTAAAGTCAACACAACAGTCATAGCCGCGGTTTCGCATTTTACTTCTAATTCTCATGAGAGAAAAAAAATGAAGAAATATGACATCTATCTATACGCATACTGGAAAGCATATGACATTACTTGTAAAAACAAAATCAAAACAGGCTTTAATCTGAAATTTCCTGCTAATTCCCTGCAAAGGGTTGACCTTCCGTACCGTGTGCATGTTGCACCATCACATATCAGAAAATTACCGATGTATAGTTTACAATGTCCCATCCACCTACTTTTCGTGCTATTTTACCTCCCGTCTGTCACTTGCAATTTCACTGCGTAAAGTCAACACAACAGTCATAGCCGCGGTTTCGCATTTTACTTCTAATTCTCATGAGAAAAAAAAAATGAAGAAATATGACATCTATCTATACGCATACTGGAAAGCATATGACATTACTTGTAAACACGAGTAACATTATGAAAGGATAAGCGAGTTAACACCATTTTTAGGACGACATTGCATGTTTTATGTATTTCCTATAATAAACAGTTTTGTCATTTAACAACTGAGATACACATGTACTGAGTTCGCATTTCCATGTTTTGATCGAGTGCGATTTGGTTGAGGAAAATATACAAATTTTAAAATGAAAATAGTTGTGGAAAAAAACATTGAAACTCTACTCAGAACGCGTTTGCATCTTAACAAAATTTGATCTAAGCAAAACGTTTACAAGTGTTCGATCAATGAAGGTTCGCAGCAAGTCTCAGACACACATCATATCAAAATACTAAGTCGGAATAGATAAACTGACAAATATAGCTGTAGAAGACTAAAAAGGTAAGATTATATGTATGTTAGTGATATTAATTATTGGGCGATTTCACTAATTGCTATTTAATTTTTTTTTTGTTCTTCGTCCTTCGATCACTTTAACCTTTAAAAGCAAAAACTATAAATGTTGATGGAATCTGAAAATATTCCTCTCTACTTCTCTCTCTTCTCGATAAAATTAGGTATAAGATAATGAACAAAGGAGCAACCTCGGGGTAAAAAAATGCTCGTATTACGGCGCAGCTTAGAATTGCTTGTCACAAAATGAAAATGAATTTATTCTTAACAAGAGGTTGAACTTCGGTTGCCTGAACAGTAATTGTTTAGCAACTATCCCCAGGTTCATCTTCATTCCCCTCCCCCTTATCCTAATTGAAAAATGGTTGGTATTGAAAAGTTGGGGGGGGGGGGCCTTTCTTCTTAAATAAGTATATTTCTATAATTATGGTAAAATGAGAAATTGGGGGGGGGATTGCTGTGGACTCTATGGAAATATAAGCTGTTAAAATATCACTGATACAAATATACTTGTTCATTGTTAAGCTCTGTTGATCAAGTTCCTTGCATGTTTTTGTAAAACTGCTCCAAAATTCAAACCATTTCAAGTATCTATTCGAAACTTGTCCGAAAAACTACTGGCTTAAACTCGTAGTTTTTATCTCGGCCCGACTGTAAATAAACTAATAAAGATAAAAGTAAAACTCGTACTAGAAACAATTCGTTATTTGTTCGGTCGTACTTTTAATCATTCGAATTTTTGTAAAGTTGTTCGTATGATTATACAATCGATTTTGTAAGGTCGTACTTGGGATAAGTCGAATGTTTGTTATTTTGTACCAGGAATTATTTTGGTTCGTACGATATGTTTTTTTAATTACTACGCATTCAATTCAGAATTGTCTTTCCTACTGGAAGTTTCGACATTAACGGAAGATCCACTTGTTGCTTTGCAACGAGCTTTGCTCTAGTTTTTCTGATTTTTCTGACCTTTTTAAGGCTTTAGATCTCAAAAAGTCTTCATCTTTTTTTTTCAATGAAACTTTCAGAGGTTATGCAACTTTCCCATGCCTTAAACTTGTTAAAGTTATCATGACAACGTCACTTCCGTTTTTACGTTACGTCAATTTCAAGATTTTCAAAAAGTGATTTTAGATTTTAGAACTCTACTTCTTACAGGAACTTCCAGTTTTCCTTTCGACATTAATGGAAGATCCCTCGTTGTTTTGTAACGAGCTTTGCTCTAGTTATTTTTATTAAATTTATATTTAAATGTTTTTACCTTAATTCAGGTCGAAAATAAAAAATCGTTAAGCATTAGAACTGTTATAAGGAGTTTTGCCTCTAAGTACCGATCAAATAAGTTTCCGTATTTTGACAATTGCTGAAGCGTTTAAAAAGTCTCTTATGTATTATTTATCTCCCTAAAAAGTGAAGTGCATAATTGTATCAAGAGGCATGATTGAACAACGTTATAAATATTTTTTCTTTTAAGTTGATATTATAACAAAGGAAAATCTAATATGAAAGTAAATTACATGAAACAATGATGAAACAATATTGACAACATCTATTTTACCAACAGTCATTTCTGTAAATACTTTATTTAGCAACAACCTACTTAACAATATGTAAACTATTGCTTTAATTGTACTTAAATATGGCGCAAAAGGTGATAAAAACCATAAAATATATGCCTGATTGTCTCCATACGTTCATATGGATATGATCACGAAAACTTCGACGAGGTAAGCATGAGGATTTTTCAATTAAAGAGGTCGCCAACAAAAACACGCTCTTAATCGATAGTGTTGAAATTTTTTATGTAACTAACAGTATAAATGTACATATTATAGCTTTAGAATATACGACTAGAGTATAAAATTGTCAGACGTTTGTAATTTGAATTTTTTAAAGTATTTCTCAAGACATGATATGCTTGTTGATATGAAACAAATTTGGTCAGAAAGTTCTTTTTATGGATTAGCCAATTCTACGGGGTATAAAAAGGTTTTTCACGATTGACATGATTTGTTTCGGACATGCTTCAAGTATTCATTGCATAGATTTATTCTTACTTCATAATCCTTATCATGATTCATAACCATTGAGTTTATAAAAATTAAAGCCCTTTCGGAGGGTTCTCGGAGGGTGAGGTTTGCCTTTTTGACAACTCAAGAAAACCACTAATATCTTGCGATACATTTTTTAAAAAAGTTCGATACTAAATAAAGCGGTGTTCTTAATACAACTTATAGCTTTCCAAAAAGTTTGCCTGACTAAACTTAATTATTCCATTTGAAGCATGCATTTAGCAATAATTATTACTTCATAAGAAATACATTTTATTTTCGCTACTGTTCATAATTTCATAAACAAAACGTGCAGATTCAAGTTGTAATAAATCTTTTTTCTTTGATTCTAGTGCATACACATTATTTGCAATGTAATTATTTCATTACTTCCAATTATTTAAGGAAAGTGTCATTGTAAGCTTGAAAGCGGACATGAAAGCAATCAATGCATTAGGTGGCAATATAATATCAAAGGCCTCTCTATCATTTCAAAGTTAAGGGTTTTCATAGAAAAGTAAATGCAAAGTATCCTCTTTTTTCAAATAAAGCTGCATGCTTTATTTGAAATTAAACATGCACTAGATTATTCTCTTTTTCAATTTTAATTGATTCATCTAGAACTCGTCTACTATATTTGGCGCTTTATTATGAATGTGACATTATGACACTTATTAAAAACTTTGAATAAACTCATCCATGGATTTATCATCTTCGCTAGCCAACGGTTTCTGATCCGGACCGCTCCTCACGAACCCTTGGCTTAGCGTGCTATCTTAAAGCTGAACACAGCTCGTAAATAGGCACCGTCACACAGATACCTGGTATATAAACCCTTCAATTTCGTTACACCCGATTGCACACCTGAACCTCGTGGCCGACATGTAGTATTCCTTTCGTGGTCTATAGATTTTATGCATTTTTTCTTATTTTATGTGCATTTTCTGTTTGTTAATAATGCATTGACCAATTTATTTGATGTTAGTATTCTCCTGGCTTGAAAAAGGTGCGTAAAATTTCATAATTTCATCGCGACCGAGTAACACGGCTAGGCAAAATGTACGTCCACATAGGTGAGACCTCTATAGCGAAGTACTTCGAACTGTTTAGAGGTCTGCCCCTTATATAAGGGTTGTAGGGACAGCAGTGATTAAAGAGAAATATGGCGGACAGTGCCTATTAACGAGCGGTGTTCAGCTTTAAATCGGGATTTTTTCCCTGGATTTTGATTGGGGTTTACTGAAACTGTTCGACCGATCAAATAATGCAAAAGATATCTGATTTAATCGACAATGTTTTCGTACTGCTTATTCGCGAGTGTCTCGAACACGCATAGCTCAAAACCCTTATTTTTCTAGTCTTTCTGTTTGAGCCTTCATGATACATGTAGCTTGCAATGGTGCAATAACAAGTCCTACCTAATCTGTGTATCAAGGGAGGCATGTACTCATAGATGAAGGATTAACCGCTACAAGTCTTACAACCTGAATTCGATCTACTGTGGTTTCATTAATATTCAAGGGTATCAATTTTCGTGGATAAAGTGAAAATAACAGTTTCAAGGATACGTAATTAAATTCGTGGCCAATAACCCTATCAATACAAAATGTTAATAGAAATTGAACTTCAATGAACATTTAATTTCGTTGATCAACTTAACAACGAAATCCACGAAAATTGGTATTCAACGAATATTGATGAAACCACAGTATATGTAACATTTCACAATATTTCTATTTATTGAATACACTGGGCATTAAAACTTTCTTTCAACTTGTCAATGTCTATGGATGCTGTCAGTACTGCACCAGTCACGTTTAAAGTACGAAATCTTTCATCACTGGATGATTTATAAATAGGCTTGGAGATCACGTGACGAAAAAAAAATCCCGACTTAAGATAGCACGATATGCCAAGGGTTCGTGAGGAGCGGTGCGGATCAGAAACCCTTGGTTAGCAAAGATGTGGATTAATGGGGGGGGGGGTTAAATAAATATTTTTCTGAAATTTGTTTTGTTAAGAATAATTTACAAACTTGAGATCGAATGCTTTAGAAAAGATACATCGTATAAACATACATACTAATTGTTATACGACCAATTAGTTGTTAAAGGAGCATTAAGTAAGACACGCGTAGGCAAGTAAGCAAGTTATACCCTTTTAAGATGAAAAGCGCCCAATTGATTATAAAATTGGGGCATATAAAACAAAACGCTTCGGCGATTTAGTTCGTTAATTAATATTCCAGACACTATAAAGAAAAAGGTACAGTTTCCTTCAATATTTGCCCTAAAATTCAAAAGTTGTTTAAATCGTATAAAAATACACATATGCCATCTTGTACATGTGTGTACATATAAAGTACCAAGTTATAAACGTTTATCTTGTTTTAAAAAATAATTATGACTTCAACATTTTGGCATATTTCTAAGATTTGGTAAAAAATGATGACAAATGGCACATTTTCTCATAGTTTTTCGAAGAGGAAAATATGTCCGCAGCTGTCGTCCACAACAAAACTAATATATTTTATGTGATATCACATGATAAAGTTATCATGTAAAGTTTCATCGTGGGCGACAGCTGCGGACATATTTTTCTATTAAAAAAAACTGCTAAGGAACTGGTGTCTTACGGGAAAATGCATTGTTTTTGACGTCACAATTAGCCTTGTGAAAGTCTAATTAGGTAACTATTTATAGATTCCTAATTTATGGGTATTCTTGTGTAAAAAACGTTACATTTCAATTTCCTGTGATATTTTAAAAAAAATCACTCTAAAACAGGGCAAAAAATGACTGAAACTGTACCTTGTTCTTTATCTTTACTCCAATCTAAGCTGATGATTTTGTTTATTGTTTATTAAAGATAAGGCATTACTTAGATTCAACCATAGTAGACAATAGGTAACAACTTGTTACGAACCCCCCCCCCCCCTTCCACATTTTCAAACATGGCTCTCTAGCCCTTTGTTTTAAAATCGGGATTACATGCATGCAAAGCTAAAATCATTTGTTTCTTGAAAACTCTTTTCCATTGTTGCTCATTACATCCCATGTAACATTTTCATTAAATTACGTATAAAAAAGTTGACACATTAAAGATGATCGTGCTATATTTCTATGAAAAATATTGATAATGCTACCTTTCAATGATCGTGCTATCTTTCAATAAAAAATACTGATAATGCTAGCTTTCAATGTCTTCGCTGTTTCGTTAAATGCAACTTTTAAACCTTAGATATATACAACTTTAAAATTAATCATGTTATCTTTTTATGAAAAATATTGATCATGCTAGTTTTCAAAGCCTGAACTGTTTCGGCGAATGCATCTTTTAAAAACTAAGATATGCCTGATGTCATGACGTCAGGCAACATAGAAATTAACTTCAACAAAAAAATTGATAATGACCCTCTGTTGTAATGTTGATGCTCGCCCTTGGATATTTTAACGACGTTTTAAATATTTAATGTTTTCTTGATGGTTCCTCGTGTGGTATCCAAAAAAAGATTTCGGATCATTTTTACCAACAGTTTAAAAAAGTGTCATAGCCTTGTATAATTTTTGATTGTATAATCAATTTTGCATATTGATACAAGGTCTTCAAAAGTCATCCTTATGAGCAAGAGAAAATAGAGATTTGCCTCAATTGCAATATTAACCTTAAAGAGAAATATTTCAAACTCAGTACCAGTCAATAAATATTTGTGATGCAAATAATGAGCAGGGAGCATAATTGATTGTTTTTCTGATTTCAAATTATGTTCCAGACTGTAGGAAATTCATCTTGTAATTGAAATGCTGTTTAAACTTTCAATTACACCCTAGATTTAACCAATGTGATCGATGTAAATATTATTAGAGAAACACAACTAATAATGATGGTTATTAGAGAAAATACTGGTTTCTTGTCTCCGATTAATTGTTCGCCCAAAGTGTATTTCTTTAATTAGTTTGTGGGGTTTTTTGGGGGGAGGGGTCCCGTCAATATATTTATCATAGTTTAAAAGATATGCATGATTGTTTTGAAAAAAGCGTTAAAGCTACGTAAGATATCCTTCATTAAAAAGTGTGAAGAATCTTTTTATGTAAAAACCATGCCAATTAAAATATCAAATGATTATTTTTTAGGTGTAGAAAAATTCACCTTACCTTTCTTTTAGACGACGCCTGCCGCTCATCTTGCTGTTGCACTGCTTCACCTGGTATGATTTTTATCCAGATCACATATCCAATATGACTGTACGTTAAAGTGAGTACTAATAAGGGTATGAAATATTGTAACATCATTATAAAAAGACTGTACGTGGATTTAAACGATTCCTTCATGTCTTCAAAACACACACCTTTTTGACAAATTCCTGTATAATTTGCAAAAGCTATTTGAACTTTTGCAGTAACGGCGGTAGGAATTGGAACCAAAAACGCAATGACCCACACAAATCCACAGATACAAACCACGCCTTTATGGGTTAATTTAGGTCTCAAAGGGTATATTATGGCAACATACCGATCAGCACTCATTGCAACCAGAGTAAAGGCACTCGCAAACACCACCACAATTTGTAAATACAGGACGAAAGGACACATAAAGTTTCCAAAGGGCCAGTAAGAGAGCAGAAGATTTGGGACAAAAGAAAAGGGAACCAAAATGATGGTCTTGGTTATATCCGCAAGGGCAATGTTTAGCAGGAATATGTTTGTGACACTTCTCAGCATCTTCTCAGTGACGATGATATAGCAAACGACCACATTTCCAACAATAGCTACCACTGTGATTGAAGAATACAATATCAAAAATATGCACTCTGGTAGTCCAACGTTTGAAGTACATGTATCCTCGAAGAGATTGGCACTATTGTTTGACAGGTTTGCCAAGTATCCCATTTTTGTTCATTAACATACACTTCTTCTGCACAATTCAATCAGATGTTGGTCTATTCTAAGACCGTGCCATGGGCTGTGATATCGCTGCAGTAATGATCGAATAAAGCTGCCTCCTCGACTTTTATCCGTTATTGTTTTGTCATCGACATATTTAACCGCATGCTAGCAGTACAACAAAATCATATTTGACTTTATGAAAAAGAACCAACACATTATTTAATTTGTAAAGCACAGTTGAAATATTTTAATGATGGATTTAAAATCAGAGATTTGCTGGTTCTCCTGGAATTAAAAATACTTTAATTTTTTTTGATAAAGCAACGCAAATGGCACTTAAATGATTAAGATTTCGTTTTAGAAAGATGAAACACGCATAATATGATAACTTAATGAAACAATGTTGAAACTAAATGGATACTTGAATGATATTACTTTACAAGGCCACTAGCAATTTGGATATCTATATCTTTTAGAATCTTTAATGTGAAGTACCTCGGAATTTATGAGACAATTTTACTTTGTATTTTCCTATTTTTAGCTTTCGCACTCGATCTGATCTAGAAATATCGAGTGCGAATTATTATTATGCGTTAGGAGGACCTTTTAATTGATCAACTGGACAGTGTATTGATTTTCGTCACATTGCAACGTAAATATTATATATTTATGAAAAGCACTGAATAGAATCAAGAACACTTAAGTTTTACTTTAGAGCGATCGGCCGCATTGTAGTTTTATTTTAGAGCGATCGGCCGCATTGTCAACACCTGTATATATATCTTTATCGTGTTTGAAAAAAATACAATCTAGTTTTAACATTAATTGCAGCTAGATAAGACACTTTGTGTTTTTATTCTTTGAATGTGAAATTAATTGTAACATATTTGAATCCCATTTTTTAGGTTAACACAAACACTTATACCAATAAAACTAGAGGGTTTTTTCTTGATTACTAGTAATATATTGATATTGGTTTATTTGTTAACTTCATGAACTTTGATATTTTGATATTTAATTTGACAATCTCTGGTTGGCTAATACCAAACAATCTAGAAAAAATAAAACGTTATATTTACATGCATGTGACCTAGGGGTCAATATAACATTTGAACATTTAATTTTCTCTACATTGGATACATTTGACTGAAAATAGTCCAATGAAATATCGCGTTTCGACGGAAGGCATCAAAATTTGTTCGGCTTGATAATACTCGATTTGATATGTTGCTGAATCATATAATATACATGTAACAATTATTGCTGTTTTTTCAATCAATACGATGATTAGGATAACCTCGATGTACAATATTCACCTTGCCTTCGGCCCGGTGGTGAATAGTGTACTTCTCGAATAGCTAAATCATCCTATTGACCTCAAAAACAGCAATAATTATATATCATACTCTTACATAGTTTAATCATAATATAGAAATCGAACTATCATCCGGATATGTTTTGCGTGTTTAACTCATTATCGAATACTTAATTACCTACATGTATATATGACAAAAAGAAGTGCAATCGCCGTTGTTAATACGTAGCGTTAATTTCTCTCGGGATTGCATTACTACAGTATTGTAGTTCCTTCAGATCAGAAACGCAAAACCCGTGAATAGCGTGGAATGCACCAAAATGTGAATGGTATCCACGTTATCCGACGACTCATGAAATAGTAGTGATGTGTGTTGGGGGAGGGCATGGTTATTTATAATTGTGCAAAAAGAAGATCGTACTTCAATACCTGATCTCTTTTTTATAGAAGAAAAAGCGTGAAAAAGTCATGATTTAGAGACCCCTCATTCCTTTCAATACGTAGTTAGTTTTAAAAATCCAGTAGTTTGGCAGAGGCCTGTCATCACTCAGTGTAGTAGTCGCCCATTAGTATAGAGAGACAACGATTTTTTTTAAATCAACTAACGCCAATTCTGTTTCAATGATCAATAAAAGCCCCATCAGTACCAGAGCTCCTAGACAACGTTAACCCAAGGTTAATGCATTTCATAACTTTATAGATGCCTCATTTCTCTTTCTGAACATGCTCCTTATTTACAAGCTATATTTCCAAAAGAAGAGAATAAAATGTCGAAAAGACTTTTCTCTTCCATAATCTCGAATATACTTTTTTCCATTTAATCTTAAAAACATCACCCCTTCAGCATTCGAGATACCCCCATTCTGAGTATGCTTGGAGAAATAGAGGACAATATTTTAACGATTCAACTATTCGATACATAGGGTATTCGGTCCAATATTTATTTATCAATTCATCCAGTTTGCAAATAAATGAAAGTTGTCCAATAGTGAAAAAGGTTTTAAGACAACATCTTTTTTACCGCCGTGTCTGTACCCTAAGAGATTCACTAGAAAGTATGCATCCTAAATCAAATAATACAAAACATAGCCCTCCCCCTTATATTACTTCAACTGGTAAAAAGAATTGTGTTAGTTCAAGAAGCTATTTTTTACATGTAGTATTTTTTTTTCTCGATACATACTATTATCAACTCGATAAATTAAATTAACAAAGGAACGAACAGATGTTGTTCAAAATTTGATATTACTATATTTGACGCACGAAAATGGACACCATCGGATTCATGTAACAATGCATGTAAATCATCTGACCCAAGTAGCGAAAACACATAAGGGTAAACAGGTATAAAATGTAATTTAAAACGGGAAATGACCTAAAAATTATCAAATCTAATATTGTTGTTTATAGCTTCCCGTTAAATTCAAAACATAAAATACTTCACGACAGTGCAAGATCTGAAATGATACAAGCCAATTTAAGAACTACATGTGTCTGTCCACTTTAATTTCCAGTAACTACACTCGCTTTGGCCTTCAACTCAACATTCATGTATATCGACGACGTATTATCAATTAACAATTGTTACTTCCATACCTATGTTCACTCAATATATCCCAGTGTATTTGAAATAAAAGATAAAACTGCGTCATCTGTTTCATATTTGGATATTTTACTGGAAATCGACATTGATGGTAAACCTACAATGTAACAACAAAACTTTATGATAAACGTGAAGACTTCAATTTTTCTATAGTCAACTATCCATACTTATAACAATATACCTTCATCACCTGCTTATAATGTCTTTGTCTCTGTTAATTCGATACACAATGGCATGCTCTTCGACAATTTCTAAGGCGAGTCAAGCTACTTACAAGCTAGTTGTTAAAACAGGACTATCAACAGTCTCGTTTGAAGTCATCTTTTAGTAAGTTCTATGGTCGATACAACGACCTTGTCAGCAAAAACAATATTCCACTAGTACTGGGTCGCATGCTGACTGACGTGTTTATACTAATTCTTAGACCATAATTATTCCCTTATTGTGTATGGACTTTTCCGTTTTTCCCGATTACGACAAAGAGCACACGGCGGGCGTGACCGGTCAGCAGAGGATGATCACTCCTCCATAGCACTTGATCCTACCTGTATTTTTTAAGAGGTCCGTGTTCGCTCTGCTCATGTTTCGTTATCACCACATGTCATATTCTGTAAATTTGACCTGAATGGAATCCAACATGTATGTGCTGAACAAAATTATGCTCAATGAAAACATGGAAATATTGTTTCATTATCTTTTTTCTATTGATAGCATACACATAATAATTCCTTGGCTCTAATTATTTTATTTGAAAGGGGTCCTACACATGATCAATCATTTCATATTGTGCAATGAACAGGTAGATTCTTGTTTTCCGTTGTAGCAATACTTATTTCCAATACTTAAAGGGGCATGGTCACGATTTTGGTCAAATTCTATTTTTCTGTTTTTATTATTTACAATGATTTAGTAATGCATTTTCAATGACCAAATGAAATTGGAGAGTCAGTAGTGAAGTTATAAGCAAGATACAGGGCTCACAATTCTCTGTCATGTAAACAAGGCTCGTGCCCTGTTTTAGTTTACATTAGTTCAATATACCGGTAAAAGTTCTTTTTCAAGCTGATTTTTCCATCTTCTTATTCATTTTAAACATAAATAAATAGATCTTAACGTTTTCCACATTCATTTTCGGTCTAAATCTTGGGTTTTCACTTCAACGTTTAAAATGTAAACAAAATCTTTGTTTACATAGCAAAGAATTGTAAGCTCTTTAACTCGCTTATAACTGAACGAATGACACTTTAATTTTGGTTGCCTATTAAAAATCCCTTCCTGAAGCATTGTAAACATTAAAATCGGGAAAATAAAATTTTTGACCATAATCGTGACCATGCCCCTTTAAAAGAAATAATAATATAAAGAAAAACATTTTATTTTAGCTTAAATTAGGTAGGTTTGACTACGTTCTAAAACCCCAACATGCTTAATTATGGCCGTCATTTAGATTGTTGTAACATATTGTGACACAAGTAAGATTCAGTTTCAATAATTTTTTCTGATGATTTATTTTGAACGCAAACGATCCCTGTTGGGTTTAAAACAGCATTTAATACAATGGACAATCACTTAAAAATAACTTAATCTGCAGTCACAGATTACGTTATTTTTAGGTGATGGTCTGATTTTTTGGGTATTTTTTTAAAAATGTATATTATAGAAAGCACAAGCCGAAAATAAATTGTATACTTTGCACCACCTGCTCGCTAGATCACTTTTTCCTTATTTATGTAAACAAATTTTCTCTTCAAAATAAACCTCAGATGCTCTATAAATTGCTGTTTGTTTAAATTATCTTTTGAAATTGACCCTCAAATTTGGGATTTTAGATCTGATTTTGATTTTTCATGTTAGTTTTTAAAACATGTTTTGTAAACAAATACATGTAACGGTTGTTTTGCCAATCTTGTAAGCGTATATGGTCTGATATTGAGATATGAAACAAGCTTTGGCAGCTCACAAATCAAGACAACAGCGGTTTGGTCTTAGCTTTGCGTGTATTGCTTTGTTCATGTTAACTTTGTCACGCTATAACTCGTTAAATCTTGATTGAAAACGTTAATTCTTGTATTTAGTCAATAGAAAAAACAACACTTGTCGATGGACATATTAGCATAGACTAAGTGGAATTATAATAGTTTTTTAATCATCAAGCACTTCATCTTATTAAAAAATTGATGGTTATCATCGGCTTTCTTTGATAATCTGTCTGAGCTATGTTATGCTTCTATAACCTCTAGCAATAAGGATGCGTGTATTCTCCTGATCATTACATTTTGTTTTTATAAGTAGTGAACCTTGATATTTATTTTTTGCCTTTTCGTTTTCCTTATAGCTGTTGACATAGTACTGTATCTTTAAGAAGGATTTTTGAGAAGCTAAGTTAGTGAAGACATTGCAAGTTTTAACATATTTATTGAAATTTATATACACTGATATAACATTGTAATCAAAACAAGAGAGAGAGAGAGAGAGAGTGTGTGTGTATGTGTGTGTGTGTGTGTGTGTCTGATTGACCAAAACTAAAATCATGTACACATTTAAAAAGACAATTCAAAAATAAAATGATTTTTGTAACGAGTTACATTGCAAGCACGGGATAATCATGTCGATATTTAATGTTATAGTCAATTCGATTCAACAATAAACAAGAAAAATATGTTGTGTTTCACTTGACGCCATATTTAACCATAACAAAAATTACTTCATCATATTTTTTTTTGTATGAGAGGTTATATTTATACATTATTTCTAGATGACATAATATGTAATACATATTTTAATATTGAAGTTAATTATTATTGTGTATTAATAGGTAGGAGGTATATTTTTCATACTTCAGGTGCAGTTGCCTGTGATTTGTAAGTGGATAATTTTCCATGTAATGTAATTACGTTCGCGATCTCGTTCAGACATTTTACACATATTCATGTTTAGAACAACAAGTAGTTTACGGCCGTTCTCCTGACGTTTGTGTCAATTTGTTTCTTGTTTTGTATTAATTGTAGTATACTTTTTAGAAAATCAATGGTGATAGTTTTTGCGTAACAAAGTCATCACATGGATCGTTAAATAAAAATGCCCCATTTTCCATTTACTAATTTGTTAAATAGATGCCCAAGAATAGACTAAAGTCGACATTGTGTTTCATTTCCCCCCCCCCCCTAATAAAATATGTCCGTTTATCTTATCTCTAATCTTCACTACTATTAGGTCCTTTGTATCAGAAGATATTTGAAGATAACACGGTATACTTCATCGGTTTAATCGATAATGCTTTGCCCTCTAAGGTCTTCAGTGAATTTATTTTAAAATTCCCATCAGTGAATGAGAAACCATGCCACTCTAATTACCATTTTAAGAATAGAACAAAGAAAAAAAAGTGGCAAATAAATTTTGAAAGGTCCCGCGGAGTTTTGCCAGTGCTGTAGGTTAACAGTAATCATTTTCGCATTATGTCGATAAAAAAACAATATAAGAATAACAAACATGTATAAATAAACTTTGATAAATGTAGTAACCTGCGTAAGGACAAAATAAGGTCGTTTAGAGCCAGTAGCAAAATCAATAACGTACCTTTTTTGTACAGTGTGAATTTTACTCCATTTTCAATAGCGTCTTCACTTGGGAAAGCAATATATACATGTAAATACAAAATAAAAACAAGCGGTTAGCATATAAGAAAAATGCTTTATGATATATAACCAACTATATCACAACTGGATGATTTGTCAAAGTGCTACCAATGATGAATCAAAACTTTATAATGACTGAAAGCCGGGGTTCATGGATGTGTAATTGTAGTCACTTTTTGGTACAAGAATGACATAATCAATTTACAAATTCAGATTTTCTTTTATCCTAATACAGTGATTGTTCTTCTTAATGATGCAAGCATTTACAGTTTGAGACGGCAGTTTAATATGACAACAATTAAATTGTTCTGTAATTTGAAAGAGAAATCATTTTCAAGAAAAAGATAATTTGATTTTTAATATGGACAAATACTTGATACTTTGTGAGTTTAAACTTGAAACACTTCTTTATCTATGCAATTCCTAGCAATGTATCGACATAAGGATATTTCAAGAGAAATTAGACACTTATATAATAGGAACGCTAAGATACTGGCTACAGTCATACATTAAAATGTTTATATTAATCTGATCTTGCACATGAACTCTACAGTACCTCTATATGAAACCTTTATGAAAACACTGCATGTTAAAGTACAAGTACTTGATGTATTAGAAATGCGAAAATCTATAGAGGGTATCTCACTATCCTCCCTCTTCGACAGTATTATAATGGGATAGGACATGCTTTCCGAATTACAGTTATAGGATTTCTCAAGTACTTAATATGCAAACCCAGTAGGGAGATAATTGTATTTTATATTTATATCGACAATGATGAGATGAATTGTCATACATTTTGAAATGAAGCTTTAATAGCATGTTAGTGTCAAACAATCACGAATTTGTTTCGAGATCTTTCAAGACTGATATCAAAGTGAAGTCATTGCTTGACTCCAGTTATTAATAAATTGAATATAAATTCGCATGGATAAACGAAATATAATATATTAGTTGCTTGGAATCCGTTCAATGGTAATGATAAATAAAGTCTGTTTAAATATAGTAAATAATACGGTTACAACTAAACCTTGATATCAATGCGAGAAGTAATTTAATCATATTTTTTTCACCTATATATCTTATTTGGTGGATGCTTTCAATTCAACATGTTCTAAGTATTGCTTTGAAGTAAGTTTTTTTCTTAGTAACACATAGGATTATGATAGCCATTTATTTAAAAGGCGATGGCGTTGGAATAAGTTTTATGCACAATACGGTGAAATTTTAGTACAAACTTTATGATACATCTTCTCAACATTAACAATATGTTACATATTTTGAAATGAAGCAAGAAAAATGTTTGGTTCGGGTGAAATTGCAAACAAAACAAAACATTAGAAAATTCTTTTAATACCAATGCGAAAAAAACCTTATGAATATTAAATCGATATACCACATATTGAATAAATGTTATCAAAAGACAATTCTAACTAATAAAGATCGAGCGAAAACGGACGACTATCTTAAGAAACCTTCAAAGTTCTCTGACAGATACAGTAATTAAATCATTAGGGGGAAAAGACATTTAATTTTGGAAGAAAAAAATAGAAGCTCAGCTAAAATCAAGATTGTGAAGTTACTTTTATCATCCCTAGGCGATGTGATTATTTTTAATTTCGAAATTAACTTTTATCATAGAAACTGTAATACGCGAATCTCGCTGCTGGCAAGTTCACGGTATCAGAATATTACATTTTCCTCTACCGACTATGATTTCCTCTATTTCTTACGGAAACTTATAGTTAATTCATATCCAAACTGAAATCTACACGCCTCATTTATCGATTGGTTAAAATCTACAGCAAATGAAACTGGCGGGAAAATGACAGGACATAAATCTACTTGCCCCGTTTATCGATTGGTCGACAACGACCTAAGAAAAATCACGGACTGCACGAAATAATCATGATGATGTCAGACTCAAATTCCCATAGGAGACGAGAAAGGAAATGTAATTTTTGTCTTGATACTGTAATATACAGGAATTAATACTCTCATTTGCAATATCATTGCAAATACTACAATGCGTAACAGGTGTACTACACGAATGGTTTCATATCGATCGATATTTTTTAATCGGTCAAAGCGAAACTAAATATCCGGGAGCTTCTTTACTCCAAATTAATGAAATGGTTTAATTTAATGTTTTCTTAAGTATCCGTAATATGTAGATTACTTTTTGATGAAATATCGAACCAGTAATTAGATTACTTTCTGATGAAATAACGGATCGGCAAGTGGCTAGTGTTACATGTAATTAGTTCAGATTAAAAAAATACAAAACAAAACGTAGCATTTGCCGGCGAAAGGCTTTGTGACGATCTGGGATAAAGCTACTTTATAGAAAATTTGAAGGAGCAAGATGACATATGTGATAGTTATGCTCATTCATTTCAAAAAACATATTAGTAAACTAAAAACTAAAGAAATGTCATTGCATTTTAAGCTGCTTGGTCAGATTTTTAGGTACAGCATCTATTCAAATTTCAGAACGTTTAGTGAACAATTTTACACGGACTTATTATTAATATTTTAATTTGCCGAAACATTATTAAAAGCCAACTTTTTTGGCAATGTAAAAGTCGTAATACTAGCATACCCGCCTATTTTCAGGGCGAAAAAATCGCGATATTTTTTTTTGTCAAGTTTGTTTTAAATTTTATTTTTCCCCCATTGAAATATCTCTTATATGACAGGGACATGTATTGCAATGCCTTTAATAAATCAAAGTACTAATCCTGGAAGAAAGTGTTAAAAATTTATCGATTAAAATACATTTAAAAAATCATATTTGAATCGGGATTTATTACATATATTTACTGTAGTATTTCACGTAACTTGACAGTTATACTTTCTATAAATTATATTCTAATCATTGGTTTTGGGTAATTATCAAATTACAGATCAATGCAAATTGATAGAAAAATAATGTTAATAAAAAGCAGCACAAAATATATGTCGTAAAAAATGTGTTAATCGAAAAATGTTGTATAAAAATTCTGCATTTTTATGTAAACCATGGTGTTCATAACTGTAACATATTACATATAGCTTGAAATATTATCGGTAAACGTGGGTATTGTGCCAAATGCCGATAATTAATTTCCATCAAATCACCAGTACCAAATAAGAGGTGATTGCATTGTTTGAAAGAGCTTATGCGATATTTTTTTTTACAATAATTAACACTTTTAATAAGGTACGGAAATCAATATAGTGTCTACTGACACTTTAAATTTTTTTGGCCGGATAGAATTCGAATTAGCAATAATCGTAGTTTATATATTTGAAACGTTTGGTACGGCGGGCGGAACATTCCAAGATTATACCGTTTAAAAACACTCAAAACCTATTCATATCGTAGAATTATTCCAATTATTACTTAACATCTAAAACAAAACTCAATGCATATAACATCTATTTTTTATTCAAAATTCCAATTCGAAAGAAATCATCATGGTATGTTTTGGAGCACCCATATCCGATATATAATAATCTATACTTATAAATTAAGACATTTTGTCAATAAACTATGAAATATCTGCACAAGAGTAATTGCTTACACATTTAGTATTTCATCACATGTGAGTTGATGTCCGTAAGCTATAATTGAATTTTAACTAATAAGTAATTTTTGAGAAATAAATTAAAAACCTACTTTCATATTTGATAAACCAGCCCGAAATAGCAAAAAAAAAATTATATGCTTGCAATTAATTATAATTGAATGACTACGTAAAGAGTGACTATATTTATTGGGAACTCATTTAGGGTATACATAGAAATTTAGATACGACAAATGTTGAATAAATAAGACGAGTCAATTCGAATTCGTTTCTTGAATGCACGATTTTAGTTTTGATGGATAGAACTTTCCAGAACGGGGTAACCAAGAACGCAGGTTGACTAATCAATGGAAAGTGTAGGGCGAGTAAATCAATCTTGGATCTGACAACTTTAGTTTAAGATATGCAAAAAATATGTTTTTACTTATCTAGTGTTTTTAAATTACAAACATTTTTATACCACTGCAGATATGTAGTAAACCATATACATTAGTTTGTGAAACTCAAACAAATCGTGTGAACAACTCTTCGTCTGTATGAATAGATGAAGTATGCATAAAACGAGATATTTGAATTGGGTCGGGTAAGGTTACAGTCCTTAATCTGAAATTCTTTTTTAGGACAGTGGTAACAGTTATAGTGAAATTTGGCTTAAAAACCTAAAGAAAAAATTTAGAAAAGAGAAACGACGCACTGTACAGCCACTCCCTGGTTTGAAATAAAATGAAAAAGTTTGCAGTTTTTATTTCCAGTCAGCTGCAACAAAAAGAAATGAGGCCATATACATGAAGCATTGTATCATATTTTAAAATGTTTTAAGTGTTAATTCCCGCGCTTGCGCGGGAAATTATCTAGTGACAATAAAATGAAACTTATTGCCAACTTAATACTGGTAGAACAAATGTATCTGCATGCGGGATAACTTGAAGATATTAAGTTCTCCCTACTGCATAGTTTTGAGTTTTCCAGAGTACGACTTCTCCAGGGCACGACTTCTCCAGCATCCGTCAGTAGGTGGCGGTATATAGGAAACGCGAAAACGAAAGTGGAAGTAGGTTTAGAAATCTGGCGACAAAAAAGCGCTGCAGGCCTGCAGCTATGCTTAGCGCTTTAAAACACACTAAACAAAACCATAGATCGTATTACAGCTTTCATACAATTTGATATAAAATCGAACCAAGCAGCTTTCACAAAGGGTTTGGTTTAACTTCGCATATAAAACCATTCTTTTCAATAGATTAGTCAACTTTTAATGAACTTTGTTGGCGCTGAAATACTTATAAAATATTATTTACTAACATTTATGTATTGCTTTTACAGTACAAAATCCAAATGATTAATCGTTAGGTAGAGACAACATTAATGAAATGCAAATGATTGTCTCTGTATTATCATCATTGTGCTCCACCGAGACTCCAGTCAACAACAATTCGACTGTCTACGGGGCTAATTCATTGGACTCTTGAGTTTCACTGGAAAAAACATGATAATTGATTTTCAGGATTAAGTGAATTGCACTCATATAACTTCAGCTTAATTTTCAGCTAAATTACACTACGTGTTAATTTGTTTATCGTATCTTCCTTCAATTACTTATTCATCAATTCTATATGATGCTTTGAATAGTTTTAATGATATCAATGCACTGCTCTTCGTGTTAAGTTAGTGTTTGCATGTGTATATGGATTAGTGTACAAAAGGTTGTGACCAGATTGAAAAAGAACCAATCTACCTCGAAACACCAAACTTCGCAAATGTGCATATCTTTTCGATTGTTTTCAAAGGCTATTTGTTATTAATTTTTAATGTGTTTGGCATTCTCAAGTAATTTTTAAGGGGTCAAGGTGCCACAATGCTCGCCTAATACCATCGGCCATAAGGTATCTTCCCAAGTCAAGGGTTTCTGATCCGCTCCGCTCTACAGAAAGAGAAGATGGCCAAACCTCTAATCATGTATAGATAGCAGCTTTATAAAGTCAAATACACATATTTCACCCAGTGTTGATTTAGTGCTTGTTGTGTCAACAATCAAGAATAGTGATGCTTTAATAATGCAAAATTGTAGCACTGCAGTTCTAAATATGAATATTTTTAGGTCGCCTGAGTCACTAAGGTGACCTATTGCAATTGGTCTTAGTCCGTTGTGCGTTAACAATTTTACATTTTTAACTTCATCTTGAAAACTGCGAGGCCAATTGTTACCATTTTTGGTGTGCAGCATATCTCTATGGTAAGAGGAAAAACTAAATTGTGACATTCATTGCCTAACCACCCCCTGGGCCTCAAAGGCGGGACCAAATATAAAAAAAAGGTCAAATTTTGAAAAATCTTCTCTACTCCCACACATGTGGGAAAAACTAAATGCATGGTTATGATGTCCATGAAGACCTCTAACAAAATTGGGTCAGGGGTTCATACTCTAGGGTGGGGCCAATATGGTCATATAGGGTTTAGACTTCATGGGTAACGAGGATAACATACCGTTGTTTCTATACATATCTATGATCTGAGACAGGGTAACGAGTGTAACAGACCCTTCTATGAACTGAGACAGGGTAACAAGGGTAACAGACTCTTGTTTCTATACTAAGCTATAATGCTCTGCGACAAGGTAACAAAGGTAAAGAGGGTAACACACCCGCGTGAAATGGTCTAATTGGTGTAAAGTAATAAAAAAGAAATTATATAATTTTTTATGCTATAATTGTCAAGTACCATGCACATATGTTTAAAATTGTTTTACGTGAAGAAATGAACTCAACTGAAATGCATGGCTTTTAGTTTTTAAATTTGAAGGTATCACTCCTGGATGTTTGTCATAGTCTGCTTTCATCTCCCTTAAGTTGATGGCCAGTGAAATTGGGGCGGAGAAGATTGCAACCGAAACATCTGGACTACTTTTAAATCTGGAAGGACTCGACATCAGAGTTGCAGAGGGCATTGCTCTCCCTCTGATTATTTGCAAAAAGGTAATGAAAAAGCTGTTGAATTGATATAATTTTTTGTAATCATTATTCCACTTAATTTATACCGGGTATGATATCTACAACAAATGAAAAGGGTTATCGACACTTTATGAATTATTGGCAAAATGTGAAGTGAAGCAGATTAATACCACAATAGCGATTTTCCTCAAATCAAAATATGTGCTTAAATAGTAATATCATTTTCTACTTATTATGTTAAAAATACAAAGTTCTACCGCCTGGTTTTTAGCGGGGGCTATCTCAAAATATTAAAATGCTCCAATTTTGCTAAATACCTGGAGTATTACAAATGTAGATTGGGATTAATGGATTCATTCAAAAATTAAGGAAAATACCCCGGAGGAAAGCATTATTATGTGTGTAAATTTCAACGGCGTACGATTTTTACTTTTTCTTTTATGCTATTTCCTATCACATACTCCTTCAAAGCTTCTTTTTATCATAATGTCAAAAACACAATGGCAACGCTCACCTACCGTACACTGAAAAAATCATTCAAAAATAAAATTTTCCTTAACAAATCTAAATATTTTTATCTGTATTTTGTTACTTACATTTAATTTTATAAGTGATATAGAAAAAATTTCATAAAAAGTATAAATACACTGCATTTTATTAGAATAAGCAAAAACATAGGCAATAAAAATTAAAGTCGGCCTCCTTAAAAGATGAACATGTGAAAATATATAATTGACAGAAAATTAATGCATTTATTATTTTATTTAGATGCTGGAGGTTACAGCCCAAGGACAGCCAGGGCCTATGTTGACGATTTGTTACTGCCTTACCATGAAAAAACAACGTTGACGCAAAAGTCATGCCAAGCAGTAAATAGGATGCTGAAAGAACTTGGAGGATTATGCCAAAATGTGAGTTCAGGTCTTTAAATCTAAGAGGTCATATTTATATCTGCCATATTTTTCCAAACATATCAACCTTCTCTTACATTTTTCAATTTTCTAGAAGAAAAAAGACATCATAAGATGTCTTGAAGACTCAATCCTGGTGGACAAGTCCAATGCAGCCGTGACACTCAACATTGCTGTAACTGATGTAATTTCAATTCTGGGACAGAAGTAACCAAAGCAGGGAGGATTATGGGGAAAGTCCGGAAGCTTGCAAAAATCCAAATGGGGGTCCTAACGAAGGACACAGTCCTCTGCCTTACATCAGGTAATTTCTAACCGAGATTCAGTTTGCTTTATAGTGTGATATATCACGTCATTGTCAGATTGTTATTTAAATGAGATATACAAACCATAATATTCAGCAGCCTTAGTTTTCCTTATGATGATCTTATAAGAAGTAGTGTACATTGCAGTTTCGTGCATTTGTTCTTTTGATGAGCTCCTTCAGCGGAATTATATTTTGTTGATTATAATTTTGAGATTTTTCATACAGATCCTCTTGATATTGCACATTTTTTAATAAAAGCATAGTATGTACAAATCATTTTATCCTTTTTTGTCTTTGTAGATGACGCAGCTAATCAAGAAATTGCAGTGAAGGAGGCAGTGAAGATGGACCTTGACCCCTCAGATGTTCTCGCGATCCACCGGATCCCTGGTGATGGAAAAGGACCACGCCCTGTGATCGCCAAATTCCGTAACACGGAGATCAAGATCGCGGTCATCAAAAATCGATCGAATGACAAACTCAAAAAGATTTTTACCATGCATGACCATCTAACACAATTCAACGCAAAACTTTTGCGCAATCTTAATGGTGACCCTCGAATCAAGTCTGCCTGGTATTATAACGGCAAGATTTTTGCGCTGGACGAACAAGGACGCCGACACAGATTCGACATTCTGGACAATATATCAGAAAAACTAAAACGGCGCTAATACACATTTTTGATAGACAGCGGAGCGAACCCTGGATACATCGGGATCGGTCAACGTTTTTCAGATCGGAATCGCTATCTCAATTTCGGAACTGTTTACTTTCTGTTTAGCATGTGTGTGTCTGTGAGTGTGTGTGTATCTCTCTTTATTAGTGTTCTTTATGAACTGGTAGGATGCTTAGTTTCGTATGTATGTGTGATATTCGTGTATATGGTTGGATCAAAAATATTGGTAATGGTAAGTGGTTATTTGCTTCTCGCATGTGTTATTTTTGAATACTTTCTTTGTTTTTGCATGTGTTGCTTTTGGTACTTTTTATTACGTCAACATGATGTCGTCTGACAAGATTTTAATAGCTACGGTGAACTGTCAGGGGCTCGCCACACCATCAAAACGTAAAGATGTTCTTAACTACTATAAACAAAAACATTATTCTATCATTTGCCTACAAGATACTCATTTTATTTCTGAACATGAACAGTTAATTGAAACACAGTGGGGATATAAATGTGTTTTTAATTCATACTTGTCTAACTCAAGAGGGGTCTGTATACTTTTTAATAACAATTTCGAGTTTAAAATTCATAGAGTAAAAAACGACTGTGAAGGCAATTTGTTGGCTTTGGACCTGACAATTGAGGACCACAAGGTTACTCTCATTAATATATACGGTCCAAATACTGACAACCCTGAATTTTATGAAAATGTAAGAAGTATCTTCCTTGAATTTGATAATGAATATTTTATTTTATGTGGGGACTTTAATCTTGCATTGAATCCCATGCAGGATACTTATAACTACTGCAGTGTTAACAATCCAAAGGCTCGAAGTAAAGTCCTGGAAATAATGGAGGACTTATGCCTCATAGATTATTATAGAGTTCTAAATCCTGAAAAAAAAGTTTATACATGGCGGAAAAAAAATCCTCTAAAACAAGGTCGCCTTGATTATTTTCTCATTTCTGACAGCTTAACCAATCTTGTTGAAAACTGCACTGTTAAACCTGGATACAGGTCTGATCATTCTATTGTTTTGCTCGAGCTTAAACTTAATCCATTCCAGAGAGGGCATGGTCTTTGGAAATTTAATAATTTTTTACTTACAGATAAAGACTACGTTCAAAAGGTAAAAAATGTAATACAATGTGTTAGTAATCAATATTTAGAAAATGCAGAGAGTAAAAATTTCCAATGTAAAAATAACATTGATGAAAGTTTATTTCTTGAGGTATTACTGATGGAAATACGGGGAAATACTATTTCATATTCTTCATATATCAAAAAAGAAAAGGACAAAAGAGAAAAAACACTATTGCAAGAAATTGAGAATTTAGAATCAGATGCTTCCATTGATTTAAATAAATTAGATGAAAAAAAAAAGGAGCTCGAGAATATTAGAAAAGAAAAGTTACTAGGTCACATGATCAGGTCTCGAGCTCGCTGGATAGAGGAGGGTGAAAAACCATCAAAATATTTTTGTAATTTAGAATCTAGGAATTATTTAAATAAAACAATAAAAAAAATTGAATTAGAGGGTACCGGCACTGTATATGAACAAGCAGAAATTTTAGATGAAGTTAAGACATATTATGAAACTCTGTATAAAAGTGCAGATTCAATTTTAGTTAATATAAATTTAGAAGAAGTGCTCTCCAATTCTACTATTCCTAAAATAGATACAAATACATCCAAAGGTCTTGAGAAAGACTTTGAGGAAGGAGAAGTTCTTGTTGTATTAAAGCATATGAAGAATAATAAGTCCCCTGGTAGCGATGGGTTTACTGCAGAATTTTTAAAATTTTTTTGGAGTGATATTAAAAATTATGTTGTTAGAGCTATTAACTGTATTTTTCTTAAAAAAGAGCTTCCTATTTCTCAAAGGCTTGGAATAATTTCATGTTTGCCAAAAGGTGACAAACCAAGACAGTTTCTAAAAAACTGGCGACCAATAACCCTTTTAAATGTTCTTTACAAAATTATATCTGGTTGCCTAAGTTTTAGAATCAAACAAGTTTTAGACATTATTATTTCAAGTACACAATCTGGTTTCATAAAAGGTAGATACATAGGCGAAAATACTCGTTTTGTTTATGATTTGATGTCGTACACAGAGATACACGAAATTCCAGGTCTTTTGGTCCTCATTGATTTCGAAAAAGCCTTTGACTCTATGTCATGGTCGTTTATATATAAAGTTTTAAATTTTTTTGGTTTTGGAGAATATATTATTCAGTGGATAAACATTTTAAACACAAATTTCCATGCCTGCATTTTACAAAGTGGTTTTTTATCAGTACAATTTGACATACAAAGAGGTTGTAGACAAGGAGATCCTGTTGCTCCATATTTATTCATTATATTCAATTCTTATAAAGCAAAACAAGGATATTAAGGACATTTTCGTTAATAATAATGAACATAAAATATTACAGTATGCAGACGACACTTTGTTAGCCCTTGATGGTTCACCAAAATCCTTGTTCGAAGCACTAGAAACTATAGATTTTTACTCCAGCTTTTCAGGACTTAAAATTAATACAACTAAGACAAAAATTGTGTGGATTGGTTCAAAAAAATTTTCTGATCAAGTGTTTCATCATACCAGATGGAAATTAGACTGGGGATCTAGATCATTTAATTTATTAGGTTTCCAATTTTCTGTTGAACTATCTGAAATTGTTGATAATAATTTTGGTATTCAGATTCCAAAAATCATTGCACTTATGGAACAATGGAAAAGAAGAATTCTTACTCCAATTGGTCGTGTCACTGTAATTAAGAGTTTGTTAATTCCAAAATTAAATCATTTATTTATATCGCTTCCTACTCCCAAAAAGGAGATTGTATCATTTATATGCAAAGCTATCTTTGAGTTTCTATGGAAATCTAAAACAGACAAAGTTAAAAGGTCTCTTATAACTCAAGACTACTTGTCAGGGGGTATGAAAATGGTAGATGTTAGAAATTTTATTACATCACTTAAATGTACATGGATTAAAAGGTTAACTTGTTCACATAAACCATGGATGGATATATTTTTTGCTGTCAATGGAGATGATATTTTACAGAAACTGTACGATTTTGGAGATAGTTTTGTGTTGGATTGTTTGGTAAAAGAAAACAACGCCTTTTGGAAAGATGTATTGTTTGCTTGGACCTGTTATATGAAATCTTTTATACTCTCCGCATTTTAAAAACAAATTTCATTACATTCCAGTGTGGTATAATTCTAATATAAAAGTGGATAACAAACCAATTTTTATTCAATCCTGGTATGAAAAGGGAATAAAAGTTGTGCAAGACTTTTTTGATGATGATTGTAATTTTTTAGTTTTTGAAGTTCTTAAAAACTCATACAATCTAACTGACAGTTGTCTGATGCAATATAATAGCATTGTTACAGCTATTTCAAAATATTTGAAATCATTGTTAATAGATAGGTCTTCTGTCAAAAGACTTCCTAATCCATATGTACCTTTATTTTTTGAACCTCTCATATCTTCTGAAAAATGTTCAAAAGTCTTTTATAATTTTTTAAATAAAAATGAGGTTACTCCAACCGCAATCAGCAAGTGGGAGGCAGAGCTTATACCATATGGAGTAGACACAATATCAGTACAAGATGTTTTTAAAATTTGTTATAAAACTACTACTGATTCTTCTGCCCAGTGGTTACAATTTCGAATTTTGCATAGAATTGTTCCTGTTGGAAAATACCTTAAGAAAATTAACATTAAAACTTCTGATTGCTGTGGTTTTTGTATGGAAAATGTTGAAACAATAATACATGTTTTCTTTTCTTGTGATAACGTACAAACACTCTGGAGTGATTTAAGTCTCCATATATATAGAAACACTTCTGAAAGAGTTGGTTTTAATGTTTCGAATATTATTCTTGGTGAGCTACCATTGTCAAACAATAACAGGGTTATAAATTTCATAATTTTATATGTTAAACAATATATTTTTATATCCTTAATGCAAAATAAAATGCCAAATTTTTTGGGATTACTCAGTCATTTAAGAATAAAATATCATATAGAAAAATATGCTGCTATCAAAAGTCAAAAGCTGCGCATCTTTGAAAAATTGTGGCTTTCATGGAAAAATATTTTGGATTAGTTTATGATATTATTATTATTACTATTCTTATTATTTATTGTTTGTGTTGTGTTACTTTGTTTTTTTTTTTTTTGTTTTTGTTTTGTTTTGTGTTTTTTTTTTTGTTTTTTTCTCGAAGCAAAGTAACCATTTACCACTAATACTGAAAAATGTATGTATATATACTTGTATGTGAGTGAGTATGCATGTGTATAAAATTTATAATAACTGGATTTATTAATGTTATTTAACATAAGTATGTATGGAACAAAAACAATAAATTATAAAAAAAAAAAAAAAAAAAAAAGAAATTGCAGTGAAGGAAGCAACCTGCCAGGAGATTGTGGCCAATGGAAACATGATTTGAAATTATAACGGTTGTGACCAGTTGGTTGGTCACAACCAAGTTATTTTTAATTGATTCATGACTTAAAAAAACTAATTGTTCAGTTATCTAGTATGGTACTCTGTTCAGAATAGACCCCAGTTTTTTTCCCCTCTTAGTTAAGAGGGCTGAATAGTAGTGTCCATTTTAAGGTTATATTTACCTTCTTATAAAGAGGAACTCTCAGTATAAAACTGTGAACGTACTTTATTTAGCGTGTACGATATTTGGCAGAATATGATATTTAAAAAAGTTAGCGTGGATTTGATTTACCGCATTTCAGAATGTACCTATTTATCTATGTGTGTGTAAATATATATTTTACATTTGGCGATCTACATGTATTTGATTAAGCGGACGCTAAATAGAATACACAGTCAAATGTTACACGTTTACAGTATATGGCATAATGCTTAAATTTGAAAGCATAAATATTTGATTCAATATTAGTTTATGAGCATAATTTTCATAAGTGAAAGTTTAAGGCAGATCTGATGGTTAATTTGTTTGACCATCCAGCCTCCTTAATGTGCTGCTCATTTTTTGACTAAAAACATATGTAAAAATCATTGATATCCTTATTTTATGTAGATGACGCAGCTGATCAAGAAACTGCAGTCAAAGAAGTCTTCTGCCAGGAGATTGAGGCCAACACGATTAACATGATTTGAAATCATAATTATATAGTTGGGCTTACAATTAAATCATCAAGACAAACAATTCTTTTAAATGGAATGACAACAATTCAAATGGATAAGAGACACCATAACCAGTAGTGACACGTTTTTAAGCAACATGATGATCTTCATAATAGTTAAACTCTGAAGAAAATTTAATGAATATAATAATTCCCTGTAGTAAATACCCTGGTGATGGAATAAGATTCTTCATTTGACATGGATGACCTTCCTCCACCACCACCACTACCATCACTAAATGAATCCATCTGCAATGATTTCCCATCGCCACCATTTATTGAAATGATGGGGAATATGACAGTGGACAGGGGTACCCCATTAGAAGGACCGCAGCCAAATGACCCCCTCCCCTTCCAACCCAGATTGCCTCTGGAGTCAGTTCAGATGGTACCTACATGTATGACTGTAAGTATGCTTATGCTGCCACTAACATATTGAATATTTAGATCAATTTGATGTGAGAGATCACTATTTAATGTACATGGAAACACATTCCAAAATCTTAATTATACAATATTTACATTTTCAACTGTCTTTGTCTGTGATAACATAACGAATCATTTTGAAGCCTATAGCCCAATAATTTCATAAAAGATGAGCGACACAAAATGGGCGTGTCTTATAGCATAACCGAGAAACGGTATTGGCTGCGCCGCGTACACATGTAGTAATACATAGCATATGCTACATGAAACAATAGTGCTTTTTAAATGTTGTTTTTAAAGTGTAGAAATTGGAAATAATATAAATTATTCTTTGAATATTATGAGGTGATAATTTCGGTCGGAGCGTGGTCAAATCTATCATAAAGCCCTTTGGGCTTTATTGGATTTGAACACGCTCCTACCGAAATTATCACCTCGTAATACTCAAAAAATGATTCCTTATATAAATATACAATAAAGCAGAATTTTATTGGCATATCAGAAAATGTTGTTTTTCTTTTTATTCATTTTAGTCGTGTACTCAGTACAGTCATAAAAATATATAAATGTATGTATATAGAAAACAATGTAGATTTTCTATTATAAATAATATTTTTAGTCATCATCAATAATTTATTCTGAGCATGTCAATCTTAATTTTTATCTTAAGTGCCTTTTCTTGGAGGCACTAATGTTATAAAAGAGATTAATTAATGAAAATAGAGAAATTTATTAAGTGAAAAACGTAGGATTTGATTTAAATGCTGATTTAGATGAGAGTGTGCCAAATTAGTAAAATAAGGTTTCATTTTTAAAGACTTTTTGTGTCACTTGTTAGAAGAGGGCTCCTTTTGCTTAGCCGAGACGCCTGCCAGCAATGGTATCATCGAAGTTGTGCAAGGATTTCCATACAGGCGTACAAGATCATCGGAGGAAATTCCTGGAGCTGCAGACATTGTCATTGAGTGTGTTTCTGGGAACCAACTTTAATTCAGCATTGATTATTTATTTATTCTTCACACAACTTTCCAAAAAAATTCAAAAAAATTCATTTTTTGTTTTGGAACTTTCTGAAAAAATATACAGTTTAAATACTATTTTTATTGAACATTAATTAAGAGTTATATATTTTGATAAGAAAAAACCTAAGTTAATCTAAATTGACTTGCTAGTTTTCGTTTGATGGTCTTTTGAACATGTATACCCCAATATTATTTGATTTAGTTTTATAAGTTGTTTTTTTTTTTCTTGCAATATTGGAAAAATGGAAATGTACTGTCCAAATAGACATAATCTAACACTAAAGTATTGTAATCATATGGGATTTCAAAATTTTTACTAGAGTATGGGGTTGATTTTAGATTATATAATGTATATATCAGGGTTATTATTTACTTTAATTGTAATGCACGTGCTCTAATAATATTGGCAGGTCAAGTAGTATTCGCATGTTGATTGGATTTATTATTGTTCAATTTTTATTTCCGGTTCACTACGAGTTATTGTTGCTCGGAATGTTAACATGTGTATGTAAACAATCATTTATCTATATTTCAGTTATTGTTGGTTGGAAGAGAATTTATTATATTTAAAATGTATTTAAATCATTTCTATTTATTAAACAATTTTAGTGTAACTGATTCTGTTGTGTTTGTACGTTATATGGCATGCCGAGCAATTTTGTATAATAAAATATACAGCGCATGATTCTTCTTTGATACAATTATTTCTATTGTATTATAATTTGTAGAATGCAATGATAGATACTGGATAAAAGATGTCAACAAAAAGCTGATTGCAAAACACTTTGACGTATCAATCTTGAAGAAAATTGGGTAACAGAAGACTCAGTGTGGTTGTATCAAGGAACTCTGATGAAATAATATCAATCGACACTTTTGATGAACCATTAATACACAGCATACTAATACTAATTGGTGGAACCCTGATTCAGATAGATATAAATATATTATGATGTGTATAGAAACAAGGGGCTGTTACCTTCGTTACCTTTTGTTACCCTGTCTCGGAGCATAGATACGCATAGAAACAACGGTCTGTTACCCTCGTTACCCTGTCTCAAAGCATAGATATGAATAGAAACAACGGTCTGTTACCCTCGTTACCTTGTCTCAGAGCATAGATATGAATAGAAACAATGGTCTGATACCCTCGTTACCCTTTGTTACCCTGTCTCAGACCATAGACTATAGAAACAAGGGTTTGTTACCCTCGTTACGCTATCTCAGAGCATAGATATGTATAGAAACAATGGTCTGTTACCCTCGTTATTCTGTTTCAGAACAAAGTTTAGAATATAAACAATGGCCTGTTACCCTCGATATCCTGTCTACGAGCATAGATACGTATAGAAACAAGAGTCTGTTACCCTCGATACCCTGTCTCAGAGCATAGATATGTAAAGAAACAACAGTCTGTTACCCTTGTTACCCTGTTTTAGAGAATAGATATGTATAGAAACAAGGGTCTGTTACCCTGCCTCAGAGCATAGATATGTATAGAAACAATGGTCTGATACCCTCGTTACCCTGTCTCAGACCATAGATATGTATAGAGACAAGGGTCTGTTACCCTCGTTACCCCGTCTCAGAGCATAGATATGTATAGAAACAATGGTCTGATACCCTCGTTACCCTTTGTTACCCTGTCTTAGACCATATATATTTATAGAAACATTTAAGTTTTTATTAGGTCCTCGAGTAAACTCAGGTGACCTATTGCTATCTGTTTTCGTCCGTCGTCGTGCGTCGTGCGACGTGCGCCGTGCGTCGTGCGTTAACAATTTACATTTTTAACTTCTTCTTAAAAACTAAAAGGCCAATTGTTCCCATTTTTGGTGTGAAGCATCTCTATGGTAAGAAAAATGTAAATTGTGAAATTGGTGGCTCTACCACCTCCAGGGTGCCACAGGTGGGGCCAAATATGCAAAAAACAGCCAAATTTTCAAAAATCTTCTTCTCTACTCCCACACATGTGAGGAAAAAACTGATTGCATGGTTATGATGTCCATGAAGCCCTCTACCAAAATTGTGAAATTCATGGCCCCTGGGTCAGGGGTTCAGGCTCTAGGGTGGGGCCAATATGGCCATATAGTAAAAATGTATTAAATCTTAGAAAATCTTCTTCTCTACTCCCATAGATATTTGTTAAAAACTAAATGCATGGATATGATTTCCATGAAGCCCTCTACCAAAATTGTGAAATTTATGGTCCCTGGGACAGGTGTTTAGGCACTAGGGTGGGGCCAATATGTCCACATAGTAAAAATGTATTAAATTTTAGAAAATCTTTTTCTCTACTCCCATATATATTTGTGAAAAACTAAAGGCATGGATATGATGTCCATGAAGCCCTCTACCAAAATTGTGAAATTCATGGCCTCTGGGTCAGGGGTTCAGGCTCAAGGGTGGGGCCAAAATGCCATATAGTAAAAATGTATTAAATTTTAGAAAATCTTTTTCTCTACTCCCATATATATTTGTGAAAAACTGAAGGCCTGGATATGATGTACATGAAGTCTTCTATCTAAATTGTGAAATTTATGACCCCTGGGACAGGTGTTTAGGCACTATGGTGGGGCCAATATGTCCACATAGTAAAAATGTATTAAATCTTAGAAAATCTTCTTCTCTACTCCTGTATATATTTGTGAAAAACTAAAGGCATGGATATGATGTCCGTGTGTTAAGTGGCATCAAATAGTATGTAGGTCATGAGCCCCGGGGATGGTCCTGACCCACCTCAAACAGTAAGTGCCAAAATATCTTGAAAACGGTTAATATCCCCACCCCTAAACCATATATATTCTTGTTCCTTGTGTCAAGGGGCATCAAATGGTATGTAGGTCATGGGCCCCGGGGATGGTCCTGACCCTCCCTCAAACAGGAAGTGCACAAATAACTTGAAAACGGTTGAGATCCCCACCCCTAAACCATATATATTCTTGTTCCTTGTGTCAAGGGGCATCATATGGTATGTAGGTCATGGGCCCTGGGGGTGGTCCTGACCACCCTCAAACAGGTAGTGCCCGAATATCTTGAAAACGGTTAATATCCCCACCCCTAAACCACATATATTCTTGTTCCTTGGGTCATGTTAGTTCACCTTATATATAGTAAAGGACCCCTGGGAACATCATGAAACTTTGTGGGTCATCCCTACTCTATATGATAGCCTCGTTCGTTTGGAAGACTTTATAATCGCCCCGATTATAATTACATCTTGTTTTCCCTTGCTTCTTCCTAATGGAGTTATCTTCTTTTGCTTGTTCATATTTAGTAATTAATCATTGAATATAATGTAATTATAAAAAAGTTGTATGATCAAAAGAGTTATGCAAGGCTTTTTATCATTTGAAACAAAAACAGTTTTTGAACTTTCAAAATAAACAAATAGACTTGTTAATAGTAAAGTAATAATTGGCTAACTAAAATAACTGATATAAAGGTAAAATGATTTTGGTATATATGCCAGATGGTGATTCTCAACGAATGTTGAATATTCAAAAACTGGAACAGGAGAAGTGAGTAACTCATGATGGCTTTTATCGATAAAGCTGGGTTTTCTTCCGTTTGTTTAAATGCCCACAGGGAGAGTTTCTGTCTGCCCCGGGGGGATGGGGGATGGGAGGTTGATTTAGATAAAACATGAATAATAGCCACCTTGTTATTATTATTAAATTATTTTTTCTATCAGAGTCTTGCACCTTTTCAATATCAGGTCATGCACTCTTTCATGATCTTTTAAGTTTTTTGCTAAAATTATAGGTTTAATAGTCCTTTTTGAAAGATTTCAGGCAGGGAGGTGGTCGTCATTACAAATTAAAAATTTTTTTATTCCAGAATAAAACTTAATTAAATGCATATATAAGACTCCTTGACAAGTTTGTGTATTGGGTTATGCTACTCAGGTGACCGTCAAGGCCTATTGGCCTCTTGTTTGTATTTGGAGACGGGTCACCTGATTCTGCTGTGAAGGAGCAAAAGATGTGGGTTGTTAAAGGATGCAGAGCTGGTATTGTGACAGTAGATTTCATTGGTGTTCATTCAGCAATTAAAGCTACTGCAGAAAATATTGTTCACGGTTTACAAGAGACAGTTGTCAGTAATCTAAAGATGAAGTGAAAAGAGATATCGAATAGGCTAGTTGGTTTAAGTTGTGATGGAGCCAGTGTAATGACAGAGTGCAAATATCCTGGATAAAGACTCCATCAATTGTTACTATCCACTCTATGGCTCATCGGCTAGACTTAAGCTTGAAGGATGTAACTAAAAAAGTAAAAACATGATGAGAGAGTGAACATTTTGTTAGCTCGACTGTATTACTTTTATTACAACAGTGTTCTTAATAGAGCAGTTTTACAGAAAAGTCATCCACTTATAAAAAACATTACACCTCTTAGTGATTTTACTTGGATATGTAATTTAGATGCAATGAAAGAATATGATTTAGGAAGAACATATAGAAACATTAACTCTGCTTTTATTTAGTCTATAAAAGAACATTTATTTTTACAAAAGTCAAAATTTTCTTAATTTGTTTTTCTATTTGAAGTTATTGAAGACAAGAAAAAAGGTTTCATCTGATGCTAAGCTAAGTCAAAAGGCTTTTTGAAACTCATGAAAACTTAAGTTATTGTTAGATAAATGCTCTGTTTGCTTGATGTCATTGCACCTTTGCGTCATCTAACACTGAACTTCCAGGACAGGACTGCATTAATATCATGTCAGCATAATTTCCTGGAAAGCTCTTTTGAAGCAATCTTTAAGAGCAAAACAAGATTTGTTCTTTTGTAGTTTTTCAGTTATAACAGATATTGTAAATTCCGAAGGTCAAAGTCAAATGTTTGATGCTGATATATTTCAGTGATGAGCCTAACCTCAGAAAGCTACATGACCAGTATAAAGACACAAAAATATACTATTCTGGCTTTCACAACTTCAGTCAAATAAAACAGCTATCATTGAAAGCATTTAGTTTGTCCTTCAAAAGAGATTTTCAGAGTTTTTACCTTCCACAACAATGCCAGTTGTTAAAGCAACGCAGATAGCCGATTTAAAACATGGCCACAGGAATGGCACGATTTGAGAGTAACCAAACGATGCCACTGTGTAGGTAACATTATAAAAGTTTTTATTCCCCCCGCAAACGAAATGGGGGGGGGGGGTATATAGGAATCAGCTTGTCCGTCTGTTTGTGCAAAACTCGTGTCCGGTTCACATCTTTCTTATGGATAAACATTGGAAGTACTAACTTCATATAAAGATTGCTTATAACGTAAGGGTGTGTCATGTCTTGAGCCAACAAAGTAATTTGGACAAGATCAAGGTCATTGGCAGGAAAAGTGGAAAATTCGAGTCCGCTCCATATCTTTCTTATGGAGAAACATTGGAAGTTCTTACTTCACACAAATATTGCTTTTGACCTGAGGGTGTGTCTTGACCTTGACCTAAGGTCATTTAGGTCATAAGGTGAATGTCACAGGCAGGAAAACTGCAAAATGTGTGTTTGGTCCATAATGCTAAATTTGATTGCTTGGGAAGCCACATAAAATAAATTTATAGATTTTCATCCCCGCCCACCCCTCTAAAAATGACCCGCCCGGTGTATTTAAAGTGGTATGGGACACCTTCATTTTTAAGACGTATTTTTGTTTGAAGTATTGTTTACCTTTGCTAAGAAATTGCCAAAGTATATATATACTAGCAAAGTACAGCATGTACATCATGATCATTCAAATACGTCAGGTATGTATATATTATATATTCTTCCGAAAAATGTGTTTTTTATGCTATGGAACATATAACTTTGCGTAATTTATCATCTTTATTTATAGACAAAATGCATGAACTGTTAAATTTTCTTTATTACTTTTCAATGTAAATGATCATGATAAACATATAACGTGGAAGTGTGTTACCTAATAAAACCTGAGCAAATACAACTGCACGTGTTATTTAAAGATAATGATTTTGATGTAAACTTTTCTGTTACTCTTTGAATTATTTGTTATAAACTTAAAAGATATTGGTGGACCACCAGACACACCTTTGATAGATGTCGATACTTATTATCTATCAGACTTTGATTCTGATACAATTTCGACATATGAATCTGATGACAATGACACAGATGAAGGAACATGTGGAAGACACATTGTGGAAATTAAAGAAATTAGATATTTAGGAGAACAGCTGAAAAAGGATGTGTGGTATGTGGAGAAATGTTGTAACTGTCACAGATTTTCGAGCGGAATACTAATATATTTGTTTAAAATTTGTATTTACTTTAAGACAAAGAATAAGAAGATATTTTTACAGTGTTTTTACATATTTAATACAGTTTGAATCAAATACACAGTCTTTATAATAGTTGTCCTAATACGTGGACTGGTAAGGTCCTCCACTGGTCATGTAATCCACTGCCACTTGGCCTACACAAGAATGGACTGGTAAGGTCCTCCAATGAGATAATGTTATCCACTGGCCACTTGGCCTACACAAGACTTCCCAAATGTCCGGTAATGAGCACCACCACTGATGAGAGTGGTTTACACACTGGCTGAAAAAGGGACCTTGGCCAACATAGTAAACTACCACATTAAGTGCATGACAAAAGCAACTGTGGCTTTTAAACAATACACAACATACTGTACTTACACACTATACGGTCATGAATGACACTCAGCATAGACGCTTATTACACACAAAATAATGATATACAGTATTAAAGAAGACTTACTTTAAAGCATGTTACTTTTTACACTCACAAGATACTAACACATACTAACACTTAAATGCAGTGTTGCATATTACTACTCATTACTACAAAAGGATATGACCATAATAGCAAGCCATACTTATAAAAGATTCAAACACGTGTATCTTAAGATAGACATTTAAATTTAAACGTAACAAATAAGCATAAAACGATTAGAATACCATGACTGGGTGCTTTAGAACAGTAATGAATGAAATGAAAACAAGGGCACCGCAAAGCGGAGCATCCCCTCGCGAAATGAAAATAGTGTGCGGGGAAATGCATTATTAGTGATAAACATGTAATTAAAGAGACCAAATATTTAACTTGATAAGCCACTTTGAATTAAAATATTCGTTTATTTCTATCCCCGTGCACGCTCTGCATGGGGAGTATTCATGGGGGTGGGTGCATTTACGTGGTTGTACAATTACTCCCATTAATAGCTTAAACACACTACAAACGTGTTAAACTTTAGTAAAGTAGTTTTATAAATTCTCTTTATTCAGTGACATAGTGACAACTGTGACATGCATTACGCATTTAGACAGTGTAGGCAAAAAAAGATTCATATAGAAAATGAAACGTAGCTACGATCTCAGACTGGCGATTTATATTCTGCTCTATGGGAAAATTCGAGTTAACATATCGTAATTTTAACCCCAATATTTTAAAAAGGGTGACGTATCTACATTTTTACATTTACCGATTTACATGAAATGAATTCCCAGTTGATCATGTTGACATTGAAAATGAAACGTAGCAAAGATCTCAACTGGCTATTTATTAGTCTGCTCTATGGGGAAATTCGACTTAACATGTCGTAATTTTAACCCCAATATTTTAAAAAGAGTAACGTATCTACATATTTGTAGATTGAACGATTTACATGAAATTAATTCCCGATTAATCATGTTGACGATATTCGTCAACGTCTCTTCTGAATTATGAACATGTTCTTCGTTAAATATAGCCCGACATTCGGCTCAGACAGCTGCTTGTTTTGATTAAATTAGAGTGAACCTAATCTCCTGCTTGCTTCAGTTTTCACTTTGGACATCCTTCTAACTCCCCATTTCTCAGAAACGTTTGCTTCTTACCTTTACAAGGCCTACATCCAAAAAAAAATCAAGTTGTTGATTGATATGTTTACTTTCACGAACCGGAAGTCGAACATAAAATTTCAAAGTGTTGTAATTTTAACGATATATTTAAAAAAATATTTAACAGAATTCCTTGAAAATGAATAGGGTTTGTCCTTTCACCATGCTTATGAAGTGTACGAAGTTTGATGAACATACATGAGAGGGTTTTCTTTGAATTTTGCTTAAAAGGTTGAAATGGACACACATACATACATACACACACACGCACAGCAGCGATGCTATATCCCCTTCCCAACAAGTTGCGCGAGGGGATAATAAAATTGTCAATTAATAAACCTCACCTCAGAAAAGCCGGGACCAGGTTCACCCTAAAGTCAGCAAACAGCTATTTAAATTGACTACTTGTGCAAAGCATAACTGGATGGTTTACGAAGAGAAGTTTAAATACGTCCTTCCCTCTGTACTTCCGCGTCGAAACTGACACTGCACGGACTGGCGGGTTTAAGGCCCAGTGAACTGAGGTTCAATAAGGGTATTTACAAATTAGTAAAAATAAAGCACTAAGGGGCTCACCACGGGATATGTGGTTAAATCAAAATAGGAAACTAAATACAAAATATACAGTGATGAATTTTGATGCGACAGCATCTTTCGTCATTTATTGGAGAAGGAGGATTTGGATTCGGTTCTTTTTTATACGGCGTGCTAAATTTCCGGTTATAATTCTGGCGCATAACAAGTGTTTAAAACAGTAATGGTTTGGTCAAAAAGTGGGTAATTTGTTAAAATATCGCATCTCCGCCGTTCAGAGGGATTAGATAAAGCAATGAAAGCAGCGAAATGTAAACATTGTAAATTTGTACGTATTGGATGCATTCTCTTCCAACAATTACACTGCGTTTATGTAGCTTGACGACCTCATGTCTCCTCCGGGATATTGAGAGGATAACTAAGTACTTGTGTAGCTTGAACATTAATTAAAACTATATAACACCTGTTGGTGTTTAATCTACATATAAATATGTTTAAAAACTGGTATAGAAAATATTTGACAGAAGGGGGGGGGAGTACTACTGCACTCAATTCTATGTGTTTTTTGGCAGTCTCGACCATTATTTTATATGTATAATACAGTTTCATCGAGTATATAAATTTTAGTGACTGTTAGATTGTGTCTTTTTTGTACATTTTATTTTTTTCCAAAGTTTTCAAAAAACAACTTGTAAAATTTTCATTTTCAATATAGGGGTACACGTGTTCAACAGACTATCAAGCAAAAAGTATGGTCAATTTTGATAAACTATGTTTTTTGTAAACACAATATGTAATTCTTAATAAATATTAAAAATAATGTATGTAAACTGAATATTTTTTTTATAATTATCCAAAAATATGCAATTTTGTTATTTTTTTTTTTCGGAAGGTCGTGGCAAGAAAAAATGTAATATTTTTTTATATTTCCTGTAGAAAATCAATAAAATTTTTATGATTTAATGATAATCAAATGATTTGCTTAAATTAGAACCTAACATGATGTATTTTGGTGCATAATTTGAAAAATTGAGATCATGCTTCTTGGTGTTAAATTTTGGCTGTTCATTTTTTGGACCTTGTGAGCTGAAGCTCACTGTAGGAAAACAAACGTGCAAAGGTATAAATATTTTGGCCTCTATAGTAAGTTTATAAGTTGTGTTAACTGTTCAAATTAAATAATGTTTGGTTCGACACAGATTTCTAAAACACTGGAGTTACCTTAATATTTTTAAGATGTTTGTTGAACCAATAAATGAAATGAGTTAAACACCCAAGAGATAGCTTATATAGTATTTCAAACATCTTTAAACTGTGCATTTAATCTAGTATATTTGTATAAAATATATTAATCATTTATGAACAGGGCTTCTACTCATCGAGTGTTCCAAATGCAAAAAAATAAATAGTATTCCATTTGGAAAGAGACATGATAACGGTGTGTGGGATGTAAATTCAAAATGAGGAGCAAGTATTGTTGTTAAACATAACATAAACAATGTTAATGAATATATCATCTATTATAATTAAAGTGCAGGACTTGATCAGGAATTTCAACACTATTTTTTGTAATTATAGGTAATACATGTAATAGACTGTATTTGCCAAAACTGTGTTTAAAAGTAAACACTATTTTTTATTAAAATTATTGTGTATTGCTTTTACATCGTATATCTAAATAAATGAAACACAATAACTGTGATTATTTTGTGTAAATGTTAATTATTTTTTACATTTGTTAAAGCAATTTTGTTCTCTGGAATTGAATATGCAGCAGTAAATAGGTTTCTTGCAGGTTTGAACCAACCTAGCCTCGATTCAAAAACACTAAAAAAAACAAGAGAGAGAAGTGGACACATCAGTGGAAGAAATTGCACATTTCTCATGATATGATGAAATAGAAAATGAGAAAAGCTGGTATATGCAGTTTGAAATATAATATCCTTTTTTTAAATATTAGTATAAATGAAATCATTAAGAACATAAGTTTAAGTATTCAAAGACATATTAGTTAATTGCTCTAATGAAGGCATGGAAACATTTTCCTTTGATGCAGGATGGCATACAACGGGGAGTGGCAGGAACTATGCCAGTTTATCAGGTATAAATAGTCAATAGTTTAAAAGACATTATCTTTATCTCTATACACATGTAATTTACAAATCAATATTTTATATTTCAGTACGAGTCGCTAAGACCCAAGCCTACGATTGTGAGAGACACTAAAGTTAGACCTGCAGGTGAAGGAGCAGGAATGACAGCCCAGTAACTAGGCGATCTTAACTTAAGAATTGGGGCTTATGATTTTGCACACCCACTCTATGTAGGCCCCTTGCAGGATAAAATGCTTCTCGGAATAGATTTTCTGAGAACACAAGGTGCAGAGGTATCCTGTGAGGCCGGGACTCTCAAGGTCAGGGGAATCGCCACGCCCTTTGAGCTTAGTACTGGCGTGCCAGTGTCCGTAATCGAGGCAGTCTCAACACGTAGGGTACAGATCCCATCGCACACTGCACATATAATTGAGTGTGACCTGGAAAGTGATATGCCAGATTTTATACTGGAGCCAGCCAGTATATTTCCGCATGGTATAGTGGCCTCTAAGACCTACAATTCTGCAGGAACCCATGCTAGGTTGTGTGTGTTGAACATGACAGACAGTAGCTTTATCATCAAAAAAGGTACGAAGTTTGGGGAGGCTACCTCCGCTTCGTCCGTTCAAAGTGTTGATCCTGTCGTGCGAAGCATGGCACTTAGGGGAGAGAACAATTATGACCATTTAACCAAACTCCTAGAAGATCTGCAAATTAATGCACTAGCCGAGGTGAGGGATAGCGCGGTAAGCTTGGTCAAGGACAATGCCAATATTTGTTTGCCCCGAGTGGTTACCTGGTGTAAGCCTATGAGTTAGTTCAGTTCCTTATCTAGTCCAGAAATGATCATTCTAGTTTGGTGTTGAACAATAATTTATTAAAGCGTGATTGTATAGATTTTACAAGCAACTTTCAAAGTCTTATAAGTTCAAATCTCAATCTCTCACTGACTAGCAATTTCCAACATCTCCCGAACGCCCAACAACAACAACAACAATACCGACAAAAACTCTACATTCTCACTCTCCCTACATAAGCTTATAAATGATCTTTCACACAAAGAGAAAAATAATTCAAATTAGTTCTGTCCAAGTGGTCTAATCATAAATAATTATGCTATCATTACAAGCAATCAACACTTCACACTGAACATGATTTCTATATATTTAACCTATAGCGACATTAGCTCCGTAGCTATTATCCTCTGAATCATATGCATAGCCAACGTTCTGCTTGACCAGAAATAATGAAGTATTCACCATAATTTAATGTTAATTATATGGTTGTCAGAGCGCTGAACATATTTACTTCAATTTCAGTATTCCAACCCTTAATTCCAAAGTGATGATGGCAAATAATATGTATGATTATATTTCGTAAAACAAATTATTGTTCGTCACTTTTTTTCCGACTACATGTAATTAAAAATACGGCCAAGCCGGCTATCTGGTTACACTAGTCCGTGAGACAGAAGGTTTCTCGAGTTGAGTGTTTTGTTTTATGATATATGGAAAGGTACTCCACAGTGATGCAGGGTACTGTGTATTGTTTTGTTAAGTCATTTGTTTGTCTTAGCATTGGTAGAGTGTACCCGGTGTTTGTATGTTCCTTGGGACGCATTTGCGGACGAGTGTTTAGAAATCCAGTGTGCCTAGATGTCCATGGAGTCCATGTACCCATTAGTTGGTAAAAGTGGCAACATATGTGGATCTTACTTGGTGCTACCCTGGTAGTTCCTACCTTACTTGCAGTGCTGGAGTCTTGAACGCTATGTTAAAATATGCAAAGTCACCCCTGCGAATGTTATTGTCATTTAAATTTCGACCACGTGGTAAAAATCATGCCTCGTGTTTATAGTCTATTTTCTAAGTACTTGTAATCAAATATAAAATCTAAACGTTTATTGATTTTAAACTTTATCTTTATTAATTGGTGGATAAAATGAGTTCAAGAAATTAATGTGACAATAGAAAATGTAGGGTTGTTTAAGCTGTTGCAACATTTAACATGCTTAGTAGCGATCCTCATAAAGATTTATTTTCGATCCGCGCCTGACCTAGTAATAGCATCAATAGTGAAACAGACTATACTATTTTATGCAGAATTTTACTTGACAATTGCTCGATATACTAGTAAGTTTTTGTACAAAACAGACACCAATTCATTTTTTAAAAAGCATGGTATTGCAAACCAAAAGCATAAAACATGGCTATGATTTTATCAAGCAACCCAATGTTTACATTTTCAACCACGTGTAGAGTGGTTGAACACGAACGATAACTCTTTTCTGAATATCATCGTTTAGTTTAAATAACCGCTAGATGATGAAATAAGACATATCTTTTAATAGATGTTCATGTTTTAACATAAATCAAAGTAGGATATGATATGAAAAACGGTCATTACTTACGTATTTTGAGAATATTATCCGAACACTTATACTTCCGCTCGAATTTTCACAGGAACTGAACAAATCTCGGCGAAGTCTCGTGAACTTTCATTCGAGCACCTTTGGATTTATTACATATTTAGCAACGATAAAGAAAACATTCCGAACACATTCGCAGGGGTGAAAGTGTCTCCGTCTGGGAATAATGTCCGGTGTCTAGATAGGGAGTGATGTATGTCATACGGAGTGGTGGATGTCATCGTTAAAAATTGGACCTCGTAGTGGATGTCATTATTTGACCTCGTAGTGGATGTCATCGTTGGACTTCGTGGTGGATGTCATCGTTGGACTTAGTGCTGAGGGAATACTATGTGGACTACCTGATATGTTCTGGAAAATGGTGGACCGAGACAAGCAGGAGGATTGGCCACGACGAGCAGGAGTATGGATCGAGACGAATCGGACGCTGGAATTTGTGACTGTGAAGTTTGTGAACTGTGATGTTGACTGTGAAATATGTGTTAGCATTTGTTATTGACATTATGTAAACCGTTTTTATTGTGTATGTGTTGTTATGCCCTAATAGGATTTGTATATTGTATGTTTATTATAGTTTGTCCTATTGTTCGGGCTGGGACTCCCTCTTTTAAAATAGGGAGGAGTGTGGTGGTCCTGGCGATAGCGGGTACGAATTGCCTGGCTACCGCCTGAACTTGCTGACACGCTAGTCTCGCTTACCCCAGACTCTCGCTCTCTAGACTTGCCTTGTGCGAGAGTCTGGTCCGATTCCTATTCTAATGTTGTGATTTGACACCGAGGCTTACCGAAAACTCGTTATCGATTTTCATTGGATGATAGAAACTGTTCTGTCAACATGGCTGATATTAAGTTCGATGAAGCGGTGAATGTTTGTTTACAAACTTGACTGCTGGATTTTAAATTGAAAGACCTTCAATAAAGTGTTCTTAAAGATGTTATTGTTCACAACAAAGACGTTTTAGCAGTGTTACCTACGGGTTATGGAAAGACAATCATTTACTCTCTTATTCCAACGATTGTTGACAAATACAGAGATGTTTCTAACACCTTTGTTATCGTTATTTCGCCACTAGTAGCCTTGATGGAAGATCAGGTTGTGAACATAGAAGAAACTGGGATACGCTGTGTGTACGCTAGCAAAACACAAAGTCAAGGTTGGTGTACAATGTAAACTTTGTGATTTCTTATGCAGGTCCAGCACAATCTCTTGATTTACATGTAGCTATAAGATTGTACGTACTGGACTTGTTTTATAAGCAAGTTTGTCAGCTAGGCTACCAGTGAGTTGAAAACAAAACATTGTTGTAGCCTTTATAATATTTGTCGATGAATGCATGTATTTAAATATCTCATAGATCTACACAAGATTGTGCTGGACTTGTTATATATAAGCAAGTTTGTCAGCTAGGCTACCAGTAAGTTGAAAAAAAAACCCACATTGTTATAGCCTATACAATATTTGTTGAATGATGTATTTAAATATCTCATATATATACAGAACACAGTTCAATTGAAACAACAAAAATATAAGATTTTTACAATTGATATTAGACTATTTTTACCTATATTCAATTTGTGTTTAAATATATCTTCATCGAGATCTCATCAATCTTTTACAAATGTTATAGTAAAGATGTCTAACAACTAAGTTTGAATTGTTCAATTCAGAAACTCGGAGAGAGCTGGAAAGTGGATCTGTTCCTGTCATCTTGATGAACCCCGAGTCCCTTTTTCACCGAGAATCTGAATGGAGGCAACTATTTTCAACGGAAATATACCAGTCACGAGTGGCAGCCATAGCTGTGGATGAGGCACATTGTGTAGAGCAATGGTAATTCCGAATTGATAATAGCAGTAATATTTGAAACTAATTATTATACTCTGCCTATGATGAGTTTTTTTTCCCTGTATAACATTCTTATAAATACAGGTTTATTTGCAGTATTTACATTTGCAAACATGCTTCCTCATTTAAACCTATAAAATAGCAAAAACGTTCATTTCTGTGTGAACTTTTTCATGACATCATGATTACCACACTTGCTTATCGCTTTACTGTTATATTATTGTTAACATTAAAACATACCGTTATGTGTTTTTTAATAGTTCTATAGGATTTGCCTTTTATCAAACGTATATATATATATAATTAATAAACAGCAATGTTAAAAAGTTCATGGGGATGAACTTGGTTGGTATGTGGGCTTAACAGGATTTGATTGCGTGACCAATCAAGTTCATGTCCCAGTGAAATTTTTAACTTGCGGTTTATTTCTTTAAAAACACGAGAGAGTTAGATAAAAGGGAAATGTATACAGCTTCAAATGGAAATAGGGCTTGTAAACAAAATTTATATATTGGTCATAAATCATAAGTCATGAATCTAAATTAACAGAGAAAAATACCTTGACAATAAACATACATCAATCTGGACAAATTCTGTTATGGGTGGGTGGGAAAGTGGAATAGTAATATGTATTATGCACAAAAGTGTGAGCACAGTCAAACTAATAATTAAAACAAGCTTGTCTTGTTTATTTGTTAAAATTTTAAGTAGTGTTTTCTTAATTTTTATTTGTAGCAAGAAAAATTTTGAAATATATTTTTAAAAAACTGTTTTTCATAATTACAGGGGAGATGAATTTCGGACAGATTATGGAAGATTAGCAGAGCTTAGAAGTATTTTGCCAAATGCTAAAATACTAGCTTTGACAGCAACAGCTTCACCAAGTACCAGGACATCGATCATGAAAAAGCTTTGTATGGAAAAAGCAAATGTTGTCGTTGGAAACTGTGATAGAAAAAACATTATTCTTAACTGAGTTAAAGTTCCTTATGATGAAAATTCTGCTTTCTCTTGGTTGATTGAAAGCCTAATGACTCAAAAACATCAGTGTCCAAAGACTGTCATTTATTGTCGTAGTATAAAGTCTTGTTCAGTTCTTTACAAACTGTTTACAGACACTTTAAAAGACAATGCCTATAGTGGTATTCAATGTGCTAATAATAGATTGTTTGCAATGTATTACCATTCTACCTCCAGTAAGTGCAAAAAAATTGTTATGGAGGAATTTCCAAAATTGGATAGCAAGTTGAGGGTTATTTTTTGTACATCAGCTTTTGGCTTGGGGGTTAATGTTCCTGATATAGATACAGTACCCGCAACGTTATTTTGTACAATCCTATCCTATCGTATCGTGTATCAATCCTTTCGTATCGTGCGTGTATACTGTTCTATCGTGCGTTAATGCTATCCTAGCGTGCGTTAATCCTATCAGATTTATTGTTCAATTTTAACAGTTTTTCCGTTTATCCTATCGTGTTAATCGTTTCGTGCCTTTTCATAAGCAAGTAAATTTATTTCAAAGTTGCAAGTCGTTCAGTGTGCCGTATAAGAAAATTTATCGAACAAGAATTGTAAAATCCTATCCAGAATTCTATCATGATACTTATTTCTTAAATTTTTAGATCAAAATTAACCAATATTACATGTAAATCGTAACTGGAACTAAAAAAAATCATGTAAACTATCGAAGTTCTTAGGAACAAGGTAACATATTTACCTGTATATCGAATATATTAAATGGTACGCGGAGTGTATACCTGCGTAAACATTAACTTTTATGCAATATAATTCGTTTTTTATGCATCATATTGTACAGAAACGAAAGTGTTTATGATATAATTTATATTTAATTAACATCAGAGTTGTATTTTAAATGAACCTATTATTTTCCGTGTGATATTTGATTTTGGGCTTAAATTTTCTCGGCAATCGGCTAGGGCGTGTAGTAATGAAAACAATGTTAACAAATCGTACACGGAATGTGTATCTGCGCAAATATTTATTTAACTTGTATGTCATATAATTTGTTTTTAATGCATCATTTTCTTATACAGAAAGAAATGTATTTATGATAGATTTTATATTTACTTTAAACAAGAGTTGGATAATTGAACCCGCTATTTTCCGTGTGATTTGATCTAAGGCTGCAGTATTCGCGGCGATCGGCTAGGGCGTTCGGTAATGAAAGCAATGTTAACAATACAGATAATTTATTGATCATTTAAGCTCATAATTTTTGTTAAAAAAATCAACTGGTCATTTTTATAATTCTATAAATGATGCAGCGATGATTAACAACTGGGCAATTGTTAATAATAAGAAATTCCACTTAAGTCTTTATTCGTACATGTTCTTTTCCAAATTATGCCATTATCAGGTTATTCATGAAGATCATTTAAAGCGATTATACGTTTATCATTAACATCGTTTATCCTTTCCTATCGTGTATCGATCCTATCCTATCGCGCGTGTATACTGTTCTATCGTGCGTTAATGCTATCCTATCGTGCGTAAATCCTATCTTATCGTTTATCTTGTAAAAAATAACGTCGCGGATACTGTATGATCATTAACTGGGGAGCGCCAAGGTCCGTTGAGGAGTTCATGCAGGAGTTTGGGAGGGGTGGCAGAGATGGGAGAAGCTCAATGTCTGTGTTATATTATCATGGTATAGACATAAGCAAAACTGCAACCGATAACAAAATGAGGGCATATGCAACCTCTGACACTTGCAGGGGAATGATATTACAAGAGCATTTTACCCCTGATGTTAGTAATACTTTACCAGTGTTCCCAAAGCATTTGTGCTGTGATATTTGTGTAACAACTTGTGAATGATTAAATTGTCCATCATTTCATGTTTCCCTTTTGACTGATTTACAAGAGTATATAGAATTGTGTGCTGCAGTTTCAAAATGTGAATTAATGAGTTGCCATATTGTGTCAGAGTTTCAGCGGAATAAACTACATGATAAACTTAAGGAATATAGAGAATCATGTCTAGTGAACAATGTTCCATCTTTACTGAAAGTAGGTATTTTAAGTGGACTGAGTGATTCATTGATTGATTCAATTGTAAATAATGTACATTATATACGTAATATTGAAGATCTAATGTCAGAGAACATATTCGACAACACCCTTGCAAGATCAGTTATGTCTATTATTGATGAAATACTTGAGGATTGATTCATGATGTACATTTTAGTTAACATAATATATATAGTGCCTGTTTACATATTTAAGTAAACAAACTCTGTATACATGAAAGTATAATAATATGACTTATTAAGCACCACCTTGGCTTTATAATAAATATAATTTCAAAATGATTTCTTTGTGTATTATTTAAAAGGGCATAGTAAGGTGAAATATTATTATTTCACAGTTTGCTTAATATAAATAATAATAATGACTTAGTTTAGGCTATTCAAAGTAAATTGAGACATTTGATATTAATGGATTTATCTATATATTAAGATAATAAGTGTTGTCATCATATTTCATCTTTTTGTGTTAAATGAAAATTTATTCGACACAATTTTCAGGTGTTTAGCCAATTTATTAAGCCAGATACTATCATGATAATTATAAGAAATTATCTTCAAAGGTTAAGTTATGAAATGTTTATATGTACACCATATACACTGTGAATTTTTGAGTATCAACAGGAGAATTGTACATTTCATCAGTCAATTAAAATGCATACTTTCCATTTGAATATTCAAGTTTTTTTTTTAAGTTACCACTTATGAAGACCTTGTAAATTGATATTATGGAACATATCAAACTGTTCATCAAAAGAATCATGTCGTCTACCACTTATGACGGAAAACACATCAGCATTTTTTAACTGGTTTGCAATCGCTCTTATATCTTGTCTTTTGTCCATTTGCGCATGAGTGTTTCCTCCTGGATGAACACCAATTTCTCTTTCAAGTTTTTCATTCACATTATGGCAAAACATCATTGTTTTACCTATTCTGTCTACCACTTCTGGTGTTTGGTTTGGTCCTAATAATTTTACGCGACCTTTTGCATATTTGTTCATCAACTCCATAACATAATCGCCATCAAGATTTTTATCTTGTCCACCAGACAAATTAACAAACCGGTTCCAAATAATTTGATGCCTTTGTTTTTTTGAGAAGACTGCATTCACACCAGCTAATAGAAGGAAAGATTCAAGTCTGTACTTTATCTTGTGTGATAGGTCATGCACTAATAAAGCATATTTCCAGTGCCTTATCTGACGAATACCATCTCCACTTCTGGTGGCCAAAATAGAAATTTTTCTCAGAAGTCCATATTTTGTTACATTTGTGGCATAATTGTACACACCATCATTTGTTATTGGCCCCTCTATGTTATTGTCATTAACCTCAATCCTATTGACTGCAACTGCCAAGCTGTTCAAGAAAAACGTGTCCACCATTTCCCCAACTATCTTATCCAAAAGTCTTTTTTGGAATCTTTATCAGCTAGACCAGTGAAATTTGGGATTATCGGACAAGGGTCATCAATGTTTGACATGCCAAATGCTTTTAAAGCAGCTGCAATCACATGGGCAGTTGTCACTACATCAATAAAGATCCATCTGCATGATAATCTGCACTTGCATTTTTTTACCACATTCCTTCTATTGATGACATTTCTTAGTTGGTACAATGTTCCCGCTTCTCTTGCACTAGCTACTTTGTAGAACCTATCCGTCATTGCCTGAAAATAAAGTAAATTTCAAGCAAGACACTCTTATAATAATTTCCATTTAAAGGATAAACATTCACCTCTTTTACTTTATTTAATCTCTATTTGTACAAACAGAAATTCTACTAACTGTTAAGATTTTAATACATTACCTGCAGGAAGTTCATTTTTTCATGAAAGTCTTCAACCATAGTTATTAATCCTTCCAATCTCTCTTCTTGGCTATCACCATCTAGACGATCCATATGTGCACCCCTTATTCTCTTACACGTCAGTTGGTCTCCTCCAACAGGAATGGCTCGCATTTTTGGATTTCTATCCTCTCTGAAATAATAATCCTTTGTAAAATATGCACACTTCTTGTTTACTTTGATTTTTTGCCAAAACTCACAATTACATACAGGTATATTATAGAACAAACCTTTCTTTAATCTGTTCCAACTCAGCAGCTGATCGGGCTCCAGGGACATACTGTTGCAAGTGCTCAAGAATCTCTATCATGTCATTAGTTTTATTTTCATTTTTGAGCAAGATGCCTAGGGGTATCTGAAAAAGTTAATTCTTTTAGTGAAAATCACATTATTATATAAAATTTGATGGAAAAAAAAAACAACAGTACTATTGAATAATTTATAGCTTTTTTGATAAATGAATCACTTTGATATAGGGCAAGTGTACACATGCTATCAAATTAACAGATAAATCACATTATATCTTAAATTTGTCAATGCTTACCGACTGCATGTTTATAAATGATTGTAAGAAGCATCCCATTAAAACACTTCTGATTCTAGATTAAATCAAAGTACTGAAATTACTGGAAAGCGCTAATCCTGGAAGAAAGTCTTAAAAATATATCGATTGATATGAAAATACATGTAAAGTATCATATTTGGGTCGGGATTTATTACATATATTTACTGTAGTATTTCAAGTAACTCGACAAATATACCTTTCATAAATTATATTCAGATGATTGGTTTTGGGTTATTATCAAATTACAGATCAATGCAAATTGATAGAAAAACATTCCTGAAATATTGCATACAGAAAACGAAGCCCAAAATAAAATAAATAAAAAGCAGCACAAATTATCGTGGAAAAGGTGTTAATCGAAAAATTTTGTATAAAAAATTCTGCCTTTTTATATAAAACATGGTGTTCATTACTGAAACATATTACATATACATTGTAGCTCGAAATATTATGGGTAAACGTGGGTATTGTGCCCTATGCCGATAATGAATTTTAATTAAATCACCATTACCAAATAATAGGTGATTGCATTGTTCGAAAGGGCTTAGGCGACATTTTCTTTTACAATAATTAACACTTTTAATAAAATACGGAAAGCAATTTAGTGTCTACTGACACTTAATTTTTCCCGTCCGGATAGAATAAGCAATAATCATAGTTTATATATTTGAAACGTTTGGTACGGCGGGCGAGAAATTTCAAGACTATACCGTTTAAAAACACTCAAAACCTATTCATATCGTAGAATTATTCCAATTATTACTTAACATCTAAAACACAACTCAATGCATATAACATCCAATTTTTTCTTCAAAATTCGAAAGAAATTATCATGGTATGTTTTGGAGCACCCGTTTCCGATATATAATAATGATATTAAAATGAAACTTATTGCCAATATAATACTGGTAGAATAAATGTATATATGGATGGATGATAACTTGAAGATATTAATTAAGTTCTCCCTACTGCATAGTTATGAGTTTTCCAGAGTATGACTTCTGCAGCATCCGCCAGTAGGTGGCGGTATTTCGGAAACGCGAAAACGAAAGTGGAAGTAGGTTTAGAAATCTGGCGACAAAAAAGCGCTGCAGCTATGCTTAGCGCTTTAAAAAGAAACAAACTGTAACAAGAAACATTTAAACAGAAAAATGCACTACAATGCTGCAAAATTAAAAATTCTTAGCTTCAGGTGATAAAGGTAATAATTTATTTGTGCAGCATTTTAGTTGGTTGGTTAAGTGTTAGTATAGATTATAAGTAATCATGGTTACATGAAAAAATGTAAAATTTCTAAAAACAAGTGAACATGAACATGAATTAATTTAAAATATCAAACACCAAATATTGCATCGAACATGTGCGTAGATCTAGGGGGAGGAGGGTCAGTCCAGACCCCCTGGAAAATTCAATTTTCATTGATATACATAGTAAGTGTACTGCCAATATGCCTGGGACACCCTCCTCCTGGAAATTAAAAAAATCTCTTGACCCCCCCCCCCCTCCTCCCGGGGAAAAAAATTATGGATCTGCACATGCAACACATTCACACATAATGAACCAATATCAACATGTACACATCACATAATCTTAATATGTTCAAGAATATTTTACAGGTAAAAGAAATTTTGATTTCAATTTCATAAATATTTATATAAATAAACAGATAGGACGGCATGGGACATTCGATTTCACTTTGTTGCTTGTGTAACTTATTATACTCAGCTCAAATCCAGCTAATATTTATTACTTTAAAATTCCTGTTACAACAATTTATCTTTGTTTCAAGCCACTGATGAAAAAATATGTTTTCACTTTTGAATAAGCTTGTTTGCTATAAACATCATGTTTTACTGTACAAAATCAATTTAACTGTATAACAAATCTAAATGAATTCAACTCTTGAAAAAAAAAACAACAACAAAGCAATGGAGCTTTCAACAAAACCATTGAATAGGGATATACCACAGTTGATTTCTTTGCCATTTCTTTGTAATAAATGTGTTCGAAGTGAGAAGGATAAATGTTTTCAAACACTTTAAAAGATGGTAGACTTTCCACCAGAATATTTGATACAACTTGTATCATATCTTTCCTCAATGTGTAGTGGATTGCTTAAATTTTACAGGTTCGTGGGGACGTAATTTCGTGTATTCTCTAAAACCTACAAAGGAAATATGATTTTATTACCCTTATTTATTATTTATTAATTCGTGTAGGATGTTAAATCGTGGATGAGAGGTACCCACGAAAATTGAACCACCACGAAATCTAATGATTTCACAGTATATGAAATTGCAAGACTGGCCATTTAATAACTTTGAAGTACACGTAGATATAAACAACACAAAACAGGTGTTATAATCAATTATCTCATTAAATCTCAGCAGACTTCAAATTACACGCTCAATTATTTGTCATTAATTCGTTATCAGCTGTCGAAGTTTGGCTTCTTTCGATACGGGGTCAGAAGTCATGTGACAAAACAGACAAAATGGCCGTTGTAAACAGGCATGTTGAAACCACGGGACCTAAAAACACTGGCCGCTGGCCGCGTTAGACAGGTGGCCGCTTAAATCAGTTGAAATATAGTGAAAAACTAAACGGACGGGATTAAAACTGGCCGCTCATGGCGAGTGGCCGCTGATTAAAGGTGGCCGTAACAGCAGGTGCGACTGTATTTTCAAACATTCAGGGCTGTTCCAGAATTAAATGTGTGGGGAGGTTGGGAGGAATATTTTTTTACCCCGACCACCCATTTTTCCCAAAATTTGTAGGCATGAGAGCGCTTACAAGGTCAATTTTTGGATAAAACGGAGTCATTATTGTGGTCAGAGTCCCATAACTCCAGCAAAAAGTATCGACCAATGCTGATTTTCGAACTTGACCAAGGTAATAGGTGTATAAACATTTGGTATAAATTTAATGAAAATCCGTCAAAATTTGTAGGCATGAGAGCGCTTACAAGGTCAATTTTTGGATAAAACGGAGTCATTATTGTGGTCAGAGTCCCATAACTCCAACAAAAAGTATCGACCAATGCTGATTTTCGAACTTGACCAAGGTAATAGGTGTATAAACATTTGGTATAAATGTAATGAAAATCTGTCAAAATTTGTAGGCATGAGAGCGCTTACAAAAAAGTGTGACGGACGGACGCACGGACACACGGACCCACGGACGCCCGGCATTTCTATGTCCCCGCTCCGCGTTGCGGCGGGGGTCAAAAATTAAATCTATAGCCTAGAGGTGCATTGTCTTTCTGTGGTTCTGTGTTACCTACTGCATATGAATGCTCATTCATTCTCTCTTACCTCTCTGTATCAACAGTTGCATATGTGTGCTCAGTTTCTATAATTTGCACACTGTTCTTGATTGCAATAGAGTCTGCCAAACTTATCTGATATGTTTTCATAAGTTTCTTATTCTGTGATTTTGCTATATTCAATTTTGCATTCACTGTTGTATGCGATACAGAAAAGCCTAAATTTGATAAAACATAGAAGCCATCCTTTTGTAGTTGATTATATATAATACATGGCTATGGCTACAGCATGTTGAAGAGAATTAAGAATTCTTGACCTCCCTTGAATCAGTACACAGAGAGTTGCACAAACGTTGACAGAATTAAATGTTTTGCGGTGTTTTGATGTTGCAGCTTGAGATGCACAAGCCCACAATAGAGGTGCATGGCTTTCAAAATCTCGTTGAATTTTCTGTAAGTCAAAGTTTTCCAATTCACTCTCGTAGCTGTTTTTTGAAGTTGTATGTTCATGTCACGATCAGAAAAACTATAACATTCTCTGTCTATTACATATTGAATTGCTTTTGTGGCATTTTCTTTTATTGTTGTATCGGAAGAATTCAATAGCAATGTAACTGCTTTTTTGATACTACCATTGGCTAATGCTTTTGTGACTGGAAGCAGCGCTGCTCAGCAAGTTTTGAGGAACGAAAGGCCACGAAGTGTTTCAGTTTTTTCTTCACTGCAGTTTGTACAGGTTTTTTTTCATTATGTTTGCTTTTTAATGGTGAAAGGGGAACAGCAAAAACAAATTCATCTTTCTTAGTAGAAGGAGAATGAAACAATGATCTTGTGGATGGCTTAACTGTACTTGGTGGTTTGTGTATTTTGGTGAGAGAACCTGAAAAAAAGAGATTTTTATTCAACATTGCTAGTCTCACTGGGGGGGGGGGGGTGGGGGTGAATTGTATTTGTTTTTGTTACTAAACTTCTATACAGCTTGAGCATGAATAGCTGGCGCAAAGCGAGCTTTACCAGCAAGGCATGTGCGAATAGAAAATTTGTTTATTTTTATTCAAATTCATTTACGTTTTTTGCATTTTGTAAAACCATACTCGTTTCTTAATTAATGTATAAATTTACAAATTTAATCAAATGATGTGCTCGCCCCAAAGGTCACACCGTAAAACATAATTATCATATGTCTGAACAAAATATGTTCCATCACACGTAATATAAATGTACCTTACCTCTGCTGACACACTGCATGTCAATATCCCGTGATCGCGATGATGGTGATGGGGTGGCTTAATTATCTGGAAACTTCTTCAAAGGCGTTTGGTTCCCCACATAAAAACGTTTTATTACAGTTATTTCTGTGTATATCTGAGATGTTGACATAAGTTTGTTATATAAATCTCTGCGTCTGCAGTCCATATCACTTATTCTCTGAAGCATCTTGTAACACGATATACACGCAAAATTTCCAGTTTTCATTCAATCAGATGCTTTTTTGAAAAAACTGCTCCGTTAAATCAAATGCGGGACCTTTTGTATTGTCTGCCTTCACAATAAAATATCGTTGTTTAGATTTTACAGAACAGAAAACACACACATCTTTGTTCATAAAAAAAATGCGGTCGTGTTTCTTAATGGGGGTCGCCATTTTGACGAAAGCGACCTAAACTGGTTACAAAATTAGAATAGGAATCGGACCAGAATCTCGCACGAGGCGAGTCTGGGGTAAGCGAGACTACTGACACGCGCGATGATGTATACATCGCCCTTCCTTTGCCTGTCTTCGAAGAGACGAGTTTTTTTGCTGTGTCCGTTTTGTCATTTATTAACTATTCTTTATGTGGCGGTAATCGCCAATAAATATCATATATACGATACCCAGAGAGTTTTCTCTCTGCGGCATCACCAGCGATATACATTAACGATTAGGGAGAAACGCTATAGTTTCATCTTTGTTTATAAATACTGAAAACGTATTATATTTGGCGTGTACGATATTTGGCGGAAATTAGTTTTTTAACAAGTTGGCGTGGATTTGAATTAGCGTTTTCCTGAATGTGACTATTCTTATACACATATGCATGACATTTGGCGTTGTATTTGATTTAGCGGAAGCTGCATTCCGCCAAAAGCGCTAAATAGAATACACAGCCAAATGTAGTACATTTACATTATCTTAAGAAAAATTCTTTAATATATACATGTAAAAGTATATATTGTAAAATTTATGTTCTCTACAATACAGATTACATGTCTGATCCGATAGATGGTGTACAGAGTCTGCATTCTGTCAATGACAGTTACGTGAAAGCCAGGGAACGAATCTACCTAAACATGCGACCATCCAAAAGCACATCACACGTTTCAATGATAATTGACATTGCTAGGTGTGTTGAATTTTTGTAATCTGAAGAAAAAATTCTGAATATTATGCAATACACTCTTTATATGTGTCATAATCACACACGCTTCCGCACGTTACACGAACGATCACCCACGGTACATGAACTATTTAACACGATTGGCTTGTCAACAATAACGGTGTAGCTAGCATATATATATATTTCAAATTTCAATTAATTAAAATACATATAGCTCCAATAATTCTATTGTTTAAACTTGAACTAAATAGTAGACTATTTAAAACCTAATCTATTTGAAACGGTTACTATAAATTTAAAAAAGTGTCAGATATTCTTGAAATACATGTTCTATTTTTGATGATTATTTTGTTTTATAATACGTACAGGTTAATTGACTATATATTTTTAATGCCATATGATATGCATGGACCTTCGGAGGGAAACACTGGACTACATTCCGGATTGTGTGCTTCCAACAACGACCCTGATAAAAAGCTGAATAAAAAGCTGAAGCTCAGGGCTTCTATCCTTTGATTTCGATCATGAAAGTAGAACTGGAGTCAGGTGGAGGTAGCAGTTCGTCAATAGAGAGTATTGACCTTTTCCTTGTTAATTTTGCAATCAGAATTTAACAAGTACAAACTTTCAAGAGGGCTTCCCCCCCACCCCCTCTAGATCCGCACATGCGAAGCTGAATAGTCTTTTTTGATAGCTTGTATTTTAAAAACCATTTCTTTTTTCCAAGTTTCTTGTGTTGTACACGAAGGAGCATTGCTGCCTCATACTGATTTAATTGAGCTTCATTCTGGAGTAAAATAAAATCTAAAATATGGTAATGACCACAACCTTCCTACCTGAAATCTTACAAGAACAATGATAGGAAATAGTTGTCCCATATTTGATAGCTTTTATGTTATATGTTTTCATGGGATAAACTAAAGATGGCTGGTAAACATGTTTTTAATTATTAACTAGTGGTACTCTGAGCAAGCTCACAATTAACACCCCCCGGCCAAAAAAAAAAAAGGAACACTCAAGAATTATTTCTATTATAGAAAATAATGAATGCTATCTATTTCACCGTCCATGATTCTATAAATAACAACTACTCTATTTTTTAAAACTGTTATGACAATAAAAGTCCACAAACCGATTTCTATTCTGGTTCTTTAAATTCCATATTTTTAAAACTTAACTGTTAATGCATGAAGACATTTGTATCCTTATGTCAGCAAACATGACTGGAATCAATTTATCAAACGATAATCCAAATGTCGAGCAGCCATTAAACATTTTAAATTTTTGGTATACCGAGCCCGATTTTTTTTCGAAAAATTTTTCCACACATCCCCCCCCCAAAAAAAATAATACATAGAGACAGGCCATTTTCAGAGAGGCGGGCGGGTATGAGAATCTAAAAATTAATTTTATATATATGTGGCAAGCTTTGTGTCAAATTTTAGCTTCTAATTATTTCTATTTATACACGTCATGACACAGACAGGAATTAAGCCTGTTTTAAAAAATGCCCATGAACAGACGGGTCGGTCGGACGGACGGACGGACGGACGGATGGACGGACAAGGTGATTCCTATATAACCGCCAAACTTCGTTTGCTGGAGGTATAAAAACATCAACAACCCACTTACAAAACATGACACAGACAGGAATTAAGCCTGTTTTAAAAAATGCACATGAACAGACGGTCGGTCGGACAGACGGACGGATAGACGGACAAGGTGATTCCTATATACCCACCAAACTTCGTTTGCTGGGGGTATAAAAACATCAACAACCCACTTCTCAATTCCTATCCCCATGGGCCAGACAGACACTCTCCTCATTAGGACATTTATATAAAAACAAAAACCACTGATAAGTTATTTTGTTATATCAATTGTTATGTTTTACCTGTACTTTTATCAGCCATGCATTTAATGACACCCTCTTTATCGCAGGAGATTTTAAGGCCCTCTAGACCTCATTATTATTATGTATTCCAAACTCGAGATTTAAGTTCATGCATGTATATCCGTTGTAAGGGTAGGGCTTTATTAGCCATACAATAAAGGTTTATATGTCATTGATTTATTTTACCCCTATTGTCACAATTAATTGCTTGCTGTATGAATTAGTAATTCAGCAAACATATTGTTTTTAAATCAACGTAACGTTGTTTCTAAACATATGATATATTTTCTTTAAAACACTTTTTAGCTTTATGAAATTAGTTTATCTATGGCTGTGGGTTACCTGAAAGTAAAGGTTACATATTATTTGTTCAAATTTTCTGGTCAATTGATATTTAAAATCGCATTGCATGCTTCTTGTCAGCGAAATAGCTAATTTCTAGAGTATACTGAAAGCAAAAAGAAGAATCAACTCTGGATGTCTTTCTAATATCGTATAGTGAATCTTTGCACAAAAGACAGATTATTCCAATAAGGATTACGAATGTACATTCAAAAACACACCAAACAGGCAGACAAACAATATAACTAATACTCATTCGTCAAAGAAACAGCGTGGACACACTGATCAGCATAATTATAACATTTTCTTACTTCACCGTGACACAGCATCTCTCACTAGATTTCAGTTTAATGCAGTATTACATCATGCACGCCAGTCTTTTACAGTTCATTAGATGGTTTTCATAATAAACTAACCCAGCCATAATCGTAAGTATCTGGTCCCGGATATGGATACTAGGATCCTCTATACCCTATTTGGCTGGACAGTTTGCCATATAAAGCCATAAATAATAAAACGTCTTAAATATAGCTCAGCACCATATGTTTTGATGTTCCACCTCGGGTCAAATGTCCTCGAAACAGAGGTCTCAAAAATAAATAGGTGGAAGACATAACATGTAGCTGTAGCTTGCTAAGATACAATTTACTGCTATCAAACTTCAATTTGCTTTGGTCCTCAGTGATCCCTCGTATATTGTCATGGTGCACTAAAATGTGTCCACAATATCGATAAAATACGGAATACGATCAACAAGCAGGTCAGGAATTAGTTGGGGGAGTTATCTTTCACGACAATAAAACGGTTAAAAACACCACTTTGTTCCGTTATGATGGAACACACTTTTCAGACAAGGGCAATAAATGTTCTTTAAAGGATGGGGGTCAACAAATTAACTATCAGATCTGCTATAAACTTTGACATATGATTGGTTTAACTAGAAACTAATATTAAGTAAAGAAAAAAACCCAAATATTTTTGTTTAAAATATGAGCATTTTCCTTTCCAATATCCTTACACAGGGGGCTGTCTGGACTAGTGCGCTAATTGTTCGTTGAAAGAAAATTCTGCATGATTTTGTATGCGTTTGTAACTTGTGTTGTTCTAGATTGGAGTCGCTCAACCTGCACATGGATACAGAATAGACAGATAATTTGTTCAATATCAGAAGGGTGTAATATCAAAATTAGAGATGTTCGGTTCTCGTACCCATTGTTTTACATTGAATAAATTTTAAATTGCTTTTGTATAAATGTTTTGATTGGTATGTGGTACATTGCTGTATTTTCTACTCAACAACTTACATTTCCGGGAGGACAAAAATCCTTTTAGTACCATATATCAAGAATGCATGCAGTTGTCAAGATTTTATTATGTCGAGAATGTCCTATTTTAAGTTTAAATTTATGGGGTCTTTTTGTATTTCATTTAAATTCGTAACTTTCCTTTTCGGCATATTTCATCTTTTTTTTTAAGTTTATTGAAAACGAGTCATGCTATGAAATTCTAATATTATATTTGTTTAAAAATTAATTCACAGCAGCTTCTTTGTAGTTTCCGATTTAAAGTCTTTCAGTTAACATCACAGAACCGCATTTTCTGGTAATTGTTAATATGCGTAATTATGGTAAGAACAAATTAGTCATACAAAACATATTAAGTCGCACAGTAAGTTGTGCGTCATCGAGAAACTTTATTCTCGAAACAATTACACCAATACCGTTCCAAAACAAAACATCGAATATAATTTGGAAACTTTGGAAGGTATTTATAGCAACAGCGTTCCCATTAGAATAATCGATTACATCTTTGAATTGCATTTGACGAGGATTTTAATGTTCTTTGTTAATTGTCATTGAGTAAACTTGGGACGAAATTACATTGCATTATAAATCAAGTGAAATGTAATGTGAATGATGCACTAATAAATTTCTTTCAATAAATTGTTTTTGGGTAAATGTACAAGATCATAATTCAATCGCAAAGATCTTTAAGGTGGAATAACACACTTGAAAAAAGTCAATCAAATTAACAGTAAATTATTTGATTATGAAAGATATAATGATAAATAAACTGTACATATGTCAAATAAGCGAAAGAATTGCAGTTTGGGGATAATTTTAAAAATTCAATTCAGTAAGTAACAACAAAAGCCCCTGCGGGATTCTAACTCGGAACGTGCTGATCACAAGCCCAACCCTTTATCCACTCGGTTATGGAGTAAGATGCATGTTGCCATCGATAAAATTATTTTAATAAAACGAAATATTGTTTCGATTAGAGGTCAGTCATTTTGTGATGATGTGTTACTCCACCTTAAATTCAATTTACCTTTAAGTCAACATATTTAAAGCAAATGCCGGGGACATAAATTACGGCTATGAGAATATAGACACGTTTTTTACACCGTATATTCCGGACTGGTTTGTACTTTTTGTCCTTACGAATGTGTGTCTGCCTGTCCGTCCAATAACATTTCAGTGTCCGGGCAATACCATGGGGATCATTAATTTTTTTGTAGTTCTCAAATTTGATTACATTGTCTTGATGAGTCAATACTATGTGTAGCTTTGTTGTTAAATCGCCAGTCAACAACCTACAAAAGCATATAACAACAGAAGGAAACGAAACCCTGTCATGAGATGCTCATATTTTACAATGAAACAAAATAGGAACAAGGGCACCGCTAAGCGGAGCATCCCCTCGCGACATGACTTATTGTATGGGGGAATACGTTATTTAGGAAAATACATGTAAATTTATCAGATCAAAATAAAGAAAGTATATTTTAAACCACTTTGAATACATACATGTAATATCTATTTAATCCCAATCCCCAGGCTTTGTGGTGTATAAATTGGGGGAGGGGGTTTACATAACAGTTTTCCTATTCCTAGCAGAAACTCAACACATATACTTTAAAGTTTAATAATTTAGATTCATTTAGTGACATTCATTTTTATATAAGCATACATAAATGATCCGTATACATTATGAAACGTAGCTAAAAATCAAGCGCTCTGTAGTCTGCTCTGATGGAAATTCTAGTTGCTAGTTGTCGTATTATAATTAACCCATAGTATAGTAGATATATATGCAGTTATTATTAATATAAAACAATTTTCGCGTGATAAATGTGCAATATATGTCAAAGTCTCTACTGAATTTTGGACTAATTCTATTGTAAGTAATACGGGAAAATTTGTCCGAAAGTCGACTGCTTGTTTCGATGTAAATCGGCAGACTTAAATCTCTTGCCCGCTTCAACTTTTAACTATGGGTACTCGTCTAACACTACAATGCTACAAAACGTTTTTTTATACCTTTACTAGATTTAAATCCCAAAAAATGTCAAGTTGTTGATTTGAACTGTATACGGTAGCGATTAACTTCAAGTCGTACATAAAATTACCGGAAATATCTATTGTCAAGTCGTACATAAAATTCATGTTTTTAACTTCATTTTTTACGATAATTTAAAAAATTACTTAATCAATTGATTTTGAAATCAACAGGGTTTGTCCTTTTACCATGCCATAGAAGTGTACAAAGTTTGATGGATATTCATGAGAGGGTTTTCTTGGAATTTACTAGAAAATTGAAATGGAGTACACACACACACACACACATACATACATACATACACACATACGAACACACACACGCACAGTAGCGATGCTATATCCCCTTCGCAACAAGTTGTGCGAGGGGATAATAAATGTGCGATATCTGTCAAAGTCTCTACTGAATTTTGGACTAGTTCTATTGTAAGTAATACGGGAAAATTTGTCCGAAAGTCGACTGCTTGTTTCGATGTAAATCGGCAGACTTAAATCTCTTGCCCGCTACAACTTTTAACTATGGGCACTCGTCTAACACTCAAATGCTACAAAACGTTGGTTTTTTTTTTACCTTTACTAGATTTATATCCCCAAAAATGTCAAGTTGTTGATTTGAACTGTATACGGTAGCGATTAACTTCAAGTCGTACATAAAATTACCGGAAATGTCTATTGTCAAGTCGTACATAAAATTCATGTTTTTAACTTCATTTTTTACGATAATTTAAAAAAATACTTAATTGATTTTAAAATCAACAGGGTTTGTCCTTTTACCATGCCAAAGAAGTGTACAAAGTTTGATGGATATTCATGAGGGTTTTCTTGGAATTTACTAGAACATTGAAATGGAGTACACACACACACATACATACACACATACGAACACACACACGCACAGTAGCGATGCTATATCCCCTTCGCAACAAGTTGCGCGAGGGGATAATAAGCCAGGAAAAATTTAGTTTTCATTGTGTGGTACTGAAACTGTACTTCGTCTCAATCATTGAACTTCCTCCCAATCATTGTCCTCCTAGGCACCTGATCCGACCTCTATCTTTTTAGGGGTCTGTGTTGCCCTGCTTTAAATTCGTATTTCGCTTTATGGATTTTTGAGATGGTTGACAGTTTGTTATTGTCATTTTCATTACATTAGAAAACGTCACGTGTAACCCTTCCACCTTGCTATCTCCTGGAGATGCGCCTCAAACTCAGTAATTACGAAGTCCAATTGTTAATTAATAAACGTTTATTAATGAGCGTGATCGTATAGTAGATATTACAACCATTAAGAGCAGCTCAAATCAAAGAATCTACTTAACATAATTTTACATGAGTATATATATAACATTTTACTTATGATTGACAGTTCTGACTACTTCGGCCCATCTACGATGATCATGAGTGAACATTTAGTGTTCAAATTCCAAAGTTATTCCTTATTTCTAAATAAAGTAACAAAACTGTCAAAACTGTCTATCAAAGAGTATAGATGCAGGATTTGAGTCTCCAGTCCTGAGTCTCGGAGTCCCCCATCAGGGTATGAGGCATCATTTACTCATAATACATTCATTCATACATGACTAAAAGGTTACATAGAATAAGCAATACATGGCTCAATATAGAGTACCAGAACTATCGATACAGACACAGAATCGCCAAATATGACAATTTGTTTATAAACTCCCAATTTGGATATTATTATGCCCGTATTATGCACCTGGTTTCATAACATCATTTAGGAATACCACGCAGTGCTACGAAAGTCACAGAGTTCGTTCTGTAAGTTAACATTACCACAATTAATTGCGCAGTATCTAAGTATACATAAGTATCATAGTGACCAATATGCAATACTAGCAATTCAAGGTCATAGCATGGCTATCTGTTTACACACGGTACCATTTCCGACACCGGAAAAATTTCCATTTTTACTTTGTATTGATGATAAAATCAGCCTACTTTGTACATAGGTTTAAGGAACTGGTTATTTGGGAAATAAATGCCGGGCGATGATTTGAAATCTAAATCTACTTTATTGATGTGGTGGTTATTTAAATGACGACAATTCAATTAGCTAAGAAAATTATTAGATATATTTGAATTTCACATGGTTTCCGCATTAAAGATAAAATGCAACTATATCCTGAGAACTCAATCCGTCCGAGATCTTTTATATTCATATATTCTCTCCCTTGGCCCAATCTGTCTCATACCTCAGCCACATAGTGCCTTTAGGTAAAGACTGCAGTGACCTTGAGCTATATTCTCTGTTTAAGGTTAAGGTCAAAGCAGAAGAAAAAAACTTTGTCCGGAGCATATCTTCTCTCCCCTTGGTCCAATCTGGCTTCTACTTTAAACACACAGAGTGCCTATGGTCAAAAGGTGTGCATTGACTTTGAATGAATGTCATATCGACCACGCAAAACTCCTTATTTCAGAGCATATATACTCTCAAAAAACAGAACATTTTAGTAAAGGGTATGCAGTGCCTTGAATCAAGTTACAAGGTCAAATGTGAATGTAATAATAAGTTATAAGAAATATCTTTGTCCGGGGTATATCTTCTTTCCCTTTTGTCAAATCTGACTCATACTTCACCCACATGGTGCATTTGATCAAAGAGTATGCATTGACCTTGAATGATGTTTGTAGATCAACTGTTAAGGTCATATCGGATCACACAAAAAAACCCCCTTTTTTTAAGCTAATAGCTCTAAAAAAAAAACGAGGCCAATAGGCCTTAACGGTCACCTGAGTACCATAGCCCATACACAAAATTGTCGAGGAGTCTCATAAATGCATTTAATTCAGTTTCATAATGGATTAGAAGATTATAATAATGTAATGACATCCACCTCCCTGCCTGAAATCTTTTGGAAAGGACTCTTAACCCTATAGTTTAGCACAAGACTTGAAGCTCTTAACAGAGTGTATGACATACTATAGAAGAAGTGCCCAGATTCCATTCAATTTATTTATCCCGCGTATGTTAACTTACAAAATAGGTTTTATGTTAAGATGTTTTCATAGATAAACTAAATCAAGGTGGCTTGTATACTACTTATTAATTTACTATTAACAAGTCTATTTGTTTATCTTAAAAAATGTAAAACTGTTTTTGTTTCAAATGATAAAATATTTGCATAACTATTTTGATCATACAACTTTATAATTACATTCTATTTAATGATTTATTACTAAATATAAACAAGCCAAGGAAGATAACTCTATTATGAAGAAGCAAGGGAAGATAACTCCATTAACTGTTATAATCTTCTTCCCTGAACTCTTTTCAAATGCTTTCACAATATCTTATCAATAACTTTGATGGACAGCTTCATTATTTTTCTATATTCAATGATTAATTAGTAAATATGAACAAGTAAGGAAGATAACTCCATTAGGAAGAAGCAAGGGGAATAACTCCATTAAATGTTTAACCCCCCCCCCCCTTTTCAACTTTTTCCAAATGCTCTCCAAATGCTAGGTCCTGAACCCTGACTCAGGGGTCATGAATTTCAAAATTTAGGTAGAAGACTTCATGGACATCATATCCATGCATTTACTTTTTGACAAATATATACGGAAGTATAGAAGAAAATTTTCTAAGATTTAATACTTTTTTTACTATATGGCCATATGGCCCCACCCTAGGGCCTAAACACCTGTCCCAGGGGTCATACATTTCACAATTTAGGTAGAAAACTCCATGGACATCATATCCATGCATTTAGTTTTTCACAAATATATATGGGAGTAGAGAAGATTTTCTAAAATTTAATACAGTTTTACTATATGGCCATTTTGGCCCCACCCTTGAACCTGAACCCCTGACCCAGGGACCATAAATTTCACAATTTTGGTAGAGGGCTTCATGGACATCATATCCATGCATTTAGTTTTTAACAAATATCTATGGGAGTAGAGAAGAAGACTTTCTAAGATTTAATACATTTTTACTATATGGCATATTGGCCCCACCCTAGAGCCTGAACCCCTGACCCAGAGACCACAAATTTCACAATTTTGGTAAAGAGCTTCATGGACAACATAACCATGTATTTAGTTTTTAACAAATATCTATTGGAGTAGAGAAGAAGATTTTCTAAGATTTAATACATTTTTACTATATGGCCATATTGGCCCCATCCTAGAGCCTGAACCCCTGACCCAAGGGCCATGAATTTCACAATTTTGGAAGAGGGCTTCATGGACATCATAACCATGCAATCAGGTTTTTCCGCACATGTGTGGGAGTAGAGAAGAAGATTTTTGAAAATTTGACTTTTTTTTGCATATTTGGCCCCACCTGTGGCACCCTGGGGGTGGTAGAGCCACCAATTTCACAATTTACATTCCTCTTACCATAGAGATGCTTCACACCAAAAATGGAAACAATTGGCCTTGTAGTTTTTAAGAAGAAGTTAAAAATGTAAATTGTTAACGCACGACGACGGACGAAAACAGATAGCAATAGGTCACCTGAGTTTACTCAGGTGACCTAATAAAAGAGAGATAATTTTATATGGCCTATATACTCACCACTTGGTACTATATGGCCTATAGTTCACATAGCTTTTTGGTTAATGGTGTGCACTAACTTAAATGTGGAAAGAAAGTTTAAAAAAATAGTTTATCTATACTAATAAAGTGCTTTAAATTATCACATGTGGTCATGCTGTTTTGAAAATAAACTATAATCTGTTGGAATTCCCATGGGTAACAATTGTGCCACATTGTTAGCAGACCTATTTTTGTATTCTTATGAAGCAGAATTTATTCAAAAACTTGTACGTGAAAAAAATAAATCACTCGCTGTAGCCTTCAACTCAACATTCAGGTATATCGACGACGTTTTATCAATTAACAATTGTGATTTCCATACTTACGTCGACTCGATATATCCCAGTGAACTTGAAATAAAAGATACCACAGATACTGCGTCATCTGTTTCATATTTGGATATTTTACTGGAAATGGACATTGATGGTAACCTAACAACAAAACTTTATGATAAACGCGATGACTTCAATTTTTCTAAAGTCAACTTTCCTTACCTATGTAGCAATATACCTTCATCACCTGCATATGGTGTTTTTGTCTCCCAGTTAATTCGATACGCAAGGGTATGCTCTTCGTATGAACAGTTTCTAAGACGAGGCAAGCTACTGACAAACAAGTTGATAAAACAGGACTATCAACAGTCTCGTTTGAAGTCATCTTTTCGTAAGTTCTATGGTCGATACAACGACCTTGTCAGCAAATACAATCTTCCACTGGGTCGCATGCTGACTGACGTTTTTCATACTAATTGTTAGACCATAATTAATCACCCAATTGTCTACGGACTTTTCCCGATTACGACAAAGAGCACACGGCGGGTGTGACCGGTTAGCAGAGGATGCTCACTCCTCCTAGGCACCTGATCCTACCTCCATCTTTTTGGAGGTCCGTGTTGCTCAGTTTTGAATTTGTATTTCGTTTTATGGATTTTTGAGATGGTTGACGGATTGTTATTGTCATTTTTTCATTGTTAAGGTTATCCGATCCTCAGCCTCAAAGTATTTTTTCATCATAAGAATGATATTTTTCTTTCAACCTTTATAAATAAAAAGATATAAATGAAACTTTTAGAGGGTACCCATGCATTTTACAAAGTTATTGCAAATTTGCCTACGATGGATATAATAAAATAAAGAAACAAGCTAAGTTGAGTTTAAAAAAACACGTTCCGGTGCATCGACGGCTGATGTATAAGATGACCAAGATGTATATGTGGTAGAGCTCCGTATATCCACTACGCCAAGCATGTAGTTGTATGACTGATGGTTATACTAGCAGTAGAATATTAAATTTAAATTGTCTGTATAAAAGTCAGATTTATGGAACGAATAAAATAAATCCGGATAATTTAGAGTTATCAAATCTTGTTTAGGATATGAGATCGTTAAGTTTTAATGCACGTTTGAAGTTAGACAATTCGTATTAAGTGGAAGCTGACATGATGTAAAACTCATTTGTTTTAAAAACCACAGAGATTAATTATTTTCCGTTACACAATTGTTTCCGGTTTGGGATTACCTATACAATGTACACTGTGCTATTGATTGAATGCTGGATCCTTTCTTTTTCTCAAGTAATTTTAAAACTAAACAAGAGGCCCATGGGGCCACATCGCTCACCTGAGCAACAATGGCTATATGTGTGTTCAAAGGATATTAACTTCCAATTTTCTTTATTTTAGTTTTGCTCCCCCCCCCCTACACTTTATAAAGCGATCAAAATATTAGAGCATATATTAGGTAGATTTTCATCTTCAACTTCTTACTAGTTATTGTATTTTATTTAAAAACATCCTATATGTGAAAGAAGAAAATTGTACCTTAATGAGTTTATAATACGATTGTTTACTTGGCGTGAACTCGTAGGATGTTTTATATAACCTTACTCACTTGATCGATGAATACACTCGAATGAAAAATAGTGTCATGTGATATGTTAAAGAGCTCATGTGATATGTTAAAGAGCTATTATAATCAATGCATAGGCGTCAGAATGGGGGGGGGGGGTAAGCCCCCCCCCCTTTTTTTTGGCAAAGTTTGCTTCCGACACCACTGCAATGTATTGACAGGATTTTACTAAGGCCCACCCATTATTTTCATCTTTATTCAAAAACAACAAATGGCTACAAACCGATATGATTTTCTGTAATATTTTCTTAAGAGTGATAATACATTTATCCCCGTAACAGTAATGTGTCATAACTATGGAAACCGTTTTAAAGCAATCGTTTATATTTGTGTCTGAAAACCATCAAAGTTGGTGTATATTTTATATAATTCATCGTATTAGGAGGGGGCCCAAGAAAGAAGTAGCATCAAATTTTCTATAATTTTGCTGTACAAGTACTTAACGTTTAGCGAGACATTTCTGGTGATCAAAATTTCAGCGTCAATCGTAAAATTATAAGCATGATACAGAGCTCGTAATTCTGCTAGGTTTGAGTCAATTTTTTGTTCACAAGAGTTTATTACATTCAACTTTAGATTTTTAAACTTGGTACTTCTTAATCAGCATTTAAAATGAAGAAATAATAACAAAAGAAGATGAACAAAAGCATGGCCTCAGCTCTATGTGCAAACAGAAAATTGTGAGCAAAGCTCTGTATCTTGCTTATAATTCGAAAGTAAGTAAATTAAAAATTGTAAACAATTAACAGAAGAAACGGGCACTACAACAAAGAAAGATCACAGTTTATTTTTCATCATATATATATCTATATATTTCTAGCAGCGAAAACAATCAGAAAATGCTGAGCATCTTAACAAAACACGTTGCATTAATCAACCATTACGTAGAGATCGTACCGAATTACCAATGAAATGTATAGTATTTTTTAATATGTTGTAAGTGCATCAGATTTTGCTCATTTTGCGCAGATAAACAATCAGCAGTCTGATTTACCGAAGTCTATATTTGATTTGATACGTAAAAATTCCAAAATACAGGCGATAGTTCCCCTCAAGTAACGAAAACGAAACGAGAATCAAAACAAGCTAAAATACCAATGTTACAAGTTAAAATGTCAACGCATTGAAATATTTAACCTCAATTTACTTCACAAAATGGGCACAAATCGATGTTGCAAGTTTCAAATATTCTCTTCGCACGTTAAGTTTTGCACAACCAGCAAATTCATCTTTGTCAGTTTAATCCCTGTGTCAGGCGTTCATCATGGCTGCTTCGAACAAATTCCTTCCGTTTTCGAGGTATGGAATACCGAACCCGAAGTTATAAACTGATTGACAGCTATTATTTCTTTATCATTAGTTTCGTAAATTACTCAAATTTGAAACTGAATTAGCCCATAATTTTTGCAATTTATATTTTCCTTTCCATAAGGATTATGTTTGCTAAATTACGTTGAATTTGACTCATTAGTTCTTGAGAAGATTTTTTAAAATGCACCCCCCTTTTTTTACAGTTTCGAGAATTTCTCCGCTTTGAATATAACATGGTCGTTTATTTTTGCAATTTATATTCATCTTCTTATAACAATGCTTTATGCCAAATTTGGTTGAATTTGGTCAAGTGGTTTTAGAGAAGAAGTTCAAAATGTAAAAAGTTTACAGACGGACAGAAAGACAGACGGACGGACGGACGGACGGACAGACGAACGACGGACAACGGGTGATCAGAAAAGCTCACTTGAGCTTTCAGCTCAGGTGAGCTAATAAAAACAAATGATGATGTTTTTGAAGTCGGAACTTCGTATACAGTAGTAAGAATCGATTCTTCACAAAACATAGAAGATACCGCATTAAAAATAATTAATCTTTGATAGAAAAAAATATATTAAATTTTATAAAAGAGAAAATTCAGATATTCATTGTACTTTTCCTGAACTCAAAAAAGGGTCAAGATTGCTCTAAAGTTTTTTAACTATAACTCTTTTCTTAGCAATGTTTTGGAGATAAATAGAATTGCTTTGGCTCCAAATCTTTGACAGATGTTAATCTTTTCTATGACAGAAATGGTATCGTGTATTGACAAAGAGGCTCAAGTCAACAGAAGTAATAAACATCACTGTGTGATGCGAATGTTGACCTTTTTGTTCCAATGGATCAATTTTCCCCCCTGCAAGTTTAGTTTCAATTTACATGAATTCCAAATTTTCATAATGCATGATCTATATTATTTCCACAATAATGCAAAGTACAATCATATATGAGATACATTTACATTTTCGATTGTCATTTGGTGTTTCTTGATACAGTTACACGTGTTAAAACAATTTCTCGTTTCAAACTAGTCCATCTCGTATTATCAAACTTTAGGAATATAGGTAGAAATCTTTAGGTATAGCAGGAAATGATATCGCCTGCAATATACCAATTTACAGATTTATACAGTTTTCGGTATTTTAAGTCGTCTGAGTCTGATGACCTAGTTTGTTTTCTATCTGTTTCATTGGTTGTCGTGCGCTGTGCATTGATTGCATTTCTTTTCTACTTTTTACACCAGCCATAAGAGCAAGGGAACAGTAATTTTGAAATTTATGACCCCAAACCAAGCTGAGAGGGACAATACATCTTCGGTAAAAATTGCTGTTCTTATAAACTTCTTTCATATATTGAATATACATTGAATTGCTTTTTTAAAAAAAGCGTTTCACTCCACTAGTTGTTATTCAGCAGACAAATTAAGCACGATCATGATAAAGTTAAAACAATTAAAACATAGCACTTGGTTATAGTAACCTTGCCTTTTGTTTTATGATTTTATTTTTGATAATTACTGATTAATTAGTTTACGTTTAGCAAAATAATGATCTTTTTAAATTTTTTTTTTAGATTTATTTATTTTCACAAATGATAATTAAATACTAGTAATAATGTCATGTCGTTGATGGGTCATTTAAAAAGATTTTGATATATGATATTAAAAATATTTGTACTTTTTATGTCGTTTATTTTTTAAACTGTTAATAGGGCTGGGTGGTCGTGGTCATTTTTAGATCAATTATTTTCTTTTAAGGTCAAGATCTAGTAAATGAAAGGTTCCTACAGGTTTATGAAATTCAGGATATAAATTCTTTCAATGATGCTTCATAACAATATCTGTGTTTCATAGGGTGTACCGGGGCTTAAATGTTTGGTAAACACAATGAAAAATCATGTTTTAAACAACCACATTTTCTATGAAATATGAAGAATAAAAGTAACAGATCTCGGGAGTTTTGTCCATTTTTGATATCTAGGTTGCCTACAGTCTCTCCAAAAACGGCATTAAAAAAGCTCTTGACCTCCTCTTTAAAATGATGTCAAATTGAATATAGGTACCGGATTACTTTTCCTTGATTAAATATAGAATGTCAAAATATTGTTTTATTTTCTACATAATTCCTTTAAAGCCGTAAAATACGGGAACAGATTCATCAAATCAATTATGACGTCATAATAGTTCTAGCACCAAATAAGACACTCTGAAATCATTTACTAGATCTTGACCTTAAATTAAGAGCTATTTATACATATTCATGTATAGTAAAGCACTAAAATATAAAGGCTCTCTTTTTACACAATTTCCTAAAGTAAAAATGGCTAGGAATATCAATTAATAATTTAAACATAGTTCTATGTCTTGCAGGTTTCTACACGAAAAGGCAATTGAATGATCATGATACCATTATAAAACAAGAGGATCAGTGGCCTCATCGCTCACCTGAGTAACAATAACCATAAATCTAACCAAAACAGCTGTATGTAATGGTAATAATTTGAAAATTGCCCATTACGTCAAATATTATACCGATCGATATCTGACAGAATGGGCAGTTTGAGGCTTATAACTTATTTAAACCATGTACATGTACATCTTTAAAATTTCAAAACATTTACAAAATGTGAATATTTAATACTTATCTAGAAATAATCTGTTTCATCTACATGTAACGGACCCACAGATAATCGACTAACCTTTATTCTAATATTTTGAAGTGTCCAATTTTACTGTTCAAAAAGTGGTTTTCGATGGACAGATATCTATACAATCTTAGTTAAGTAACAAAGAAATTGAACCCTACGAGTTAAGAATAGCATTTTGTTATTAAACAATCTTACATGTACATTAACACAAACTTATCAATCACTGGGGTTAAGGAAGGCCATTGACTGCTCGTGTAACAAATAAGAACGTTCCTAAGTATCATCAGTGTCAGCTTTTCTAATGAGAGATGCTTTGAATCGGGACATGGACAAAATGGTATCAATCGATACTTCGTCAAGGACCACGATCTGTTGATATGCGAGACAAAACCGGAAATTCCAAGAGTGAAGAGGGCAGCATACTGGTGTCGTTAACACAGTTTTTGCGATAAGATGTATAAATAGAGACCATGAACTTTATGCAGATTTAAGTTCTATCATCTTTTGTGTACTTTGATCAAATGCCATCAGCATCATTATTACGTCTTTTATATAATGAATTGGAAACGCTATGCTAATAAACCTATATCCATGTTCTTTTCAGTTCTTGCAAGACTCTAAACAGTATAAAATTTAGTTGAAAGAAAAAAAAGTTCGCAAAAATATACAAATCACAGAACGTTGTTTATAAATAAAATATTTGAATTGTGATATCTCGTAAACACTATTCAGAATGTAAAAAGCTTTAATATTAACTTATGAACACTCCGTATAATTAGGTTTACCTAACTCTGTCCCATGTACCTGATGACGATTAATACATATACCTTTCAATTACAGTTGAATTGAAATCGATATTGAGTAAAAAATGTATTTCTAATAGAAATGCTATTCCTTTTTACATAGATAACTGAAGAAGAACGAAAACGTAAGTAGATGTAGATTTTTAACGATGAATTGTAATGGGAGCATTTGCCATCTTTTTACCACAGGGAAGTTCTAAAAAAAATTGTCGTCATTATAATCTGGGTACTTTAATATCATTTTGCAATCCAGAATCCTCGTAGTTATTTTTCTAAATACACACTCTTCAATTGAAAGGTAAAATGTGATATTTTAATGAGGAAATCCTATGATTTTTCAATTTTTGATTTAAAAGTATTGTTTACATCTAAATGTATTGATAAATATTGAATAATGATAAAAATGTGCAGCATAAACATCATGAGCCATAGTACAAGTTCAACGAAAGCAAAAAGATCGATGGTTTGACCTCCAAAAAGTACTTCCAAATTTGTACAGACACACATTAGAAGGAAAAGATAATGTATTAAATGGTTTTTTCCTACAGATTGTCACGCTTTATTGTCATTATTCTTATATGTTTGAAACTAAGAACGACATATTGAGGTAATAATGTACTTTTCCTTACGATAATGGGCTCCAGGCTCTTAATGCCTGGCCATAAGCTCAGAACATTTGTCAAATATCATATAATGTCATATACAGATCTTGATTTATGGAAAAAGTTGCTTAGTGTTTTATTTTCAAATGATGATACACATAATGAACATTATTTTGTTTAATTTCTAAACACAACATTAACATTATATTTAAATATTTTGACCTGATTTTGTAATGTATGAATTTCTTCATTAGGTTCAACACGTTAAATACATTCTAAGGTATTTAAATGGCACTGCATATAAACAGTCATACAAATTACGTAAAGTCGGATATGTAAGTAACATTCATTTTTCTATAATTGTTGTTTTTTTATGTTATTGTCCAAGACATATAACTAAAACAACTATTTTACCCTACTCTATTTAATTTGTGTGTAATATATAAAATATACCATCATCTTTCAAGCATAAATTTTCAAAAAAATAAATAGTTGTCAGTATAGGCCCTATCTGCTCTTCTGTAAATAGCAAGTTTTCATTAGTGTACATTCAATTTTTATTGGAAGTTACACAGATATGCTAACAAATGAAAGAAATCTTGAAGGAAAAAATTCCAACCGATCAGCTCGGCCGACATGTTTTGATGACCGTAATATATATTACGGTCATCGGCTTTCCTACAGTGAGACCAGGTAGCTTTTTACCAAAGTTATAAATTCCATCTCCCCAGAGGTTTGGTTTTGACTATAGGGTGGGGCCAAAATGATCATCCAGTGTAAATAAATAAATGTTTAAAGATCTTCTTCTCTACTACCGCACATGTTAAAAAAATGAATTCATAATTATATAGACCAGGAAGCCCTCTGACAAACTTATAAATTTTTCGAATTTCCATTTATAATAGAACCATGCTGCGCTTGTTATTCTTAAATTAACCTTCAAAGTTGGCTATGTAATCATTTTGTCTGTAAAACGGTCTACTTCTGCATGAATTTTGGCCTAGAAATAGATATTCTGATAGTTTTTGATCAAAGAAAAAAATTAAGAGAGGATCTTTTATGGGGCAACGCTTCCCTGAGGTCAAAATTTGCAAAAAAACAAAAAAAAACCCTTAAATTTGTTTCAAAACTTATTTGTATTACATTGGTTAATGTATACGTGTAACAACTGTAAGGTTTGAATAGCTCAGTTGGTTTCACCGCTGTCACTTACCGCATATCTTAATGGTTGTTTTTATAATCCTGGTTCGATTCCACCTATTGGCATTTTTTAAAAATTATCGGTTTGCATAAACAACTTTTTATTTTTTTTATACAGACTAGATAATATACCGCGCAAGCGCGGGAATTAATACTTTAAACATTGTAAAATATGATACAATGCTTCGTGTATATGGCCTCTTTTCTTTATGTTGCAGCTGACTGGAAAAAACACCCTGCAATTTCATTCATTTTATTTCAAACCATGGAGTGGCTTTACAGTGCGTCGTATTTTGTTCTTTATGTCTTTAAGCCAAGTTTCAATAAAACTATTATCATTGTCCCCCAAAAAAATTTCAGATAAAAGACTGTAACCCCAGCCCCACCCAATTCAACTTCCCTGTTTTATGCATACATCTTTTCATACAGACGTAGAGTTGTTAACACGATTTGATTATGTTTCACAAATTGATGTATATGGTTTACTACCAATCTGTAGTGGTGTAAAAATGTTTGTAATTTAAATACGCTAGATAAGTATAAATTAATTTTTTGTATATCTTAAACTGAAGTTGTCAGATCCAAGATAACTGCACCATGCTAAACTCGCCCTACACTTTCCGCCATGTAGTTGATTAGTCAACCCGCGTTCTTGGTTATCCCGTTCTGGAAAGTTCTAACCATCAAAACTATTTAAGAAACGAATTGACTCATCTTATTTATTCAACACTTGTCGTATCTTAATTTCTATGTATACTCTAAATAAGTTCCCAGTAAATATACTCAGTCATACGTAGTCATTCAATATTATTTAATTGCATACATATATTTTGATGCAAATTTCCACTAACTTGGATCCGCCAAAGCATGTCCACCACCTTACTTTCATTTTTGCTATTTCAGGCTGGTTTATCGAAAATGAAAGTAGGTTTTGATTTTTCTCAATAAATACTTATTAGGTAAAATTCAATTATAACTTACGGACATCAACTCACATGTGATGAAATACTAAAGGTGTAAGCAATTACTCTGGTGCAGACATTTCGTTGTTAATTGGCAAAATGTCTTAATTTATAAGTATCGATTGTACATTGTATTTTACTACCGATTTTTGCCCGTTTGCCCTTCATATTAAAGGTATGTACTGAACTGAAAGCAATCAACCGTAGCTATACCTTAGTGTAAGCACGCTTTGTTTGAGGACAAGAATCATTCCCTCTGTGTAACTTGAGACAGGTGCCATGTAAAAAAAAAAAAACAACATGCCGATCAAAAACTGTAGCGTTTGCCTTTCCAGAACATCTATAAGAAAGTGTACAATTGTGGGAGAAGTACTGCAAATTAAACTAGAGGTACTGATAGCAAGCTTACGATTGATACCCCCCGCTAAGAAAAAAATCATTACTCAAGTATTTTTCAATTATAGAAAATGATGGATGCTATCTCATTAACCGTCCATGTTCTATCAATAACAATTGCTTTTTTCTTAAATTGTTAATGCTAATATGAGTACACAAACCAATTTCTATTACTTAAAATTTCATTTTGTTTCAACTTAATTGTTAATTGGCACGGTCTCCAAAATGAATGTAAGCGATAAATGTATCTTGTGATTTTGTTGTATATTGGTTTAGCATTATAGAAACGGCATAGACTGGTTCGCCAGCTTATAGGAAATAGCAGTGACGAGAAAAATTTATTTTTAGGCCCACAAGTTATCTTCACACGCTTGCGATGAAATGCCGAAAAAAATCTTTCGGAAAGTCAATAGATTTATTTTAAAAGTAAAACGGCTTTAATAGTTATAAACAAAGAAAGAGAAACATCTTTCGATTAAGTAAAACCGCTACAAAGTGTTAGCCTGGAGAAATCTCTGGAAGCCAGGCAACTGTATATTTATTTTACCTACTGGTTATGGAAAGTCCTTAACTTTAAAAAAACAAACAATTTCTACACTGACACGATCCCACTCTCTAAGTTAATAACTCCATATTTTATAAACACATAAGATAATATGTACAGACCATGTGCTAATTGTGTGTAGCCTGTGTGCATTCAATTTATATGTGCTTACTTATTCTTATCGGACCTTTACGAGAAAACGGAGCTAAATCAGATCGTTACCAACCTCAGCAGCCCCATAAATCAAGTTATAATGGGCATGGATTGGAATGCTACGAGTAGTCTAGTGCCAATTATAACTTAATCAACAATGAAAATATTTAACGTTATACATTTCCGATGTAAATTAATATTTACAATACCCACATAAACAATGTATTGTCAACGGTGTCAATATTAATTAGTTCTTGTTAATTTGATATTTATTGTCCAATTCATATTTAGTTCTTCTTAAACCTTCTTTCTTTGATCCGCCTCAATCTTCTTTCCGATTTATTTTAAGTGTGCGCATTTGCTGTGCGCGAAGCTGCAGTGAGTTTTCCCACTGTCATGGCGGTGGTGGTTACCTGTCTTTGAATTTCCTAGCGGCAGCGTTTGGAATCAAGGGCAGGCTATCCAGTCTAAGATACGGCAGATCTACGAACGTGGTGTAGATTTATTTGTAAACAACACTACCATATGTAATCTTGTTTCACACGGAAATTGAAATAAATAAAAGTATGTTTTATTATAATGAGGGAAACACTGTAAATGTGTTACACTCGTATACTAATGATGAACCCGTGAAATTTGTTCAAAGACTGTTTAAAGCAGAAAGAAGTTAATTTATTTTTAAACTTTGAAATTTCTTCGATTTTTGTAATCATGATGAGTTATGATTCATTGTATTACAAATGCATCACTACGTATTTTATAAGGAAATATACTGAGTATACAATCACATGGTGATGTTAAAATTGCAAATAAAAATATAGTTGCATATGTGCGAATTTAGTTACACAAACCATTTTTATATACTGATAATATTTGATATACGACTATTGGTACAGAAAATTAAATTAATGATATCTATATTAAAGAAAATGTCAGCTCGACGCCTTTGTGGCCGTTCCGGCCTTTGAAATGTATAGGGAAGATTCTAAATTGTAAAAATCGTGACCCTCGGACCAAAACTGGGGCCCCAGGCGGGGTTCAAAGTTTAACATAGAAATACATAGGAAAAATGTATAAAAATCTTCTTCTCAAGAACCATTGCACCAGAAATGCCAATATTTACAAAAAAGCTTGTATATATAATGAAGATTCTAAATTGTAAAAATTGTGAGCCCCGGACAAAAAGTGGGGCCCTAGGCGGGGTTCAAATTTTAACATACATGTATATAGGAAAATGTTTAAAAATCTTCTTCTCAAGACCTATAATGCAACAGTTTGGGATATTACTATGCATACATCCTTAAATAATGTAGATTCTAATTTGTAAAAATCGCGACTCCCGGACTAATACTGGGGCACCAAGAGGGGTTCAAAATTTAACATTTTAAAAAATATATAGAAAACGTTTAAAAATGTTCTTCTTGAGAACTGCAATGTTACAGTTTGTGGAATTACTATACATGCATCCCTGGCTTATGTAGATTCTTAATTGGTAAAATCGTGACCCCCGGACTAATACTGGGGCCCCAAGAGGGGTCAAAGTATATAGGTAACATGTTAAAAAATCTTCTTCTTGAGAACTACAATGCTACAAGTTGTGAGATTACTCTGCATGCAACCTTGGATAATGTAGATTCGATAGTTTTAAATTAGTGACCCCTGGACTAATACTGGGGGCCCAAGATGGGTTCAAAATTTAATGTAGAACTATTTATGGAATATGTTTAAAAACCTTTTTCACGAGAACTACAATGCTTCAATTTGTCAGATTACTACGTAAGCATCCTTAAATAGTGTAGAAGCTGTGACCCTCGATCTAATACTGGGGCCCCAAGAGGGGTTCAAAGTTTAACATAGAAATATAGAGGGAAAATGTTTAAAAATCTTTTTCTAGAGAACTACAATGCTTCAACTTGTGAGATTACTGTGCAAGCATCTTTGAATAATGTAGATGCTAAATTAATAAAGCTGTGACCACTGGACTAATACTGGGGCCACAAGAGGGGTTCAAAGTTTAACATAGAAATATATATGGGAAATGTTTTCAAAAAGTTTTTCTCGAGAACTATTATATTACAGTTTGTGAGATTACTATGCAAGGATCCTCAAATAGTGTAAATTCTAAATTGTTAAAGCCAACCATAAACCTCGGAACAGTACTGGGGCCCCAGAAGGGGGGTTCAAAGTTAGAAATAGCATATGCTACGAAATAAAATGTTACAAGAAACTGTTGTTCAGGTGAGCGATGTGGCCCATGGGCCTCTTGTTGTTCTTTTCCTACCAGTGACCTTGACCGAATGACCTTGGGTCAAGGTCATGACACACTTTAAGGTCATAAGCAATCTTTGTGTGAAGTAGGAACTTCCAATGTTTCTCCATAAGAAAGATATGGACCGGACACGAATTTTGCACAGACAGACGGACGGACGGATGGACAGACAAGGGGATTCCTATATACCCCCCCAAAAAAAAAACTTCGTTTGCGGGGGGGGGGGGGGGGGGTATAATAAGCAACTTCTTTACCGCCTTGTTTACATTTAATTTCAAAAATATCATGCACGTTTGAACAAAAATCGAAAATTTTGCGTTATTATTCTACATTAAACACCACACCGCGGGAAAGATCCGTACCAACGGAAGACATTAATATACTAGCGAAAAAAAGACTGTGCATTATGAAATTTAGTATAATTTTTCTATATCTATTGTTTGTATTTATTGTTTTTGACAATATCGGATGGTAACCGTCCGGGTGCACGGACTATTTCATGGTTAGTGAGCACCTGTTGTTTATTGAAGAATTTGTACGAACGAGTTTTACGGGCCAATACAGTTTGGAATAAGAACTGTAAAGGATTTGTTTAAACCTTTTTTGTTAAGGAAATCACTTTATTTTCATCAAAATTTACCCCTATGTCATGCCACGACTCGATGAAAACCAACGTAATCGTGCTGTTGGGATGCTGCAAGCTGGAATGGCACAAAATACTGTAGCAAGACACTTTGGAGTTCATCGGAACACCATCCAGTCATTATAGAGACGTTTTCAACAATCTGGCAACACCCAGGATCGACTGCGATCTGGGCGACCTTGTGTGACGTCACGTCAACAGGACAACCACATTAGACTTGTGCATCTGAGAAATCGTTTCCAGACAGCAAGTTTGACTGCCCGTAGCATTCCAGGGCTTCGACCAATTAGTCCAAGAACTGTGCGTAATCGTCTGCGCGAGCAAAACATCAGACCAAGACGTCCAGCGGTGCGCCCAGTACTGCTTCAACGTCATCGTATCGCCAGACTAGCGTGGTGCACACGACATCTGCGATTCAGAATACAGGACTGGGCCAATATTCTGTTCACTGATGAATCCAGATTTCATTTGGATAGCAGTGACGGCCGTTGTAGGGTGTATCGTCGCGTTGGGGAGCGTTACCAGGACGCTTGTGTTGTGCAACGTCGACAATTTGGTGGAGGTAGCGTTATGGTGTGGGGTGAAATATCAGCACGTGGAAGGACCCCTCTACAAATTGTCAATGGAAATCTCACCGGCGTACGCTATCGAGATGAAATTATTCAACGTCATGTGATACCCTTCATACAGAGACATCAAAATCACATCACTCTAGAGCAAGACAACGCAAGGCCACACGTTGCACGTGTAGTCAGGGACTTGTTTGTTCAACCGAATGTCGATGTCTTGCCTTGGCCAGCTGTTTCCCCGATTTGTCGCCGATCGAGCACGTCTGGGATGAAATGGAAAGACGTTTACGCCGTTTACCAAATCAGCCAGTGACATTGGCTGATTTAGGCCAGGCTTAACCAACATCTGGAAAAACATCCCTCAAGCATTTCTGAACACTTTAGTGGCATCAATGAGGCGTCGCTGTCAAGCATGCGTGAACGCAAATGGTGGTCACACGCGTTATTAATTTTGTTAATTCAATTTCAAATAACAGTGACTTTCGAGTGTGCGGAAATTGACGTTATTCGACGTTGATATTAATGTGTTATGAGATGTTGTTACGAATACAATTTGTTAACAGTATTCCAAAATTAAAATTTGTTCATTGTAATTTTTAAATGTTTTTTTTTCATATATTAAATAATGCAGTTTCTTTTTTCCGCTAGTATATAAGAACTTGTTCGCCAATCGTTGTGAAATAAATAAATTCAAATAAAAAATATTAAAACATTGCTTCTGATTTAAGCAAATAAATGTGTTCTTGTTGATACGGATCTGTTTCATAAATTTTGAATTATCATGTTCAAAACTGAATGAAATATAAGAAAAATACATGTAAATACCCGATTTTAACGTCATTGTTGACACGGCATATGTGAGAATTTTATCATTGTAATCATGATCCTATACGGGAATGAAGTAAAATACACGCCTTATTTTTTAGGATATTGTGTTAATGTCTTCAATAGAATAAAAGAAATGATGAGTAAAAGGACCTTTAAAATCGCGAGACTTTCGATAGTTGCTAATAAGTCCCTGGTTATAAATAAACGCATGTAAAGTACATGTATTGTAATATAGAAAATAAACTGAAAATAAAATTTAAAGATAATTAAGTAACAAAATCATCCATAACTCGTACTGCTTTGACAACTACTTTTTCAATCACTTTAATTATTAGACCTAGAACCTAAGATTTTAATGCGTAATGACTAAAATCAGAAGTGGAACCGAAATCGATATACATTTTGTTAACACAAAAGTCAACACCGGTCCTATACGTCAATTTATTTGTTATATACAAGTGATCCTTTCTTTACGTCTACTGACAAAGAATAGAAACTGACTGCATATCTAGAATAACCTATTAAGCTTCCATCTATAAATAATTTCATGATACCCAAGACAAGGGTTATGGCTGGGAGGGGGGGGGGGGTATATTACTCTTATCATTTTATTCTGCTCTGGAATTTCAATGATTCATATATTTAGAAAAGAGTAAGAAAGGAGCTGTTTATCAAAGTTAAGATATTGTGAAAGCATTTGGAAAGATTTCCGGGATGGAAGGGGGGATGTAACAGTTAATGAAGTTATTTCCCCTTGCTTGTTCATATTTAGTAATTAATCTTTAAAAATAATGTAATTAAAAAGTTGTATGATTAAAAGAGGTATACTAGAATTTTAATTATTTAAAACAAAACTTTCTAGTTTTGCACCTTTTTTAATATCAGGTCATGCACTCTATTATGATCTTAAAGTTGTTCACAAACGTTATCGGTTTCGTTGTTCTTTTAGAAAGATTCATGGCTGGGAGATGGTCGTCATTACAATCTTTTAATTTTATTTTACTCCAAATGAACCTTAATTAAATGCATATATGAGACTCCTCGACAAATCTGTGTAAATCATATATTGTACTCAGGTGACAGTTAGGGCCTATTGTTCTCTTGTTTAAATAAAAAAAATATGTCAACAAGCGTCGCCCTAAAGAATTAAAACTTGATTAGGCAATTTTGTGTAATATATATTAGCGACGGCTCCGGACACATTATAAAAAACTTAAACTTTGTATTTAGTTTTGACAAGATCTAAGGAATACGAAAGACTTTTGAAGGCGTTTTCTATTGGAACCAGAATAAAAGTGCATTTCTTGGCACTATTTAACTTATGTTTTTAAAGAGGTAAATGTGTATCTTCATGAGATTTAAAGAAATTTTGAATTTTAGGGCATGTATTGAAAGAAACACTATCTATTCTTTATTTGTTCAACGATATTCACAACTGAGAGATAAAAGACTGCCACTGAACGTTTTTTTTATCACCATTAACATCTTGTCTAACAATGTTGCGTCTGAAAATATCGTTGTTAGTGCAATGCAGTGAGTTAAATCAATGAACCACTTCGACTAGATCCAAGTATGTTTTCTTGTCCCTTGATTGTAAATGCTTATTCTACATGTAACTAGACGTAATGTAAGCATGTTCACTAATGAAAGGGACTTGGACATGATTTGAGCTCAAAATTTTAAATTTTATTTTTCCATTTTTAATATTTAGAATGGTTAACATGGGTATTTTTATTGCTTTGTTAAAATTTGAAAGTCAAATACTGAGTTTAAAAAAAAATAAGCTGCATACTGAGTTTGAAATTCTTTGTTTTGTAAAAAAAGCTCGAGCCTTGTTATTGTTTACATTTGTAACGTTATTTACCACGAGTCATTTTTTTAAAGAAATGGTAATTCCATACTTAACATTATTTGTAAACAAATATAGGACTCGAGCTTTGTTTATCTCTGTATATCTTTTATAACTTGACATCTGACATTCAAATTTTGGTCAATCATTCATGTCAGATTTTTTTTTTCAGTAAAGTGCGATTCTCGGAAAATTTCTGAAGTGTCCTCTTAGTAAAGACTGCATCATTCAAGTGGGTACCTTTATAAAAATATAAAATCGTTGCATTTAGTTTAACCTCTGCTTTTGGGAAGGTAATTATATCCCCAGTCTATGTCATATCTTGTAATGGCAAAGGATTAGAAGCTAAATTATGACATTAAAATTTCTTTTGACCTGTAAATATGTCCTGGCTTTCAGCTTAGGTCATTTGTGCAAGTTCAAGTTCACTATAACAAAAACAGGTGCATCCATTACTTTCTCTTCTAGGTATTATATTTTCGTAACGGGGGTATCATTTTTGAGCTTGCTCACAGTACCGCTAGTTCTTTTTAAATCACATGGGCTTAAAGTCCCAGTAAGCTTTTTTAATGACTTTTTGTCCGGTTTTGTTTTCGACTTCCTCATCAGAACCATAAGACCAAATTCAAACACTTGGCACTTAGCACAAAGCATCATCACAGGGGCCCGGTTGTCGGATAGTGGAATTTTTTTAATTATTTGTTCCCAAGGACTAAAATGATTAAAAATTAGTAATCTTAAATGTATTTCTGTCTATTGCATTAAAAATATTCACCAAAAACCCCTGTTTCAATCATATTAAAAAAGTGTATTCAATGTACATTAAAAAAAGTAAAGGGACGACACTCGCCATCTTGGATTTATAGGGGGTCCTCGGTTCACGCTATGATTTAAACAAGTTCTCCAATTTCTCCAACGATTTCTGACGAGATCTAGGTTGGAAAATGATCAAATTACTTATCCCTGTCGTCTGACTACACATGTGTGCCGCAGAATAAACGCATCGTGTCGAAATGTACTAGATACTCGCCAAACTTATCGAAAGCAACGGAAGTTTACATTTGAATGACGTAAATTCTCCGTATAATCACTGAGATATTCCGAAAGCATATGATAAGTCTAGAGAGAGCAAAAAATCCGCGAAAAGATATTCCTCTTGGTTTATCGTATGCTTTCGGATCGCCTCAGTGATTACATGAAGAGTTTTTATCAACTTCCGTTGCTTTCGATAAGTTTGGCGAGTATCTAGTACATTTCGACACGATGCGCTTATTCTGTGGGACACATGTGTAGTCAGACGACAGGGATAAGTAATTTGATCATTTTCCAACCTAGATCTCGTCAGAAATCGTTGGAGAAATTGGAGAACTTGTTTAAATCATAGCGTGAACCGAGGACCCCCTATAAATCCAAGATGGCGAGTGTCGTCCCTTTACTTTTTTTAATGTACATTGAATACACTTTTTTAACATGATTGAAACAGGGGTTTTTGGTGAATATTTTTAATGCAATAGACAGAAATACACTTAAGATTACTAATTTTAATCATTTTAGTCCTTGGGAACAAATAATAAAAAAAATTCCACTATCCGACAACCGAGCCCCTGTGAGCATCATTAGACTAAGGAAGTTCAAGTTTGTTAAAATGAAGGGGGAATACTTAAAATTATTGAAAAAATAGTTGGCATTTTTTAAACAGCCAGAAAAGCTGATACTTGTGTAGCATCATCTGGTAGTATATAATAAAGATTGTTTAAATCATGAACCTTGAGGGAGCGTGGGCCACAATAGGGGTGAATTTTTTACATAACAATATATAGATAGATCTCTGTTGAGCTATCTTGCTCAAATCGACCAAACAAAAGCTGAAAGTTTTGTGAAGCATCCTTATGTAGTGTGGATTTAAATTTGTTCAAAACATGATTCTCGGGGTTAGAGTATAGGGCCACAATATTGGGTTCGGTTTTTATATAGGAATTTACAGAGAAAAGTTTTTACAAAATTTGCAATATGTCTTTGTCCGTCGTCGTGCGTTAACAGTTATAAATTTTTAACTTCTTCTTGAAAAGTACAAGGCCAATTGTAACCATTTTCGGTGTGAAAATTTATGGTAAGAGGAATCTAAATTAAGAAATTCAATGCTCTACCATCCCCAATGCGTCATAGGCGGGGCCAAATACTAGTACGCAAAAAAAAATTCGCAAGAAAAAACAAAATGATTTGTTATTATGTTCATAAAATTCATGAGTTCAGGCCTTAGTGTGGTTCCAATATGGCCATATAGTAAAAATAAATCTTATAAAAACCTATTCTATTCTCCCATATATATTTGTTAAAAACTAAATGAATAGTTATGATGGCCATGAAGTCCTCTACCTAAATTGTGAAATGAATGACCCCTGGGACAGGGGTTCAGGCCGTAGGGCGGGGCCTATATAGCCATATATTGAAAATGTATTAAATATTAGAAATTCTTCTTTATTCCCACAATTAAGTAGGAAAAAACTGAATAAATGGTTATGATGTCCACTAACTTCTCTACCTAAATTGTGAAATTCATGGCCCCCAGGGTCAGAGGTTCAAGCATAAGGGCGGGCCAATATGGTTATATACTGTTAATGCATATAATGTTAAAAAATCTTGTTCTCTACTCTCGCACATCTGTAAGAAAAACTTAATTCATAATTATGGTGACAAGGACGTCTTTAAAATTGTAAATTTCATGTTCCCGAGGTATGGGATTTCACTTATTGGGGGGGGGGGGGCATCGATGTACACGTTTGTTTAGTGATAATGCATATCATGTTTCTTAAAAAATCATCTTTTCTTCTCCCACACATCTGTACTTTTAAAAAATCATCTTTTCTTCTCCCACACATCTGTACGGAAAACTGAATTCCTGAATTCATACTTTTGTAGACCAGGAAGCCTCTACCAAAATTGTTAATTTCATGTCTCTGGAGATAGAGGTTCTGCATGACTCAAGGGTGAGAACAAAATGGTCATATACTGATAATGCATTTAATGTTAAACAATAGTCTTCTTTACTTCTGCTGATACTGATTAAAACTGACTGCATATTAAGACCCTCTTTCAAAATTTCATTTCCCTCAAGGTAGGGATTTTGAATTTAACAGTTATCTAGTGTATAGGATAGGGGTTCTTACTGCAAAGTTTGCTTAAAATGGTCATATACATGAAAAAATGACAATAACAATCCGTCAACCATCTCAAAAATCCATAAAACGAAATACAAATTCAAAGCAAAGCAACACGGACCTCCAAAAACACGGACCTCCACACATGTAGTGTAATAATGTTTTTAAAATGTGTACTGACGAAGACTAGAAACCGACTGCATACTAGTATTTAGAAGAAAAAAGCATTACGATATCATCTTTTATATAAAGATAAGATATATTCTTATTTCAGATCTTGCAAAAATGTTGCCTGTTACAGGAAAAAATTAAAAGACTTAAAGTGTGTAAAATGTGGTTTACAACATTAAGAAAATGCAGCAGAAAAAAGTCGGGTGTTGCTAAAACGCGGAACGGAAAACGGAACGGAATGAAAAACGGAAAATATGATATCATCTTTTTGAACTGTTTATGGTTAAAACAAGCCAGAATCGATATACTTTTATATAGATATATTTAATCTTCAAAAGGATTTAATTTTGAGCGGATTATTGAGAAAAGTGTATGTGAGTATAGCACGATATTATAATTGGTTTGGCAAAAGTGAACATATAAGGATCATTGCTAGAAAGTGTTAGTACAATCATATTTTTTTCTAAAATGGGTGAAAATCAGAACTTAGACAAGGATTGCCGATATATCAAACAACAGCATCGTTGACCTGAACAAATACTGCTTGATTCAATCAAGTGATGCATGCATTTAAAACATTTTTCGGTTATATAGTTAACAATCGCATGATGCAGAATAACTCCTAAAAGATGATTTAGTTTTTGTTAGTATTTTGATTTTAAAAGGACATAGACACGATTAGAAATAACAATTTTATATTTTAGAATTTCATTTTTAATGTCTTGAATGATAAACTTCAGCATTTTATATTATAGTTGACTTTTAAGTTTATATGTCATTGCATTGTACATTTACATAGAAAGTACATTTCATTTCCCCTGATCTCTTTTTATATCCAACAAATTGCATTATTGCATTATTATACTTTCATGTTAAATACTGAAATCTGATTTGTTTAAACGCAGTTGACAGTCCGTTCTCATACCCTCAGCGTTAGCCACACACTTCGCAACGGGCCGATAGAACGAATTGTTACATACGCGTAAATTATGCGCGTACGGTTCGTCGTATAACTCGCGTCTTTTCTATATAAAAGCAGTAAAATTTGCTATAAAGTTAAGACATTCAGTATAATAAAATAGATAGTGGCTGTTTGGGAGGGTACCAGTTGAAATTGACACATCTTGAAAACCATTGTCAACCTCCGCTTCGCGTCGGTTGACAATGGTTTTCTCGGGGTGTCAATTTCAACTGGTACCCTCCCAAGCAGGCACTATTTATATAATGCTAAAGTTAAGGGAGATTTATTCAAATTGTTAATTTAACAACACGATTTGGAAGGTTTCCACATCAAATAAACACTTTCTCGTCCAATTTCTACAATTTCTCAGTGATTAACTTGATATTTTATTTTCCGTTACGTTTTCCGTTCCGCGTTTTAGTAACACCCATTCAAACAGATGTTGTAGAATCTGATATACCCTTACTGCTGTCGGAGGATGCCATGAAAAAGGCTAGCGTAAAAATGGACTTGGAAAATGATACAGCCACAATATTAGAAAAAGAAATTGCACTGAACTTGACAACAGCTGGTCATTATTGTGTCCCAATCGATACGTGTGAGACTGTAGCGGTGTCAGATGTATGCAACGAGTTACAGAAACTGTTAGATTTTCATGCGTATGAAGAAGTTCCTGACACAGGCCAGTCAACAAGATGGGTTATTACTGAAAAAAGAAGGCAAAGTGAGAGCCAGGCTTGTCGCATGAGTTTTCGAAGAAGACATGATACAACGAGATAGCCCTACTGCAAGAAAAGCAGCAATACGCATCTTGATCACCATCGCAGCACATAAACAGTGGACCATTAAGACTACAGAAATCAAGTCTGCCTTCCTACAAGGCAAAGAACTGAGCCGTGATGTCTATCTCAGGCCTCCTATTGAAAGTGGAGTCTCTAAAGGTATCATATGGAACCTTCGACACTGTTTGTACGATTTGAAGGATGGAGCTAGACAGTTCTACTTGAGTGTGAAAGAGGAACTTGTGAAACTTGGCTGTAAGCAATCCAAATTAGATCCTGTAGTCTTTGTTCTACAGACTCATGAACTTAATGGCATTATTTGTTGTCATGTTGATGATTTCTTGCATGCTGGTAATGAAGCGCTTGAAAAAATTGTGAAACATTTACGACAAAGAATCTTGGCAGGAAGAGTAGAGGAGAAAAGATTCAAATACTTGGAATTTCAAATTAATCAAGAAAATGATAAAATTATTTTGGATCATACAGACTACGTCCCCTCCCTTAAAATCTTTACTATGGATCCAGAAAGAGCCAAACAAAAACAGGATATACTATTACTATCCATAAAAAAGCAAACCTTAGAAAACTCGTTAGACAATTGAATTGGGTCGTACAAACTTCCAGACCAGAGCTCTCCTTTGAAAAGGTAGATCTCAGTACCAAATTAAAAGAAGCCAATGTCAGCGATCTCCTTCATGCGATCAAGGTCGTAAACAGGTTAAAAGATATGAAATGCATTGTGTGTTTTCCCAAGTTACACACACAGATTGGAAAATGGTAGTATTCACAGACGCTTTTCTGGTAACCTTAATGAGGGTGTAGGAAGCACTGGAGCAAATGTATTACGGATTAAAGACAGAAATAGGAATTGCTATCCTATAGCTTGGCAAACAAACAAAATAAAGCGGGTTGTAAGGTCAACTATTGCAGCCGAAACCTTAAGTCTACAAGAGGGATTGGAATCTGCAGCATTCTACAAAAAGCTCCTAGAAGGAATCATTGGTCATCAATTAGCAGTGGAGGCATACATTGACAATAAAAGTGTTATTGAGTCCATTAACTCTACCAAACTTGCTGATGATAGAAGACTCCGTATAGACATTGCAGCAATAAGTGAAACCGCAAACAATGAGAAAAGTACCCATGTGAAATGATGTGCTGGGAAGAACCAGTTAGCCAACTGCATGACAAAGCGGGGAGCATCCGGACTTGAGCTTTTACAGATTGTGCAAAGTGGAAAATTTATTCAAGACATAACTTTTAAGTTTTATATTTTGACCGAATTTATTTTCACCTTACTTAATTTTTCAAATTAACGATTTACGATCCTCAGCAAAGTTCGATAACTCTAAATTATCCGGATTTCTTTTATTCGTACCATAAATCGGACTTTTATACAGACAATTTTAATTTAGTATTATACTGCTAGTGTAACCATTATTAACACAGCTAAATGCTTGGCGTAGTGGATCCATGGACCCCTTCCACTTATATACATCTTGGTACAGAGTTCGAACCATCGATGCACCGATTTTTTTTTTTTAAACTCAAATTGTTTCTTTTTTCCATTATATCCATCGTAGGCAAGCAATAACTTTGTAAAATGCATGGATACCCTCTAAAAATTTCATTTTACATTACATTTATAAAGGTTGAAAGAAAAATATCATTCATATGATGAAAAAAATACTTTGAGGCTGAGGATCGGAGAACCTTAAACACTTTCCAAAAGATGAAAAGTATAATTAATGTTAATCTATATGCAAAGTTAGACTAGAGGTACTGTTAGCAAGCTCACGATTGATACCCCCCGCTAAAGAAAAAAAATCATAACTCAAGTATTTTTCTATTATAGAAAATTTATTTTAACTTAACTGTTAATGCATGAAGACATTTGCATCCTTATGATAACAAACATGACTGAAATCACACCATAATCCACATGTCAAGCAGCCATTAAATGTTTTGAATTTTTGGTATCCCGAGCCCGATTTTTTCTGAATTTTTTTTCCACAAAAAAAAAGATAAAATACATCAGGGCGGGCAATTTCCAGATTGGCAGGTGGGTATGATAATCTAACAATTAATTTTAAATGACCAGACACATGCAAGCTTTGTGTTAAATTTTACCTTCTAATCATTTCCATTAATACAAGACAGGAATAAAGCATTTTTTAAAACAATGGCCTTGACCTTGCACGAATGACCTTGAGTCAAGGTCATGACACACCCTCAGGTCATAAGCAATATTTGTGTGAAGTAAGAACTTCCAATGTTTCTCCATAAGAAAGATATGGACCGGACACGAATTTTGCACAGACAGACGGACAGACAGGGTGATTCCTATATACCCCCCAAACTTCGTTTTCGGGGGGTATAATAACTCTTTCTATTATGTTATGGTAACTGTCCAGTTAGGGGAGTTAGTTTAGATTAAATGGATGAAACCACATGGTGTGTCAGATTGATGATGTTGTGAATATGTGTTTAACAATACAGATCTTAAAAAAATATTTGGTAAACAATTTATTGACTCCTTAAACAAAATGTAATTGTTTCCAAAAATTCCTATAAGCATCTTATCATCTAATTGTTCTGCAGTTTGAAAATTTAATACACATTATACTACATTTACTTTGTTCAAATTGGAACAGCAACTTTCAGAATTGCATATGATTTTACATAGAAATATGTGCTGTTCATGTCCATTACTTGTGTAATATAAATATCATAACTGCAGATTTTACAAAGAACTGAAAGTAAACATTTTTGTTATTTTCTTGGAAGATACCATATTGATTATTGTACTTACACAATACTGATTTCCTTATTTTTTACTTAGAATATACTGTCTTTATCATCTTTTCATAAAAGGTATTGTATTCTTTCTTTTTTTTTAAAGAATATATTGTTTCCATCATTGTTAACATGCATTAATTCTACTTTTTAGTTTTTTATTTATACGTTTTGAGTTTCAAATTTTTCCTTAAATTAAATGTTAAACACTATTAAGAATTGTTTTCATGATGTTATAAAATTCAACTGAAAATATGTTGTAAACCATGAACACTTCATTACCATTAAGAAACTTGGTGCAATGTGCATTGACGCGGTTTTATCTGTTATTGAGAATAAAATCTAAATGCACTTTCAAACATCTGGAGAAAAGTAATAACAAAACTTGAATGTATAATCAAGTGTTCCCAAATAGAATTTATTATTTGAAGAGAAACAAAACTTATTGACCGGAACATATACTATGTTTATACTATATGTCCCTGCTGTCATGGCTATTGAAGAAAAAAAGAAGGTTTCAATGTGAAGAACCTCATGAGCATAATTTAAAAGTCTATAAAAAATTAAATAAAAATTTTGTTTTAAAACCAAGTTCTGAAAAAATTGCCTTTTTACACGAATAAGATGGGGCCACAATTGGGGGGGGGGGGGTTGAATTTTTACATATTATATATAGAGTTTATATTAAAAAATCTTCTCGGAAACCAATCGGCCAGAAAAGCTGTTACTTGTGTGGAAGCATCCTCAGGTAGGGTGGATTCAAGTTTGTTCAAACCATGACCCCCGAAGGTAGGGTGGGGCCACAATGGGGGTGGGGGTGGTCAAATCTTTACATAGGAATATATAGAGAATTTTATGTTAATCTTCTCAGAAACCGATTGCCCAGAAAAACTTGTGTAGAAGTATTCTCAGATTAGGTAGATTCAATTTTGTTTAAATCATGACCAGTGAGGGCAGGGTGGGCCATAATTAGGAGGAATTAAATTTTTACATAGGAATATATAGATAAAGATATATTTAAAAAAAAACCCTTTCTTATGAAAGGTGCAAGTTTAGTGAGAGCAACCTTAGATAGACTAGTGTTGATTCAAATTCGTCAAAATCATATTTTTCAGGAGTAGGGTGGGGCCATTTTTGGGGGGGAGGGGGGTCCAATCTTACAAGAAAAAAACATCTTAAATTCACAAACACTCAAATCTTATAATATATGGTTTAACTTATATACAAGCATTCTGACATTGTTGATTATCAAAAGTTGTGTAGACTTTGGCCCATGGGTACTTCTTGGGCTTCACATGTTTGATGTACTGTATACAGGGTTATTTTCGCCCTTCACTTGCTAACAGTTTCTCCCGTCTTGAATTCGCCCAGACAAAGTTGTGTTTAAAAAGAGATAATTTGAGCCAATTCAATTCGCACAGTCTTAAATTCGCCCGTAGACAAGGAGGACGAAAGGGGCGAAAATTAAACGGGGCGAATATTTCCCTGTATACAGTGTATGGATTTATATCTCATTTGATTTAGATCTTCTTGAGAACTGCAATGCTCAATGTGTGAAATGACTATAAAATCATGTGACAAAAAGGGCTCAATGCTAAACAGAATATCAAGGGAAAATGATTTTATTAATACAAGATATGTTATACTACATTGTCCAGATATTTTGTATATGACCCCCATAAAGCAATGTGGCCCATGAGCCTCTCGTTTACAGGTTCATGAGGATGTAATTTCGTGTACTGTACATTCGTTTTTACGAATATGATTAATACATGTAATGATTAAACATAATGAATTCGTGGATTATGGGTGCCCATGTAATATCAATTTAAGTAATTATTAAAATAATATTGTATTTTTTTTAAAGAAAAATGCAGATCATAGCTCTTTAAGCACCAGCATATCAAACTCCAGTTTTCAAGAGACCATGAATAGTAAAGCGCTACCATGAACACGAGCACTAGACACAAACTCAATGCTGCTTAAAAAGGCATTGGATGACGTCAAAACTTGTTTAAAGACAAGAAACAATTGTGAATTCCAATGCTTATCAAATTTTGCTAAAGTAAACATAACACAACTCAGAGAAGGATAGTGGACAAAGACGCTCGAAAACAGGGTAGAATGGTTTTATTACAAGTTGTCCGAAGCTTTAAGGAGAGAGAACAATCTGGGTTTTTTTTCAATCGAGAAATGGAGTAGAGGTTTGTGTCCCTTGTTTTCGCACAGTGTATTACATTAGCCGCAATTTCTTTTTTAAATACCCCAAAAAAAATCAAAGACGGTTGTAAATCTGCTGGATCAACAAGAAGAAGAGGTTCTACTAAAACTAGACACCGCCATTTTATGGGTAGATGATTACATTTATTTCCATGCAGAGCAAATGCCAGACACCCCGGTTCGGCTCCTTCCATATAAATACAGAAAACCCATGGTGTAGGATGAATATGTAGAGGACATGCTGAACAATGATTAACTAGCCATTTCTTTTTCCACATTTCGAAGGATATGAAAAACTTAATTTCCACATTTGAAAATCAAGCAAGTAAGCATAAGTCATAACTTATTGATACAGTGCATAATGTTTATCAATAAACACTTGTTGTGATATCTACTCTTGGGATATGATTTTTTATTAAGATTAATTAATTATCACACGATAATTTTGCAGACAAATACATTTTCAATGTGTAGCACCTGCTACAGTATTGAAAAAGCGCTAAAAGGGACACGTAACAGACAAACGAGAGAGTATTTGAAAAAGATGATTGCAGTTCACAATGTCCGACAAATGTAAGCTGCATACAAAATTTTGCGTGATAAATCTTAATTAGGTAAATATGTGAACTTGTTTAAACACGCACATATTTTGTGATTTTTATTTGGTTCACAAATTTTTTCCGACCAATAAATTAGTAATGTTGAAATTTATACAAGTAGAATGCACGTAGTTGGTTTTTTTTTAACATTATATGGATCTTTTTCACAATTGAAGGGAGAGATCCGGTATTATTACAACAAAAGGGAAAAGGCAAAAAAGTATCCAAAACAACATCTGATCTTGATTATAGATGCAATGGACCAATGTGAGTTAAACATATATAAATATTAAATTTGTCAAAGTGAGCCAAAAGTGGATGGGTGAACTACTAACCTCTCTTTTTCTTTATATAGCAAACACCAATATCTCTCATTTTACCGAAAGATTACAAAAGGTATGCAATATCTTAATATACATCTTTATTGAATTATAATTTTAATTGCTTGATTTTTTTAACCCCTATTTTTGTCATTTGCAGGGCATAGACACGTCAACTCTTTTGAAGACGCATGTTCAGGGGGTTATAAACCACGGAAGAGGAACTCAATATTTTGTTGTTGACTTGAATGAGTATTCACACGACTCAAATTCGGTTATGAACAATTCGCTTCAAGTCCATTCATTCGGCTAGGGAGAAGGTAGTTTTAAATTGTGGAACTTTATATAGTGAATACTACAAGTACTATTTTGTCGTAAAAGTCTTTAATATTACATTTATATCATATTCAGATGAACTGATAAATAAACTTAAAATTGCAATTATTGTTTTTTTTCTTATAAATTATACATTGTCATTTTTGTTAATTAAGAATGGAAAGTTATCGGAAATCTTGTTTATTCAAGCCGACAATTGCGCTAGGGAAAACAAGAATAAATATGTTCTTGCATTATGTGAGCTTCTTGTCAAATTACGAGTATTTTACGAGGTGAGTCGTATTTGTTTTCATCTTATTCTCCACATTTTCTGAATTAAGATGCATAAAAAATTGACAAGATTGTTAAGACTTGATATAATTATCATTTCATTGAAGAGGTGTTTTATATCTATTAAACAAGTTAGTGAAAAAATAAAGAGCATATATTGCTATCGACGAATTTAAAGAATACAACTGAGTAAAGGACATATATGTTTTATAGAAGATAAGAAAAAAATGTGTAAAAACGTTAATAAAAATGTATTTGATTAAGAAATTGATAATGAAGAGATTACCTAAAACTTCATTTGTTCGACACTACTTCATGAAAAAAAAAATATTCAATAATACATGAACGTTAATAGACTATTGTAAATATTTCAATTGTAAATTTAAGGTACACCTGTCATTTCTGTATGTCGGACATACACACGAAGACATAGATGCGGCGTTTTCTGTCGTTGCAGCAAAAACTTCGCAAAGTAGATGCAGAGACACTACCTCAACTGCAGAGGGTTTTGAATGTTGGTAGAATTTTGCACGGTCTGTACGACATTAAGGGCTGGCTCAGTCCCTGCATTAATCAATATTATCACCATTCAAAACCTCTACACTTTAGATTTCAATACACTGATGGAAATCAAGCATCTGTGTCATACGGGGAAAACAGCGAAAGACCATGGAAAACAATTCTTCAAAACCTGTTGACCTCAATTCCAAGAGGTACACCAGAAATCCTCATACCACTTAATTTCCACAATATCAACTTTTCCGGCCAACGAAACAACATTGAAAAATACAGATATCAGTTTTCAAACCAGTCTTTTTATAAATGGTGGATGGAATTGTAATTAGAAATGAAAAAATCTGCAAGCTCGCCAGACAGAATGAAATCGTACGCTGAACGCCAGGCAGTTTGGTTGTTACCGTGATTGATTGAAAAACCAACACGACCGAAAGAGAAAGAAGAATCAATTAACCCAACATTATTGGAGTCCATCGATAAAGAAATGGATGAGCACACGGTACATTTGATAAATCAGTTATAATTTTTGACATTTTTTTAAATTGTGAAATAATGCTACAAGTTTACTTTCTCATTATATATACATAACACATCAATATAATATAACGAAAAAGAATTATTTTGTTATAACAGTTTAATATCAAGGAAAATAAGATGAAAAGAGTGGGAACGGAACCACAAAAAAAAAAGACAACTACGTTTAAGAAGGCAAAACCGGTAAATTTTATAAACTATCTACGAATAATTTGTGAAATATCAGTTTTAAGCTTTGAAAATGTTCTTTCAATTCATCAGTAGTAGTTATCCAATACAATTGCATTGGTTATGTTGAGATACACTATGGACGAGTGCATAATACACTCGGGGCTGCGACCCTCGTGAATTATGCACTCGTCCATAGTGTATCTCAACATAACCAATGCAATTGTATCGGGTAAATCACTTGTACCATAATTAGCTTTCTGCTATTTTCTTATGGTATTTTGGTAAATTAACTTGCAGGTGTCGGATGTCATATTACTCAATTGTTTAGTTTAAACACCATGATAGATACAAAATTGTGAACGACGACAAAGTTAAAGAACTTTTAACCACAGGCACCTGGCGTTATATATTTTTCTCGTAATAAAAATGAATACACTATATCTAATAATACACAAGTGTATTAATAGATATATTAAATATAAAAATGTAGATTTATTTTTATCAAGTGTATTATTAGATATAGGGCATTTATTTTTATTATGAGAAAAATATTTAACGTCAGGTGCCTGTGTTTTTAACTTCTACGCGCAAGAACACGAAATGGGCAGTTTCAACCTTTTATTGTACTTTTAGTTTGATGAAATGAGATCATTTCTTGCATACAGTTTATTGAACTGAAATAAAATTTTAAAATAAATTGATTTCATCGATTCATGCAGTCATTTCTACAGTGTTACATGGTTATTAGGTCGTGGTGCATGTGGCTATGGTGTATCTGAGGCTATGTGGCTCCAGTTTGAATAGAACGGAATCATAACTTCATGTACCTTAACCCCTTAATATTGGATTGGTCCATATGCCATGGTGTATTTAGGGATATAACACATCATTTTACAATAGAAAATCCACCTAGCTATGGTACAAGATACTTTTGTGGGGGAAAATTACAACCAATATAAAATAAAACGTTTTCATATTAATTTTATTTTGACAGTCATAAACGTTTTGATGGGCGTATTGGAGGTTGAAGATAAATTTGAACGACCACAATTGTTGGATTTTTTAAAATACTATGAAGTATTCTTTCAACGCCGCTACATGTACAAGTATTGTATGTATTTTTTTTTTTTTTTGGGGGGGGGGGGTATAAGCTTTTTCCAAAGAACATACTGAAACGCAACTGGTACCTATTTGATATTTAGATTACACTTTTTGACTTTAACTATAAGGTCTTAGTTGTTTCAAAATGTGAGAGCCCTCGGTACCTGGTAGAGGATGAGTAATGACAAGATTATTAAAACTCACTACAAATTTATTCATGTATAAAATATAAATATCAAGAATCTTCCTCCAGGGACTCCTTCCTATGTCTAGGTTCTGTCTTGAGTCTCGGGGTTGTAAAAATTATTACTTTCAATGAAACCCTTATACCTAAATGTAGAAGGTGCGGACTGTATGGGAAGGTGCTGACTTATGAATAGAAGGTATAGACAATTACTATAGCTTCAATACACTTGAACCTTATCAAGGTGTACAAAATGAAACCACTTAGGTTAAATAAACTATATAAATATGATAAAACAAGTTCTTATTCTAGTAGTAGGTGTTGAACGGTGTTGAACTTGATTTAGTTGCACCTTCTGAAGAAGGTGATTAGGGGTGCTGAATATGATGCAGAAGGTGATGAAGATCTGCTGAAACCTTAACATATCATGAATGGAACCTATGTTCAGATATGTCTATCTAATAGAGAAGGTGCAAAATATTCACCTTCGTAGCCGGTAAGTCGGGCTGGAAGAGCTGAAGCTGGCTCATCTCGAACAAGAAGTGACCGAAGTGTCAAATTCTGATGGGGCTCGGCCTTATAAAGTCTTTATCACGTGTCCTGCTGATCAATTTTCATGAAGTAAAATGGTGTCTGCGAACGAAAACATAACAGGGTTTCCGCTCAAAAAGACGATGATGCAGCTAACACAAAGTATTTATCGATGTCTTAACATTCAAACGTAAGTAATTAAACAACGCAGATTGTGTTTATTCTGCCTAAACATCGTGGTATGTAGTATGTAAAGCAGAAAATAGTTCTCTGAAGCGGCGAAGTGCTGAGCATATGTCAACATAATTTGCATGCGATCATTTTGGTCAAGAGTACTCAAGACGCATTAACTCATTGTAAAGTTGATGTTAGATGTAGACGACAGGGAGTTGTTCTGATGTTTATCATTACTGGTTGAATAAATTCCCCGTAGTATTTCTGCTGGATAGAAATCCTTGTATACAATACACCGTAGTACAGTACCGTACTAATAAACATCAAAATTTGCATGTTTCAACAAATCCTTTATATATGATAAGATACCTCTACCAACCATGGCACAATGTACTTTAACAATATCAACAATTAATAAAAAAAAAACTATGTACAATAACAACAATTGATAAATAAATTAATTAATAAGCAATGTTCATGGGTCGTAACACTACCCTCCTCCTCGAATGAAATATTTGTTCTCAAATATCCATGTTACATTTTGCTGAGAACAGCCAACTCTACACTTAAATCAAGGTTCTTGATTTCTATTTTTTCTTTTCACAAATTCTAGGTGTCGTAGTTCATAGAATTTAGCTTCCATGCAGATTTCGCGTAAGCTCTTCTGATCGAGGGGCAGAGCATCCAGGGGAAGGTCTCCTCCATTCCTTCTGTAATCTAAGATGTAATTGAACTTGTGCGGATTCCTGTCGAGAAAATACGTGTACATCGACACTGTAAGGTTTAACTCCTCCAGGTGAAATCATCTTTGCCAACACCGAATGGGGTTTTGCCATAAGGGTTGACACTGCGGTTTCAAATTTTCTCCACCCAACATTGAGAATTATTTTCTTCTTCTGAGACTCATTTATCTTCTTAAGCTTTTCATGTCGGTACATAACTCGGAACTGTTGTGCTTGATTCTTTGGACGTGGGAGATTAAACTGAAGATGCATTGGTTGATGTAGATATTGATTAAATTTTGGATGTTAGCACTGGGTTGAGGGAGTGGTGGCTGGTTTTCAGACAGGTGGAAAGCTGATATTTTGATTTGATGGTTGGGGCGTGTAGATGATCTTGTTGAATGCTTCCTGTATTTCTGTGTCGGAGAACCCTTCTGCGTAGAGGGAGAGCCAGTCGTCTTCCTTTGACCTTTCAACATTACTTTCTGCTCTTTCATTTGTTGACTCTAGATGTGTAAGTTGTCGCTTGGTGTTCTGTATCCGTTCTTGCAGCGCTGTTGGTCTTGGCTCTGTCTGTGCTTTAGGAGTGAACTCCTTCTTCTCTGTTCCTTCTTTTCTTGCAACTCTCTCAGTTTCCTGCGATCTAGCTCTCTTTTCGATATGATTGTTTTCTTTTCCTGCCCTGAAGTTTCTTTGGTGTGATCTTTTCCTGTTATGTTGCTGTAGCTGTTGGTGTTGCGATGGGGTACGCCTATGGTCTTCTTTGCTAATTTGGATTTTTTGATGGATATTTCTCATGAACAAACGATGTTCCTCTGCCTCTTCCTCAGTGAAAGTTCTGGTGGCTTTCTACCCCCATAGTAGTTCGTTCCCCACACAACGACCTGAATGATTATCTGGCCGGTTAAAGATTCGGTGACACACTGTGCATTCGTATCCGAACCCACTGTGTTTTTCGAACACATGACGCTCACATAGAGATCTCCTCTCGAAACACAGGTCTGGACATTCCATGCACCTATACATGGTGATCTGCAATTTAATTAATTAAGTTATATTAAGGAAGTATGCACCTTCTGTATATTTTAGTAGAATATATATATTTTTAAATGCAGCTATGTGCTTATGATGTATTGTTATTGGTGTTGATGCTATAGAGTTCTAGTATAACTTATATTTATGAGGATATTATAAAGTTCTACTGATTGTTGTTAGTAGATGTACATGTATAAGGTTTGAGGCGGTCGTGATGTACAATCTTTGCTTTTGAATGTTTATTTTTCTGGATTTTGAAGATAACATCATTTAACTTTTCAAGTACTGTATAAGGACCCTCCCATTTTGTTTGCATACACCTCTAGTTCGCTTTGGGTTGTACAACCACACAGTTGCACTAATTTCAAGATTTAATTGATGTGCCTGCCTATCGCAACGACGTTTCATGTTGTCTGAAGACATTTGAAGGTGTTTTCTAGCAAATTCATGTATCCTATCAAGAGTTTGTTGCAATTGGTAGGCATATTCCTCACAGCTATCTGAAATTTCTGTATCAGTTGTTGGTTTTCCATAAATTAATTCTATAGGTAGAGCGACTTGTCCAAACACCATTTCGTTTCGTGTCACTTTTGTTGATTGATGTACAGAGCTAACATAAGAAGATAAATATTTTCATCCCAGACTTTTTGACTTTCTGAAATAAATGCAGGTATCATATGACTTAAAGTTCGATTGCCTCTTTCACCCATCCCATCTGACTGAGGATGTAATGGGGTTGTTCTAGACTTTTGAATACCTAAGATCTTGCAAATCTCCCTAAACACAGTTGATTCGAAGTTTGACCCTTGGTCAGTATGTAATTGTAATAGTGCGCCAAAGATGGACCCAATTCTATTGACAAAAGCTTTTGCAATAGTGGTAGCCTCCTGGTCTGTCATAAATTTGTAACACAAAATTCCATATTTTAACTAATGAATCCAAACTTTGCCGATAGTATTTCATACTGTCTTTCATTGCATATATATCAGACCATTCAGGTCTAAATTCCCTTTCTTTTGTTTCAATAATAAACTTTAGGACTGGGTCATTTCTTTGTTGCTCTTTTAAGGGTAGTATGTCATCCCTTGTAATTTCGTGTTATTCATTTTGTTTTCTCACTCTGGATCTGGTTGTTGCACAAACAATTTTGTTTGAATTCCCTATTTGTTGTCTCCTCTTAAACTCTTCGAGAATCCTCTTTATTTTCTTTGACTTCTGTTCTGAGGCAATGTGAACAATGTTGTTCTACGACTAAGCGCATCGGCATTATTATGACTCTTACCGGCTCTGTGTTGCATCTCAAAATCATATGAGGCTAACACCTTAAACCAACGCGCCATCTGCCCTTCTGGGTTTTTAAAATTCAAAAGCCATCTTAACGCACCATGATCAGTTCTGACCAAAAATGATGTCCATATAGATAGTGATGAAAATTCTTTAATAAGCTAACTATAGCTAGAAGTTCACGTCTTGTCACACAGTAGCTCCTTTCTGGCCTGGAAAATGTTCTGCTGTAATATGCAATAACTGTTTCTTTTCCGTTTTGTATTTGAGAGAGTACTGCGCCGAGGCCAACCAAACTTGCATCGGTATCTAAAATAAAGGTTCCGTCATCTTTTGGATATGATAAAGCAGGGGCAGTAACAAGGGCATCTTTTATTATCTCAAAAGACTTCTGACAATTATCACCCCAATGAAATCTTTCTGATTTTTCCGTCAATCTATGTAAAGCTTTGTCGGAATAATGCAATATGAATTTTCTATAATATGATGTCAGCCCGAGAAAACTTCTGACTTCTTTGGTAGTCCTTGGTGTTGGCCACTCTTTATGGCTTTTATTTTATTCGGATCTGTAGAGAGGCCTTGTTCGCTGACTTTATGACCCAGAAATAGTACCTCTTTCTGACAGAGTTGACATTTGGACTCAACTTCAAGTTGGCTTCTTTTAATCGGTCAAACACTAATCTGAGGTTTTCAATTTGCTTGTCAAATGTTTTTGAATGGACGATAATATCGTCTAAGTAGACTAAGCATATATCATATGATAGGCCACGTTAAATTCTTTCCATGAGCCACTAGAATGTAGCATTTCATAGACCAAAAGCCATAACCGTGAAGTCCCCCAGCCGGAAAAGAAAATGCTGTCTTTTGTTTGTCTTTCTCTGCTAGTCCAACTTGTCAGTAACCTGATTTTAAGTCAAGTGTACTATACTATTTAGATCCTGATAATGCATCAAAGGTATAATTCTAGGCAGAGGGTGTGAATCTTTCTTGGTGATGTCATTTATCTGGCGGAAGTCAACGCAAAATCTGAGAGAACTATCTTTTGTTTTACAAGTACTATATTAGAAGACCAGGGGCTCACCGATGGCTCTATAATGACCTCAAACTTCATTTTGGAGATTTCCTCATAAGCCTCTTTAAACTTTGCCAAGGGTATTCTTCTTGTTCTTTGTTTTATTGGTCTTGAATTGCCAATGTTTATTTCATGTTTCACTAAGGTGGTTTGCACTAAATCGGAAGAATCTTTTGAGAATAATTGTTGATTGTTGATAAGAGCAGAGCAGGTCTTTCAGTTTATTTTGTTCATCAGGGGTCAAATGGACACTGGACTTGTCAATCAGGTCTTTAAGCATCTTCGCTAGACAAAGGTTTACGATCCACTCTGCTCCTCTAGAACCCATGGCAGATTTAGCCAATGTTTACAGAAACAGCACAGCGCCGTCTAGCGATTGAGTTAAACTGGAGCAGCTAAAATTCGTATTTTAAATCTAAAACTTTAGAAGAAATGGCCGTGTGAAAAAGGAAAAAAAAATAAGAATTATTAAGAAAACCCATATATTAGTAATTATATATCGTATTTTATTTATTAATCGCGTAAAAATTGTAATAATGAATGTATATATATTTTATATAAAAACTCAACGAACTACATACACCGCCAATTAGTAGATTCTCTGCGATCGCTTGTCTTCGCAGCCAATCAGATTCCGTTGCGCGAGTTTTGATTTTGTCGGCTAAATCTGCCAAGGGTTGTAGAGGAGCAGAATGGATCGTAAACCCTTGGCTAGCGAAAATGGTCTTTAAGGTGCTTCAGTATTTTCTGAGGTTCTAAATCTGAACAAGTTGTCTCCCCTGTAGAAACACTTTTTTTTTTTTTTTTTTTTAATTGAACTTTCACATATTCACATACCAAAGTATAAGTATTACGCATAAACATAGATATATGTTGTAATGTATACATATACATTTATAATATTTGTTTGATAGATACATGCAATATTTTGAAATATATTCATATTACCCCTCAAAAGAGTTACAATACAATTTGAACAAGTAGTGGTATATAATATATCAGAAAATGAAAATTTATTGACATTTATTAATGACTTTGCTACCAACAAGCCTTTCCTTTTCACAAATTTTTCAGCACCCTCAATTAATGCAAATTGACCTGGTAGATAAACATCAACCGTGGTGCCAGGTACAATCATCTCACTTCTGGAGGGGATCTCAATGTTTTCTGTAACCGCAATCTTAAAACAAGTTGATAAAGCGTTGCTTACAAATCTATGACAGGGTACTCTTTCACCCCCATATCCTATATTCAACGTTTCTTCTACTAAGTTGACATTACATCCGTGTTTGACCAGAAAATCTAATCCCAAAATACTATCATTGCAACCAGCACATTGTGGTCATAACACTTAGAACCAATGGACAAATTAACATTAGTTTGCCAATGAAATGGAGTACTTTCCCCAGTTGCAGTTACTAAACTTGTGTTGATGGGTCTAATATCTGGTTTGCATGAAGTCTTTAACCGGTTGACAAAATTTTCACTCAAAAAAGTGACATTTGCTCCAGTGTCTACTAGCATGGCAATGTCTTCATTTTGCACCCTCGCTTTCACAATTAAGCCTTCATTCTTAAACCAAGATTCATTCACAATGATAGTATTGGGCCATTCTACATTTACGGTCGACCTCTGGCCCTTGAGTCCGACATTCTCTCGTTTTCCTGTTCGATGTCCCTCCATAAGATGATTTGTTGTTTCAAAGCATTATTAAATACTCATAACTTTTTAAAATATGTCACAAGAACTTGTGTTTTATAAAGAAAATTGTTACTTTATTTATTTTTGTCTCTCTATATACTCAGTTTTTTGAGGTATATTATCCCGGAGGAACCCTTTTGTTAAAGCTGAACACCGCTCGTAAATAGGCACCGTCACACAGGTACCTGGTATATAAACCCTTCGATTTCGTTACACCCGATTGCACACCTGAAACTCGTGGCCGACATGTAGTATTCCTTTCGTCGTCTTTGGATTTTATTTTATTTTATTTTATTTTATTTATGCGGTTTTTATTTTCCCGATTACGACAAAGAGCACACGGCGGGTGTGACCGGTCAGCAGAGGATGCTCACTCCTCCTAGGCACCTGATCCTACCTCTATCTTGGAGGTCCGTGTTGCTCTGCTTTGAATTTGTATTTCGTTTTATGGATTTTTGAGATGGTTGACGGTTTGTTATTGTCTTTTTTTCATGCATTTATTTCTTAAATTATGTGCATATTCTGTTTGTAAATAATGAATTGACCAATTTATTTGATGTTAGTATTCTCTTATCTTGAAAAAAGTGCGTAAAATTTGATTATTTCATCGCCCCTTATATAAGGGTTGTAGGGACAGCAGTGAGTGATGAAAGAGAAATATGGCGGACAGTGCCTATTTACGAGCGGTGTTCAGCTTTAAATAACTTAGTATCATAGCCTTATAATACATTTATTAAGTCGTAATTTTTTCTTTGTTCTTATTAGAACTGAGAACATAAAATAGCTCCCAAATATTAACTCGTATTTATTTTTTTTTACTAACAAAAGTGTACTCAACTGGAGGAATGTAACTTCGTACACATTAACCTTGACATGGTTACTTATTTCCCGTCTAACAAAATATATTCTCATTAGGTCTTTAAAAGGAAACTTCTCTTAGGGTTTTATTTGTCCAACAAAATCTGAACATACAAACGAGCTGAGGAATGATGTTATGGAAAGGTATGCTTAATCTTCTAACGAAATAAAATGTTTACCCAACTTATTTAAGCTTTATTTAAAGACAAAAGACAATTTATAGTTTACCATTTATAATTTTATTATTTATTTTATAGCTGAAATGTAACACATGCACTATTGATCCTACGTCTACATCTCTGACCTTCACTATTGGCAAGGCAGTTGACCAAATTGTACGAGGCAAAATATGAGACCATATGATATGTTTGTGAAAGTAAATGAGAAATATTTGCTAAAGGTAGCTTGAAAAACTTTTGCAAGCCTTGCAAAGTATTGTGTGGCTGGCCAATATTGTTGCCCCCACAATGAATAATCTATATATACTCGGTGGTTCATTATTCACTATAAAATAAATAAATTGTGGGATATAGATGCTCTCATACCATACCCCGAATTCCATGCCACAGGATGCTAGATTGCTGACCAAGCTGGTCTTGATTCAAGTTCTTTGCATATACATGAGCCCAATGAATAATTGAGGAACCTATGATCCAAATGGAATTTAGACAAAAATTAATATAGGTGAGTTAACTTGTATAAGTAAGCACAATGGGATTGAAATGTAAAATGGTCTAATAGAAGATTTGTAAGCCGCTGACTGCAATCTACCCATTTGCTTAATATTCATCTGAGAACCCTTTCATGTATAAGTTAGTTGCACCCCCAATGCGAAAGGCATGGGTTTTGAAAACAGACGGTTGAATACCTAAAAACTGTAAAGCTTTGTGCAACATTGATGAAGATTGATATTGGGTCAAGGGTTTGTAGTTCAAATGAGGAAAATAGAATGCCCTTGTTTCAGCAGTATGTTATGCTGAAAAGTTTTGCAAAGATTGAAACAACAGTACTGTAAGTTTGATCTTTTTAACTTGCACAAATGCGCCAGAGCCATATTGCTCTGTCTTAGATGTTCTAATAAAAACCATAATAGCATCCTCAGACACTGATACATGGTCAGTGCCTAAAGCCACCACTTCACTAACCCTAAGTAATGCAAAAAAGGCTAATGTGTAAGAAGCTTGAAATAGAGCTGTCTAAATTGAGAAGAACACAAATGTGGCAAGACCCTCACAATATTAATAAGCATCAGTAATGATATGGGCTTCCTAAGATCACATGAATTCATAGATTGTTTGTACCCAGGCAATAATTTCTTTACAATAAATGAATCCATTGGATTCTGACAACCATTTATGTTAACCACATAACTAAGTCCTGCTAAATAGCACTTAGCAGAAGAAAATGATATTCCACTCTCTGAAAAATAAGCTACATGTATGTAATTAATAATATGATCAACAAGTGGAGACCAAAATTGTTGATATGAAAACTCATGCCTAAAGTTGAAAAAAAACTTTGTAAACCTTGACTGTACAACCTAGCTGTATTCATGGATATATTGGCCTTCAGTAGCCTGTCTAGAGCTCCTGAATAGTTTTCCAGAACAGAGTAGGTACCTTTGATGTATAGAGATCTGCCCCAGGAGGCAACTGACGAAACCTGGTCCACTGAAACCGAGAAATAGCATCTGGAATTTGATTTTTAATACCTGGAATATGCTGTGCACTTATCTGTATATTATACTTGAGTGTGTGCAGTACTAATAGCCTAACAAGTTTCATAGTTCTGTTGTTTTTTTTAAAGATTTGTGATTAACAATGTATACCAAAGATTAATTGTCAATATGCAAAAGAAGTTACTTATTTTTTAAACTCTCTGCCCATATCAATAGTCCAAGACAATAGGTACAAGCTCTAAAAAGGTTATATCTCTGTACACTTCATCTGGCCATGTAACAGACCAACTAGAGCAACTCCAATGCTTACCAAAAACAACCCCACAACTATGAGAACCAGAACTATCTGAATAAAATTGCAGTGCGTCACCTTCTTGCCATACAAGACATGGAAACTGAGTTGTACCATTAAATTGACTAAGGAACTGTACCCACATTTCTAAATCTAACCATATCTCCTCCGACACTCTCACAAAATAATAAGATTTTTTAACTTCTGCCATTCATCCATAATTTTTCCTCCATATCTCCTCCGACACTCTCACAAAATAATAAGATTTTAACTTCTGCCATTCATCCATAATTTTTTTAACAAATGGCCCTACCAACTGGCAATGCTTTTACAATAAATGCAAGAGATCCTGCTAAAGAATGCATTTCTTTCTATGTTACCTTATTTGACATGATTACCCTGTCTTATTTTGCCAACAGCTCCCTAGTTTTATCAGCTGGAACAAAATGGTCCTAGAAGTGGTATCAATTCCTAAGCTTAAGAAAGTCTAACGAGTAGAAGGTCCTTCTGTTTTTTCTAAATCTAATGGAATGCTAAATCTGAACATAACTACAACAAACGAAATGCCCTGGAAATGTCCATCTTTGCTAAAAGACCACCTTCACCTATACTGGAAATTAAAGACACTGCATCATCAAAAGTACGATATTTAACTGAACATATATTAGGATCAATATAGTCATTAACACTTTCACCTATAGGATGTGACAAGTTTGTGATCATTCTCCATCCGCCTTGTTTATTGGGGACTAAGGATGTGAAAAACTCTCCCCAAATTAATTTCTTTATCAATTTCATTAGTTCATTACTGTACTGAACTGCTGATACCATGTTTTTAAACTCCACCCTCCTCCTAAATCCAACAAAATTCAAAGAAAACCCAAACTTGAACCCTAAGGATAGACACTTAGCATGCTTAATATTTGGGTAACAAGATAACAAACGGTCTAAATATTCAGAATCAATAGGTAAATAACCCAATTGCCATAAATTGCGACAATTAAGAGGAAGTACGAGGCTGTTTCTGACCCTTGTGATAATGGAACTGGTTTCTGGAATAAAGCCGTGAATGATTGTTAAACTTATTTTGAGATGGAGCTTGTTCCACCACTGCGTTGCTGTTATATCTAAAACACTTTACTAAAGGATGGAATAAATTGCATTAAAGGCAATTGTGTAAATAATTAGTTAGACCTGTTGCAGATACCCTGTTATTAAATGAAAAATGACAGTAACAAACCGTCAATCATCTCAAAAATCCATCAAACGAAATACAATTTCAAAGCAGAGCAACACGGACCTCCAAAAAGATAGAGGTAGGATCAGGTGCCTAGAAGGAGTGAGCATCATCTGCTGACCGGTCGCACCCGCCGAGTGCTTCTTGTGCACAAATCTGTAACATTTATTGCGGAGAACGGGCTGCAGTGACTGCTGACAAGACAGAATATTGGTAACAGATGTAGAAGACTGCATGTACAACATCCATAACTCAGCATCTACAGAAGCCCTACACAGGGAATTGTATTTTTGTTACAGGATGAGATATTGCATCTAGAATGATCGGCGCTGATGCAGTAACTTGTCCAATGTCCACAAGTCCCTGGGGGATCGCCGTCGGGGCAGTCATGGCGGCATTAGGATCCGCACGTGGTGGTCGTGGATTCCTTGGTCCTGCTCCACTTTGTTTGCTTGGCCTAGGAAGCGTATTTGACACAGATTTCCCAGCAAAAGGACTACGAGCCTGTGATGCTCTCAGCATAATTGCGATTGTGGTTGAAACAATACGGATGCCGAACGATTACACTTTTAAAATTTATACGACCTCTGCTTTGATCAAAAACCGAAATAGAAAGGAATTCTATAGAAGACATGAGCAGTTCGGGAAATATTAAAAATTAGGGAGACCGAGCCAGATGAAATAATAAGCACGAACTAACCAGGTTTATCCATAGTGGATAAACCCCATTATTGCTGTTTTATTTAAATTATATTTTTGTTATGTAAGAATTAACCTTGAAACAAGTAAACTTTTATAAAATTGTTTTTATCTTCACTCCCATTAGATGTACTCATAGAAGGGTTATACCAATGCTTTCGGGGAAATGATACACCTAACGAATTATTTTTAGATGATTAAGGTTAAATCCATGATTTAGGAGGAATGTTACTCCCTACAACTTATTTTTGGGTGATTTGTGTTAAATCAATGGTTTGGGAGGAATGTAAATCCCTACGACTTATTTGTGGATGATTTGGGTCAAAGCCATGGTTTATTAGGAATGTTACTCCCTACGACTTATTTTTCGATGATATTGGTTAAATCCATGGTTTGGGAGGAGTGTTAATCCATACGACTTATTTTTAGATGATATTGGTTAAATCCATGGTATGGGAGGAATGTTACTTCCTACGACTTATTTTTCGATGATATAGGATTAATCTATGGTTTGAGAGAAATGTTACTCCCTACGACTTATTTTTGGATGATTTGTGTTAAATCCATGATTTTGGAGGAATGTTACTCCCTTGGTTTGAGAGGAATGTTTTTAGAGGAAAGTTACTCCCTACGATTAATTTTTAGATGGTGATATTGGTTAAAACCATGGTCTGGGAGGAATGTTACTTCCTACGACGTATTTTAAGATGATATAGGTTTAATCCATGGTTTGGGAGAAATGTTACTCCCTACGACTTATTTTTGGATGATTTGGGTTAAATCCTTGGTTTGGGAGGAATGTTACTCCCTACGATTTATTTTTCGATGATTTGGGTTAAATCCATGCTTTGTGAGGAATGTTACTCCCTACCATTTATTTTTCCATGATATTGATTAAATCCATGGTTTGGGAGGAATTTTACTCCCTACGACTTTTTTTCGATGAAATTGATTAAATCCATGGTTTGTGAGGAATATTAATGTTACTACCTACGACTTATTTTTCAATAATGTTGATTAAATCCATAATTTGGGAGGAATGTTACTCCCTACGACTTATGTTTTGATGATTAGGGTTGAGCGATACATTCGGGGAAATGTTACTACGAGATTTTTATAGATGATTCGGGTTAAGTCCTTGCTTTCGGATGTAACTTACTCCCTACGATTTACTTTTAGATCGATGATTTTGATCAAACGCATGCTTAAGAAGGGGGGGGGGGTATACTCCCTACGATTTATTATTGGATGATTTTGGCTTAATCCTTGGATTCGGGAGAAAGGTACTCCCTTTAATTATCTTTAGATGATTTTGATTAAATTCATGCTTTTGGGGAATTTTACTCTCTTATTTTGTTATATGATTTGGGTTAGATCCTTGATTTCGGGGGAATGTTACTCCGTCCCAATAGTTTTAAGATAATTTTGATTAAATCATTGGTTTCGGGAGAATTTTATTCTCTACGGTTTATTTATAGCATTAAAGGCACAGTATCTGAATCTACGGAGGAAAATTACTCCGAAGTTAAATTTTGTTTGAAAAGTGCATATCACAGAACAAAAATCATCCTTATATTGTCTCATACGAACTGTATACAGTAAAACACGGTTATAGTGAACACGCTTATAATGAATCGACGCTTACAGCGAAGTGATTTTCATTCCCCGTGACTATATTACATGTTGTAAACTTGACGGATATAACGAAATACGCTTTTAACGAAGCAAAATCGCCCGTCCCCGGCGCTTCGTTATAACCGTATTTTACTGTATTTACGTTAAATCGTGTATTATGTGAATTAGATTCTTACTGAATGTTATCCATGTAATAAATTCTAATTCTTGCACGCAAATGAGTGGCTGATTTTTCGTAATCGTATGCTCTTCGATGCAACAAATTGAAAAAAGAAAGAAAAAGACTTAACTAAAAACCGTGAACGCAGTACCTTTTTATTTGGCTCTCCCATCTGTATTAATTTGACCATCACTCAAAGATACAATATGTCCAACTTTGCATGATTACATTTTTAATGTTAACTGCAGATAAAGTGTTTATATAATTTGCACCACAACCCAACATAAATGATAAATACAGAATAAACTACATGAACAGGCACCTGACATTTTAGAATTTTCGTGAAACATATACCCTACTTATTTTTTTACAAGGTACGCCTCGCCAAAATTATGGATTATTTTAGCACTGACACATTAGTCCGACTTTACGCCTGAAACTCAATAATGAAATTATTTTGCGATCCTCTACGTCTTGAGGTAAGTCCTTCAACATTAGAGCATGAAAACAGCATTAATATCTTGTCTTGTCTTGTATCTATACAGCTTCGAGGAAGCGATTAATGGTTGAAGGGCGACAAACTAGAATGAATAGTAATTAAGCAAACATTATTTATTAATTGCGAATGCAATGCGCTGTTTTTGTTCAACTAGGAGTTGAAGGACCGACTGCAAGACTCTTTTTAGTTGCAGTTCAAGATTGCGTCGATAATTACTTTGTGCATAACTAGGTAGGGTGTAAACATTTATCTTTACGAGAAAAATAATGTCAGTTGCCGGTGAATATTAATACATGAATAAACAACTTTACACGTTTCATTTATACTTGTAAACATTAATTTAACGTGTATGACACCATAAACCTCAAAAAGGACAACGAACCACGCGATATTTTTGACTGTTATTATTTGATTTTCGCGATTGTTCCCATTTCTCACAATCCGTGCATGCATTTTTTCATATGTCAATAACACGATATTCCTCACAGATATTTTCACATTTCATCTCATACACTGTCGTTGCTCTTTCCCGATAGTAATCTACTGCGCTGCCGTCCAAGTCTAACTCCCATAGTCATTGAGGTTTGTCGTGATAGTTGATTATCGCCAAACGTGTGTCTCCCCATTCTTGAAAAGCAAAAACACTTTAGAAAAAATGATCGGAAACATTTTCGGAATCGTCGGTTCATCCAAAAGTACACAAATGGATTATAACATGAATGACTAGCGGAAAACATTTGAAAGCTGATCCAAATGTGGCGAAGGTTCTTTACTTCAATAAATAGGTCAGGGTTTTCGTCAGTGGCCAACTGGAGAGCGTGTAGTGGAAGCCAGCATACAGCGTATAGTAGAACTACCACAATCATCATCTTCACCATCTACAAACAAACACATAATTTATATACAATCACTGGTGCTTGAGTACAGGACCCAGCCCCCCATCCCAGATTTAAACCCCCGGGATAGTTGACTTTTTTCACATACTAGATATTCCTTCAAAGTCATGTACACATCATGTTCCATTTTAAATATCTAAAAATTAACGGAAAAAAGATTTATGTAAAACACTCCTCCTTGCATATAAAAAGAGGAAAGGTATGCCACTCCGGTTTGTTTACATTACTACCCCTTCGTCATTTTGGGACAATCAAACATGTATATGCTTTATATATCCAACAAGCACGGAATATCATCGCAGTAAATATATTTCTTTCTCATTAAATTATTAAAATGAATGTGCGTTTTTCTGTCCATGTCAAACGAGTTTTTCGAAGACAAGCTAGGTAACTGTGACGGAAGTCAACATATTTCAGTGACGGTATGTACACTCACGAAGGATAAAATCCAAGGAGTCTTTTTGCGCGCCAAAAGAATTAAATCGATTTTCTCGGATGTTACCAAAGTGACCGACAGATGTTGACTTCCGTCATTGTTACCTTGCTGAATGGCGTACCTTTCTTTTTTATATGCAGGTTAGGGTTGTTTCAATTAAATCGTTTATTTTTTATTTAATTTCAGATATTTTATATAGAACATGTTTAAAGAAATTTCTATCAAAACATCGTCAACTACCCCGGTGGTCTAAATCGGGGAGGGGGGTCCTGACTTTAAGCACCTGTCTATAGAATTGGCGATTATGATGTCAAGTGTTTCTCAATTTAAATGTGTCATTGAAATTGAAAGGAATCTTGTAATTTAAAGACATTTTTTTAAATAAGCAACTAGAACATATCCCTGCGTGTGCAAGTAGATGACGAATTTCTCGCTCATTCTGAGTTTTCCTCTAGTTGATAGGTAGGTTTAAAAAATATATAAACCTCATGTACTACTTAATCTACATTATAAGGTCGCCGTGATAAATTTGAACTATTTAATGCAATAGAAATATAATAATAACTTAATTAGGATTGTTGTTCTTTTCTATCATTTCTTAATACTTCTTCAAATTCCTTTAAACGCGCTCTAAGGATTTCAACAGAAATATTTATAGTGAAAAAGCTCTTTTCTTCTGATAAAAATTTCATTAAAGATAAAATCGTAAACTGAAACACATTTAAAGAAATGAAAAAAAATGAGCACCAGATTGAACCCGGTTCGCCTGGGCACAAGGCCACAGCCCTAACGAATATGACACTGGGACTGTCGCTTCAAGACTTTGATGCCCAAAATCTCGTGAACGCGTATATTGCTTTTACGACAAATATTCATATTCTGCTTTCGTAAAAGCGTCTCTATCAACTGTTACCGAATAATTTTTAAAAAACATTGAAAAACAAAAAAGTTAAATAAATTATAGTTTTTTGTTACTATACGGTGACAATAGGAGTAACGGCGGACGTTCTGATATGCAAAGGGCATTGTGGTTTTGACTTTCTAAAATTGCTGAAAAATTAATATTTCAAACTTTGATACTTTTTGAGAAAAATCGTGCCCAAACAAAAACATCAAATCTTTAATATCTCGGGACGTTACCACCAAAACATTGACGTGTAGTTTTCTTAAATATTTTGTCAAGAGTAAGATCTGAAAGTTTCATCGAAATCGACTGAAGCGTTTTTGAGAAAACGTGACAGAAAACAAACCAGTCACCTCAAAGCGGAGCATCGGATAATTTCCCTCGCGAAATGAAATATTGGGGGAAATGCATTATTTAGGATATAGCCTACCTGTAATCTTGATCTTAATGATAAAAATCCCCTTTATTTATACAGGATAGATTAGTTACTCTAAAAAAATTAGCTCGCATTGTGGTAATGAAAACGAATTTACAGACAGCAATTATATACAGAAACTGATACAACATACAAAACATGAACATGTATATTTGAGAAATAAATGTACATTACATGTAAGTTTAACTATGTGTCTAAAATATAGCCATATATACAATAAACCTTCAACAAGTTATCTGTGTGCAAATGCTCACTGGTAATACCCCTGCTCTTATGTGAATATGCAAAAAAAACAAGTCGACATTTAACAGCTAGGAAGTTGACCGATTGGTACAAGTATATCCCACCAAATGGCCTGCCTAAACAAATAGTGTGTTAAAGTTTTAGGCATATAAGATAAATACATGTAGTTGCTGAGAAATCTTTGACAAAATTTGTTTGAAAAATAAGAATCAAAATAAACAAAGTCGTCATTTAACAGGAAGTTGTCCGTTTGGCACAAAAATATATTCCACTATATGGCATGCCTAACAAATAGTGTGTAAAAATTTCAAGCATCTGCGATAAATAGTTGCTGAAAAATCTTTGACGAAAATTTGTTTCAAAATTTAGGCTAAAATAAACAAAGTCGTCATTTCACAGGAAGTTAACGTCCGATTGGTACAAAAATATACCCCCTCCATATGGCAAGCCTAAACAAATAGTGTGTTAAAATTTCAAGCATCTGCAATGAAAAGTTGCTGAGAAAAATGCGACAAATTTTTGTAAAGGAGAGACAGACGGACGGACAAAAGGACAGACAGACACGCAAGGGTAAAACAGTATACCCCCATTTCCTTCGGAGTGGGGGTATTATGAGGTCATTGAACGTTGAATGAAAATATTTTCTGAGGTAATAATAAACGTTTTTAAAGTTGGATGACATGTTAAAAATGGAGATAAATATATACACGAAATTATCGTGTAATCTACTTTGAATATGCATAAACAAAACGTTTTACAAATGATATGGTACACAAACGAAAAGACCAGCTTTAGCATCTACCAATTAAAAGATTCTTCACACGGTTATTCTTTTCTCATGTACTAAGTATTTCAAACATTCGCCTTGCATTAATATAAAACATACCTGTATGAGTAACAATAACACATCGAAACTTCCAGCTGGGGTTTCGATTTGTAATAAACATAAATAAATGTACCTTCTGGGGATTTTAGCAAATGCATCAAACATTTTATTAATCACACCAAGACTAAAGACCCACTTTAATCATTGAGATATTTGCAATGTAAAGACGCAAAAAGACATCTCTGATGAGTTGAATAATTTAGCAACATCCGATAATTCCGCGAATCTTTGATGGAGTGTTTTTTTATGAATATGATTAACCTATATTACATGCCTTGTCGTTAAGTCTTAAGATTTTGAGAGATCTGTCTATCTTAACACAATTTTCATTGATTTCTGTGGGGTCCCTACGTCGCTGTCTTTTGTTTACCTTTAACGTATGTGTTTTTAAACGATTTTGATCAGGAATGATTTAAATTGAAATTCATAGTTTTTGGTGTGTAAACTTTAACGGACTAGAAAATAATACGAAATCAGAAGATGCATAATTAAACTTTTCAGATGAGGAATAATGAACAATTTATTCCTTATCCTCGAGTATAATATCACATAGCAATGTCCTCAAAAATGCATTTAACAGTAGGTTGTCGAGCATCTCTTCTGCCAATCATAAGCACAATGACTTATGTGTACGAGTGTATCAACACGTTTGAATTTTGCGTGCATAATAAAGAATACGATTAATTCTTCAAATTCTCTCAAAATAAAATTTACTGTGAAAAAAACGGAACTACTTTATGCAGTTTTCCACTGTATGTAAACAAAACGGATACATTCTAATCTCTAATAGATTACAATTACAAACTAATGAGGAAGATTTTTCCGTAACTCATTAAAATATACATGTATGTGAAAATGACAATAACAAACCGTCAACCATCTCAAAAATCCATAAAACGAAATACAAATTCAAAGCAGAGCAACACGGACCTCCAATATAGAGGTGGGATCAGGTGCCATGGAGGAGTGAGCATCCTCTGCTGACCGGTCACACCCGCCGTGCGCTCTTTTGTCTAATTGGGAAAATAAAAACCGCAAAAGTCCGTAGACAATTAGGTAATTAATTATGGTCAAACAATTAGTATGAAAAACGTCAGTCAGCATGCGACTCAGTGGAAGATTGTATTTGCTGACAAGGTCGTTGTATCGACCATAGAACTTACGAAAAGATGACTTTAAACGAAACTGTTGATTGTCCTGTTTTATCAACTTGTTTGTCAGTAGCTTGCCTCGTCTTAGAAACTGTTCATACGAAGAGCATGCCCTTGCGTATCGAATTAACTGAGAGACAAAAACACCATATCCAGGTGATGAAGGTATATTGCTACACAAGTAAGGAAAGTTGACTATAGAAAAATTGAAGTCATCGCGTTTATCATAAAGTTTTGTTGTTAGGTTACCATCAATGTCCATTTCCAGTAAAATATCCAAATATAAAACAGATGACGCTGACTCTGTGGTATCTTTTATTTCAAGTTCACTGGGATATATCGAGTCGACGTAAGTATGGAAATAACAATTGTTAATTGATAATACGTCGTCGATATACCTAAATGTTGAGTTGAAGGCCACAGCGAGTGATTTATTTTTTTCACGTACAAGTTTTTGAATAAATTCTGCTTAGAATACAAAAAAAGGTCTGCTAACAATGGGGCACAATTGGTACATGTACCCATGGGAATTCCAACAGATTGTTGGAAGACTTGATTTCCAAAAACTACATAGATGTTGTCTATCAGAAACTCAAGCATCTTTTTAATGTCAACTTCAGAGTACTTGTGTGTGCAATCAGAATGGTTTTTAACAAAATAGTTTTTTAGATTTCCAATGACAAGGTAAGCATTTTTTGGACTTCCATTTTTATTGAAGAAACAACTGTCGATGATATCAAAAAGTCTAGATTTTAATTTGTCGTAGGGAATGGTTGTATAAAGCGTTGAAAAATCGTACGTTTTGATGCTATTGATTTTGGTAAGATTTTGTGACCTCAAAGTTTCTAATAATTCTTTAGAGTTTTTCAGTATCCACATCTGATTCACACCACTTCTGGAGTATGTTGTTGTACTGTACTCTTGAATCTGTAAGAATTTTAGTAAGGAGTAAAGAAAAAGGTTTGATAGAACATTTACTGGACCCTGCTATGTATCTCTGTTTGTAAGGACTTTTGTGAAGCTTTGGAATCCAGTACAAATAAGGTAAATCAAATTCATTTTGTTTATCGGGGATATTAAAGGTATTCATAACCGATTTATGATTTTGAAGTTTGTATAATTCGGAGAACCGCGATCCTTACTACACTTTTTAATATACTAATACATCATGCAAAATAGCGATATCAACACTATGTCTCTTAACGTTGCATTTGAAACTAATAAGTTATCTGCCTTCTGGTAAAATAAGAGGGAACATCATTATCTCTAATAGTGTATGGTGCATGACAAGTATATTTATTTCCATTGTTTAATATGGATATAGCCCCTGGACTATTTACCGAGAGATCGATATGGAAATTCGTTGAGGTAATAGGATAGCTGTTGTTTCTACTGTTTTTACTATGGAATTCCAAGCAAATATAAACGTCGATAATTCAGGCATTACTCCTATTCTGATTTTTCTAACATTTAAAAAAATAGTTTAAATTGGTACAGTAACTGAGATAGGAGTGATCAAATTGTTTGTTTATCAGATATGAAATATGATCATTTTCATTGATAGGTTGATTAAATAAACGCACCATACTTTCGATTTGGCGTGTTTTACAGATAAGTAAAGGACTGAATTGAAAAATTACATTGACCAGCTGTATTTTAAAGGTTTCCAAAAGTTAAACATACCATAAGTAATGATGGTAATCTCATAGGTAATTATTTATCTTTGGTATGAAATGGATTCTGTGATGGTATATACATGTGTAACAAAGATGCAATGTATGCAAAAACAAACTGCTATTCCGAAATGTATTCCCCTAAATGTACTGGGGGTCGTATAGTACCTTATATTTTATTAAAAATATCCGATGACGTAAATACATTTTAGGTGTTTTTTGTTTTTTTGTTGTTTTTTTTGGGGGGGGGGTTGTGGGTGGGGGGGGGGGTTCGGAAAGGAACGAAATCTTGCGATTCCATTTTTAGCTCACCTGAACTGAAGGTTCAAGTGAGCTTTTCTTATCACCCAATGTCCGTCGTCCGTCCGTCAATCTGTAACCTTTTCACATTTTTGACTTCTTCTCTAAAACCGCTGGGCCAAATATAACCACACTTAATACAAATCATCCTTACGAGAAGGGGATACCAAATTCTTAAAATAAAGGACATAACCCTTTTTAAAGGGAGATAATTGCGAAACTTTGAAAATTGGGTGGGTGTCTTTAAAATCTTCTCAAGAACCACTGCACCAGAAATGCCAATATTTACAACAAAGCTTGCATATATATTGAAGATTCTCAATTGTTAAAATCGTAATCCACGGACCAATACTGGGGCCCCAAGAGGGGTTCAAAATTTAGCATAGAAATATAATGAGAAAATGTATAAAGTGGAATAACACATCATCACAAAATGGCTGACCTCTGATCGAAACGACATTTCGTTTTATTAAAAGAATTTTATCGACGGTAATATAACTTACACCATAGCCGTGTGGATAAAGTGTCGGTCTTGTGATCCGTACATCCGTACGAATCCCGCAGGGGCTTTTGATGTTACTTACAGAATTAAATTTTTAAGATATTAGTTTTTAACCCAACAATTTTTCGCTTATTTGACATATATACAGTTTATTATTCATTATATCTTTCATAATCATATACTATACTGTTAATTTGAGTGACTTCTTCCAGGTCTGCTATTCTACCTTAAAACCTTTTTCTCAATGACTACAATGCTACAATTAGTGAGATTACTATGTAAGTACCATAAAATAGATTCTTAATTGTGAAAACCATAACCCAGAAATATAATACTGGGGCCCAAAAAGATGTTCAAAGTTTTTAACATAAAAATATATAGGGGAAATGTTTTCAAATCTTCCTCTCAGAACTAAAATGTTACAATTTGTGAGATTACTATGCAATCATTCTAAGATAGTGTAGATTCTAAATTGATAAAATAATTTTTTATTCAATGAAGTCTACAAAAATAAAAGAAATTTCGGTGATAAGTTTATCCTAGTTAAATTATCTGAAAATAAGTTTATCAACTAGTTTTTATTTTTTAAATTTCGATCCCAAATCAATTAGTAACACTGATCGAGAAAGTAATCGGGATCAAAAATCACTAAATTCAAACAACGTCAATGGTGTGGATCTTAGTTCTTACGAAGTTTTGATTAACAAACACACAATAAGGAAAGACAAAGGAACACATGACTATTTCAACTATATATAGACTTTCCATATTCAGTTCAGTTTATAAGTTATCAGTTGAGAATGCAACATCTAATGTCCTCAACACACCAAATATTTAATTCAGTAATACAAAACAGACCAATATCGACTTTCAATTTTTTTATGACACACTATAATGAGTGTGAACGTTAAGTATAGATGACAACATATATGCCCATAATGAATGAATAAAATGTAAATACACAACTGAATGTGTATGATAGGCTTATATGAGTGTAAACAATATGATAATGATGCAAAACCTGGTACATGTTGTACCATGTATGAAGATATATGAACACACTAATGAGTGTGAACATTTAACTACAGATGACAACATAGATGCCCCTAATAAATGAATAAAATGTAAAAACACAACTGTATACAACTGTATGTGTATGATAGATTCTTATGTTGTTAGACATAAATAAACCATATGCATAATGATGCAAACAAAGTACAGTGATTTATCATGTATGTAGATATATAAACACACTGTGTCCAGGTTAACAGTCAAACTATGAATGCATGTATAGTTATAACAATATGATCCATCCAGTGTCATGATTGATTGTAACCAAAATTCATTGATGATCTGCATTATTATAACATAAGCCTTACCAACTATATAACTAGAATGAACTACCATACGCAACATATAGTAACTGTACATATTGATGAACATGAATGAAGTCGACATAACACTCTATCCCGAATTTGTTCTACCTTCTTTTGAACGAACCGACTGCTGCACGAATGCTTTCCGCATATATCCGCATACCATCATCATAAAGATGCACTTTATCCGTTAACGAGGACTCAATGTTTTTCCATAATCCTCGATGCTTCCAGAAGGAGATATTGTTTCGCTCCTTGAACAATGCTGTCAATGTTTACATCTATGACCTTGACCTTGTAACGAGGATTTAAACCAACCATCGGAATACCTCGGCAGTAACTGACCAACTATAGCATGAGAAACATTATGCGCAAATAGCAAGAATTTTGCAAACGATCTTATATCACGCGCTAATTTTTCTGCATTTTCTCGACACAAATCATTTCCACAAATCTGAAGGAAAACTGAATTTGGTTGATATGAATGAAAAACTTGCATGAATCGTTTCGAATGAATGGATTTTGGACCCGGGCGTAGTCACGGTTCTCCCAACCTAAACCCGCGAATTGAACCTGAATATCTGTACCATCGAAACCTAAATTATACCAACCCGACCTACGATTTTGAAATTGAAATGACTCTAGACGATGAATGAAAGAGTGACCCACAATATAAGTACTCGATAAACCATTGTTACAAATGTAATTATAAGCATATAGGTAGATAATATGGGTGGACTATACCTTCTACGTATTGCAATTCCTCCTGCAATCCAAGATACATGTATCACGTTCGTAGATTGGGTATGGTGGAGATCACAAAGGATAAAAATTAAAACAAAGTTCATGGAAAAATTTTACGTCCAGCAGCAAAATCAGAGAAAATAAGAATGAGAGTATTAACATCTGCCAGGTTCTGATAAGACATTAATTACCAAAGATGAATGCATGCTGGACATGTTAATTGATCTATTATGTTTAACAATCTTAAAACCTAACCCCCAGTGACCCTGCTGTGCACAAATGCAAATAACCATCTGTAACATGACAAAGTATTTTGACCATGGTTGTTAATGATTATCCCTCTTACATGCACGCAGTCATTATTTTACAAGCTTGACTTAAAAGAGATATTAATAAAACACACACAAATATATTATTACAAAATTTGTTGCCAAAAATGTTTTTATTTACAATAAAATTAGTTTTCTGAAAATTTGTATTGTTATTCTTTTAAATTCTTAAATCTATGGATAAAATCCAAAGAATCATAAATAGTCACATAAAGCACTAATTAACAACATTATTTTTAAAATAATTTAAACGCAAATGCAAAATTTTAGAAAAATAGCAGTTTATTCGTATCAGAATCTTTTTTATTGAAATACAAAAATACTAAAAGTTAATAGAAAGATATAGGAAAAATGTTTTGAAATAATGTTTTTTATAAAAATACATGTACGTATACAATGCTACCCTTAGTTATTTTCCTTTGTAAGCATCCTCACATCTTCATATCTCCGTTTGAGGGTCACAGTGACCTTCTTTCACTTTATAATTTTTATTGTTCAGTTTAGAATTTTGTTATCTTTATAATGCTTTGATGCCTAGGATATTTTAAAATAGGCCAGTTGAATCATCTTTAAAGATCATATGATGTTCCAAAAAAGTAGGCTTCTTTTTATGTATTGTTTAATGTATGGCAAAATCTTGAAATATAACAGAGTTTTACAATATTTTTCAATGTCTTTGCATGTAATAACACTGTGTCTCAATGTTGTACTTTACAGTCCAATAAATCAAATGACGTATAATTGGGGCGCAATCGAGGTTTGCTTATTTATATTTAAATGCAATCATACAATTGCTGAAAATTATATAAATATAAGTAATAAGGAATCATTCTTTGAATATTATGAGGTGATAATTTCGGTCAGGGTGTGATCAATATATAAGCCCTTTTGGCTTTACTGGATTTGATCACACCCCGGCCAAAATTATCACCTCATGATACTCAAAGAATGATTCCTTATTCCTTAAATAAACCCTTTCGAAATAGAATGATACAAAAAAAAAACCATTTCAGGTGAGCGATATGTGGCCCATGGGCCTCTTGTTATATTTTTATTTAAAAAGTGAAGTGTATACAAAAAAATATTCATTTAAATATTGTTTAAATAGTTATCGACTAATTGGATTCAATATTCGGATGCTCTGTAAATTTGAACTATTTATTAAAACATTTTAAAGCAGTTATACTTTCCACGATGTATGATTTGAATTATAAAGAAAGATGTGAAAAATTATTCGGTGTAAATTATGTTCAGTTATTTTCTCTAAACAGGAATGAAATATTTTTTATCGAAATAATTGTCAACAATTGTGCATACACTGTAACAAATTATGGTGGTGTGCTTTAGCGAAAAAATACCTCTGCTATATCACTATAAAGTCGTCGAGTTTACATTTATTTATTTATTTGATTCCTTCCCAACAACTCTCAATTGGATACACTTTTCTCACATTATCAGCGGTGTGAAATCGGTTTGTCCAGTGTGAGAAAGCAGTGTGAGACTTTGTCCAGTGTGAGACAGCAGTGTGAGATTTTGTCCAGTGAGAGACAGCAGTGGGAAATTTTTCTGTTTTAAACTGTGTATTACTACGCCGCTTTAAAACTTAAACAAATGTTTCTGCTGAAGGAAAATGCAAAATGATGGATTGAAATTATCCATTCAGTAATTGTTTTGCTCAATTAATTACAATTTATCATATTTCTATTAAAAAAACTGTCGTATGCTCTCATTTTGACTTGCACTAATTGAAGCACGCGGGGGATAAACCGAAAGTAATCTTTTGAACGTCATAAGAGAAAGTTGACATTGTATTTTAATGTAAACTTATGCGAGAAACATAATTAATCATTATATACTCGTGTGTAATCATTGCATGGACCCTGAGGTCCACGCAGAAAATATAGAAGCGAGGTTAAACCGGATGCACTGGGGAAAATTTAGCTTGCGCATGAGCTAATCTGGTTCCTGCGCGACATTATGGGTAGCTAAGGGAACCAGGCTAGCACACGTGTATCTGAATCGGGATCGGAATTTCATGCCATATATGCACATGTGCATTGTATTTGTAAAGTTGTCGGTGAACAGTACAGAAACAAACTGAAGTATTTCTTTTAAAGAAATGATCGACATGTGATACGAATTATCAGCATCATGGAATATATTATATATGTTATATACTTGTGTGGGATAGTGAAATTCCACCTCGGCAGAGCCTCGTCCTAGACCGTGAATCTTGTCCCCTCGGTGGAATTTCACTATCCCGCATTCGTAATAATGAATTATTCTATTATTCTCTAAGGAAACTCTCTTTTTTGGCCTAATTTTTTCAAATAATTGCCACAAATTTGTTGGCGTGTTGAACAGTTCATCACAATGCGTACTTTATTCATATGCATATTTTTGCAAAACTGTTATGATGTACAAGATAATAATATGACTGAAAGTGGATGTTGCTAAATCACAGAAAGGAAAGCGAGTTTTTTCATTTATAATTTTTATCATTAATCTGCTTTAAATTCATGTTTAAATAGTATAGCATTTGATTTGCTGAAAACCGGTACGGCCAAGGACGTTTCCGTTCTATCAATTGCATTGCAATACAATGCCAGACAATAGACGAAGGGTGTAAATTACCGCCAATTTGATACCCAAAGGGTTAGAAAAAAATATAAGCTGAAGTAGACGACCTGAAATATGTACTTGTTTAAGGCACAAACAAGATGAAGAAGCAAATAATTTCATATCTAAAGGGTTTTGCATTCTCTTTTAATACACTTTTCCCCGAGCTTTGCATTTGTATTGGGTTATTCATCAAAACTAAAACTTGATCATATCAACAACCTTTAAATTGGGGTTTTTCTTTCAAATGTCAGAGAGCATTGTCTCAACTGTAAATCTGAGGCAGTTTAAGAACAATTCGTATGTTCCAGAAATGTACTAAGTGTATAGAGTTCTCATATTTTAGTAATCACATTCACAAATAAATCTGTAGAATTCGAAATCGTACAGTTTCTAAATAATTCAGCTCATTTAAAGGGACCTGGACACGATTTCAGATGAAAATTTTATTTTTGATTTTTATGTATTTAATAGTTTACTTGTGTATTTTGAATGATTTACCAAAATTTGAATGTTAGAAGTCGTGTTACAAGTGAGATATAGAGGAAAGAAGTCGTTGTTATGTAAACAAAGCTCGAGTCTTATATTTGTTTACAAATAATGTAAAGTAAAGAAATTACCATTTCTTTGACAAAATAACTTGTGGAAACACGATAAACTTATTAAATGTGTTCATAAATAAGTTTATCAACAACAAAATGCAACATTAGATTGAAACTTTTACCAATTCAAGACATATGTAAACAATAACAGGACTCGAGCCTTGTTTACAAAACAAGACTTTTAACCTCTGTCACATATTTGACTTTCAAATTTTGACAGAGCATTAAAAACATCCATATTGACCATTCTAGACATTAAAAATGAAAAATTAAATTTGTGAAAAAATTTAGCTCAAATCGTGTCCAAGTCCCTTTAAAAAAATCTACTGAATCAACGTTTAGCAGGTTAATCATTCACAGCCAAATTTCTCAAGGAATATCTTCACTAGCCAAAGGTTTTTGGTCCACTCTGCTTCCTGTGGATTATGGGGAGCGGAGTGAACCAAAAACCCTTGGCTAGCGAAGATGCTTAAGGAATGAATTCAATACTTATTAGTTTTATACGATATAAAATGGTTTGGGCAGTTTACGCTTTATAAACCGCGAATTCATTGGTTATTTTTTACTTATTTTTGCTATTAATTGAAGATAAAAACAGTAAATTGACCCCTAATCGACATTAAATCATACAAATTTCATACGTTACGTCAGGCGGATTGATACGTTTTTTGACGTTAATCTTACTATGATGTAGGCAACATTCTTTATACGATATAAAATAATGCATAGACAATCAGAAAGCGCGTTACAACCAGAATTAAATTATTTGTGATTACATAAAAAACAGAGGATCAATCACATTACTTATTGATCCGTTTTTGTCCGTTCTAGTGCGTCGTGCCTTTACCGAAACATTTTCGCAAATATTAGGCTTGTGCTCTGAGACTACGCTCTTTGCAAAATTTAGGGCATGCATGTACTATACATTTTAACACATATGGGCGAAAGAGGGTTCGTGGATTGCTAAATACATTACCCAACAGAAGCTCTCGATGTGCAATACATTTTTAGAGGTCAATAAAGTCAGAAAATATTCTTCCTTTCCAATATTAAAGTTGATAATTTCGGCTCAATTTAGAAATTGTTGATTGTAAATACTCGAAATATTTATTGCAAAATACAAGTTCAAAATGTTTATCCAAATGTAAAAGCCATAAAACCTGGTGTTTGCGAAAACTCAGCCGTGATAAAAATAAATAGTTGGCAATGAAGACCAGTTTATATCTAGATATATAAAATATGTTTAGAGATAATTTGTAAATCTTTGAAATCAAGATATACACTGCTCAAGTGAGCGATGAAGCCCCTGGGTTTTTTTTTATTTTCACTGTGTTAAAGGCACCGTCACACAGGATACCTGGTATATAAACCCTTCGATTTCGTTACACCCGATTGCACACATGAAACTCTTGGCCGACGTGTAGTATTCCTTTCGTGGTCTTTGGATTTTATGCATTTATTGCTTATTACATGTGCATATTCTGTTTGTAAATAATGCATTGACCAATTTATTTGATGTTAGTTTTCTCCTGCCTTGAAAAAAGTGCGTAAAATTTGATTATTTCATCGCGACCGAGTAAAACGGCGAGGCAAGATAGTACGTCCACACAGGTGAGACCTCTACAGCAAAGTACTTTGAACTGTTTAGAGGTCTTCGCCTTATATAGGGGTTGTAAGCAGAGCAGTGATAAAAGAGAAATATGGCGGACAGTCTGACAGTGCCTATATGTTCAGCTTTAAGAAAACAAACTGTAAAATTGGCTAACGTTTATAAGCAAACATGACATAGACAGTTCACTTTTTATATCATTAATTGCTTGGTCAACTTTAGTGCGCTAAAAATACACCTGTTTTGGTCAACATTCAAGAGCTACAGTCAATAGATGGCAAACTACTACTCATTATCAAAGAATATCATCAAAAAGGAAATGAACTCCTCCATGTTTACTGTTGGTCCTTTGTGAAAACTTTTCTCCAGGAAACGTTGTCTGCATATTATTGTGTACAAAGCCAATTTTATATTGAGATTGATTTTAAATCGCGTGAATATTTATCTTTTTTTCGCAGTTTTTGGTTGGACGTCAAGCAAAAAGAAACTAATAAATAAATACATGCATTAAATGTACTCAACTGCCTTTCAGTATACAAAGTAAATGGTCAGTCATTTTTATTTAAAAGGATGTTTTCATGAATAATGCGACATAGAACATCTAATTTCACTACAGAAAGGAATACAATCACAAAAACATAATCGTTAGTTCAAGCACAACCTGTTTATGTGCAAAATGTAATTTGAATATGATTTATTGACGTGGTTTAATAACCATTCTAATCGATTCTTAAATAAAAGTCAAGCTTTTGTGAGTCATGAACCAACTGTGCATGCTTTATATGCAGAAAGTAAAAATAGGTTGAGATATTTCAGGTATTAAATGGTTAATGCAAACATTGATACGGAAAACGGAGACAACAGGTGAATTAATTAAGTAGGTTGAAAATCTCCAATTTAGGGTTAATAATATGTTGTAGTCATATCTTTGCTGTGATAATGGTATTATAATACAACATGTTTTGTTCTAGCTCTGTCCTTTCAAGATTATGTGCCAACATGGTTTAATTGTTCATTACTGTAGAGATAAATACGTGTACCTTCCTACGCTACACTAGTCCTTTATTTTTGTTTTAACTACGAACTCTTAATAGGTCGTTAATAAACTACTTTATGAAATTAATTTTTAAAAATTTAGGATAAGGAGAACTTAAGATTAGAAAATTTAAAACCTGAGCCCCCCCCCCTTATCAAAATTTTAGAGGTTGCATAAACCGCGTCCATATTTAAATTTAGGTTAATTTTCAAAGGGATTCTTTCAAACTGTCAAATTACATTAGAAACCACTAAAAAATCTGGGGTTTTTTTTAAACAACAAACAGTTACTTTCTTTAGATTATCAAAAAGTTCGAGTGTTTGAACTGTAAAATTTTATTAACATTTTCCTGTTTATTTTCCCCCGGACGTTGAAAAATCTTTTTAAAATGGCCAAGAACATTGAGGTCATATCATAAGTATTAAACTGGATAATTCTGCAATTGTTAATATTATGATATTTATATTTTAATGATGTGTTCGGCATATAAATCGTAACGTGAAAGTGGGAATTTTCCTATCAAACATGATTATGCTTTCAGAAGTCAAGCGGAATGATAACCACATGCGCCAAATGCATGAACTCTATGTTTGGCGTTGTTTTATTGATCTTCTATTAAAATACGAATTTGGACTGTAGATCATGGTTTAGCTTTAGTCGTTTGCCTCATTGATCATGGAGTTTTCTGTCCATTCTTTGAAATCCCTTGAGACTAACCGAGTGCATTTCATTAATAAGATGAGAATATTTTTCCGTGTATGCCTCTGCTAAGAGAGCGAGTATGACACTTTACAAAAAACACATTGTGGAATAAATCACATTAAAACTAGTTGAAATGTTAAGAAATGACCATCTTAAAGGTCTCCACTGAAATAATAGACATAAGGTTAAAAAACATTTCAGAGAATTTTCTTTTTACCTTTGTCCATTATTTTGAAGTTTTCCAGCTATAGCAAAACACTTAAAATCAATGTAATTGTAAAACCCTTGCCTACAGGCATTATTTCTGGTTAATCTAGAAACGTGCTTCAAGGTCGAAATCGCATACCCTTTAATGGCCTTTACACAAAATCTCCTGGTGATTTGTCAATCGACAGATCGAAAGTCAATATTTCTTACAAAATTCATAGACAACTTGAAGGAACATTTGAAATAATATCGTGCAGCATCAGAAACTGTAGGAAAAGCCCACTAAATACAACTATGACCGGAATAAGTATCCACTATGACCGTAAACCTGTGGCTTATGTCAAGAATTTACGTAAAATAATTAACAAGTACGTGTAGATTTATTATATAATAGTGTTGTGTTGTGCATGTACTATGCCTAAATAGTAGTCAGGGTTTGATACATAGTGCACGAGCGGAAGGCTCGTGCACTATGTATCAAACCCTGACTACTATTTAAGCATAGTACATGCACAACACAATACTATTGTTATTTTAATGCCGACTGTTGTATATACAGACATGCTTTACTAAGAAGTAGCTGTGACGTTTGAGTGTTCTCTGTTATAGTCCCTAAAAATAATCACCGGAAAAGCAAGCGTTTGTTCTTTCAAATCAATCGATTGATTTGATTGGTTATTTAATCAACAAGTTTCTGTACAGTAAAAAATATCAACAAACGTTTATGTTATTTTCAATAAATAAGACACGATTGACCTTACCGAAAAAACTCGAGTTGTTTAGCAGACGAAATCTCATTGAATTTTTTACTTGTATATTCTTTATTAATCGTCATTTAAAAAGCGCGTTTTCGTTATGCTCATGTACAATTTCTTTGAAAAATGTTCAATCAATTTGTTCAAAAGTTTATCAGAAACTTTAACTTTAAAATTATTGTAAATAATGAGGTGTTTTTGGAAAAATTAATGATTTTATTTGTTTGATAACAATCGTATGTATCTACGTTATATATATATATATATATATATATATATATATATATATATATATATATATATATATATATATATATATATATACACACACCGCCATATACATCGTAGCGTAACGGTAACGCGTTGGGCTTTTAGACGTAATGATTTTACGGTCGAGAGTTCGGAACTCGCTGTAATTTTCATTGGAAACATTTGCCGTGCTCAATTTCGGCATAGTATGCTTACGCTATATAAACCCTTTGTATACTATGCGAAAATAGATGAATAGTGAATATATAGCGACAAACTGACAGGAGGTATAATAATCAGTAATGCACAGAACCAACAAGATATCTGTGAGCCAATGCTCACTAGTGATACCCCCGCTCTGATGTGAATATGCAAAATAAGCAAAGTCGACATTTAACAGAAAGCTGGCATCCGATTGGTACAGAAATATATCCCACAATATGGCATGCCTAAACAAATAGTGTGTTAAAATTTTTAGCATCTGCGATAAATAGTTGCTGAGAAATCTTTGACGGAAATTTGTTTGAAAATTTTGGCTAAATATAAACAAAGTACTCATTTAACAGGAAGTTGACGTCCGATTGGTACAAAAATATATCCCCCGATATGGCATGCCTTAACAAACACTGTGTAAAAATTTCAAGCATCTGCGATAAATAGTTGCTGAGAAATCTTTGACGGAAATTTGTTTGAAAATTTTGGCTAAAAATAAACAAAGTCATTATTTAACAGGAAGTTGACGTCCGATTGGTACAGAAATATATCCCACAATATGGCATGCCTAAACAAATAGTGTGTTAAAATTCAAGCATCTGCGATAATTAGTTGCTGAGAAATCTTTGACGGAAATTTGTTTGAAAATTTTGGCTAAATATAAACAAAGTACTCATTTAACAGGAAGCTGACGTCCGATTGGTACAAAAATACACCCCACGATAAAGCATGCTTATACAAATAGTGTGTTAAAATTTCAAGCATCTGCGATAAATAGTTGCTGAGAAATCTTTGACGGAAATTTGTTTGAAAATTTTGGCTAAAAATAAACAAAGTCGTCATTTAACAGGAAGTTGACGTCTGATTGGTACAAAAATATATCCCCCGATATGGCATGCCTATAAAATACTGTGTAAAAATTTCAAGCATCTGCGATAAATAGTTGCTGAGAAATCTTTGACGAAAATTTGTTTGAAAATTTTGGTTAAAAAATAAGCAAAGTCGTCATTTAACAGGAAGTTGACGTCCGATTGGTACAAAAATATATCCCACGATATGGCATGCCCTAACAAACACTGTGTAAAAATTTCAAGCATCTGCGATAAATAGTTGCTGAGATAAATGCGACAGAAATTTTTGTTACGGACGGACAGACAGACGGACAGACAGACAGACAGACACACAAGGGTAAAACAGTATACCCCCTCTCCTTCGGAGCGGGGGTATAATAATCCGATAATATTGAGACTCGGGATCGAGTCCTTCACCCAAATAATATCGCCTAGCAGAAAGTGTGCTACTTTACACGTCACGTGACGGATGTGTAGTATTCACAAAGTTACCATGCGTTAAAAATCACGTGGTGATTTAAAATATTTAACAATGAAACAACATTAAATGTTTCACATTTACATCTCAACACCCCTCAACTGAATTAATTATTTACTTTTCATTCTACGTCAATCAACCGCCTAAACCGACGTAATGTTTAATTATGATGTCACGTGGCGTAAGAACACACAGTGGAATAGCAAAGATTTATCCCATGAGTAAAATCCACAGTATATCGAGATAAACATGTGATAAATATAAATATACAACTATCATTAAAAGGAGAACAATAAACAAACATGCACTGACTATGTATTAAGTCTGTAAAAAAAGTGGGCGTTAATCATATCCATTATTCTATGAAAGAAATATTCAAGAAAATGTAAAGACCCCTTCCCCTGCCTATGAAAACGATTTCGTACTTTGTAAATAAGAACTTTTAATTAAGGTGGTATGGAACACCTGTATGTTGTGACATACTGTTTATCGAAATAAACAATAAAATCAAGTGTACTTTTATACCATGTTTTTCCCACTAAATTGGTACCAAACAGTGTATCCCAGTGGGTTAGAGGGTTCATTACGAATTTGTAAGACATGAGTTCGAATCCTGCTTGAGATTTAAAAATTTTTACATTTCCAAAAATTTTTAAAACGTATTTTTGGTTAAATATTGGAAAATTCTAAACCGGTGAAAGTATCTTAATTATAATGTACTATAACCCACATTAAGTTTGACAGATGTCCCATACCACCTTAATGTAATTAATTGCATAAAGTTGCAGTTAAGACGATTTTGAATTTGTTGCGAGCAACGAGGAGGTCTTCCGTCTGATTTTTAGGAGGGAATATTGAAGCGGGCAGCTTATTAATGTATTTTTAGCAAGAGTTATTGCCCTTTGATTTATTGATTTTTAAAAATGTGATCTATGTTTCCAATAAATACCAATCAGCCTCAAAATAATTTTTTTTACCATAATAAATAATCATTGTAAATAAGTTGTTTTGTATAAGTATTTTTGGGGTAAGGTCTAGGTAGTATGGTTTTTTTTTGATTTTCTATTTTAAAATACTACCGATTATTCTAGGCCGGCACTTATATAGGGACAGTGTCAATTGCGTTTAAAAGGACGACTGTTGAACTTAGACAGGTAAGGCTAGATAAAGTGTGCGGACATCCCTGCTCTATCTAATCTTCGTGTAATTTAACCTACGATACTGAGTGTGCGGTCATCACTGCTCTGTATCGCATTAATACAAGTGTGCGGTCATCCCTGCTTGTATTGGTGGAGGTTGCGGCGGAGCACTAGTGTGTGGTCATCCCTGCTGGTGTTCTGGCCTTTCTAGCGCAAGTGTGCGGCACTCCCTGCTTGCGTTCGATTGCGATGTTGGCGTTAACGTTGGTACCTGTTGAGTTGCTTAGGTGTGCGGTCATCCCTACCTGCGTAACGTTGAGTCCCTATATATGTGCAGGCGCGGTGATTGAAGTCTGCACTTGTAAATATTGGCAGCAAACAGGGCTATCCGATTCTATCTCGGGTACGGGCCCGCGGTGGAACACAGGCATTGACCCCCTTGCACGTTACAATATGACCTTGACTTTGATATTGTTTAACGAAACATGAAATAGGAACAGCGTCATAATGCCCTTCAACAACTATATAATGATTTTAAAAATCTCATTTTTGAGGATAAAAGGTTTAAACTTTAGGGATTCTGGCCCCTTCAAATTCCTAAATGTGTAACAATTGAGAAAACTTTTACGTTCATTGATTAAAAAAAAACTGCAAGATAAACAGTTTTCCTTCCATACATATAACTGAATATTCCTTTGTAAGGACCTACGAATGAGTAAAAATGTGCCTTCGGAGTTCTCCTTGTAATCCCTGTCTGCCCCTCCACCTATCTTGATGGTGCAGAAGAAATACAATACAATGCCACTATGTGCCCACATTGGCCCCGTCCTAGGGCTTGAATTTCACCATGAATTTCACAATTTTGATAAAGGCCTTCATGGACATCATTACCATGCATTTAGATTTTTCCCACATGTGTGGCTTTTTTGTATATTTGGCCACGCCTGTGGCAGCCCGGGGATGGTAGAGCCGTGAATTTAACAAATTCGATTCCACTTCATAGAGATGATTCACACCAAAAATGGTAACAATTGCCCTTGTAGTTTTTAAGAAGGTAAAATTGTTAACGGACGACGCACATAGCACGACGACGAACGAAGACCAATTGCAAAAGACCTAAAAATCATTAAAGATATGCCTGATTGTCCCCATATGGATATGATCACGAAAACTGCGACGAAGTACGTTTGAACATTTTTCAATTAAAGAAGCAGCCTACCAAAACACGCTCTAAATCAATTATTGTTGAAATTTCCGTATGTTTTGTTAATGACCGTATGAATGTACATATTATAGTTTTATTATTTTGGATTAGAGTATAAAAAAGGATACGTTTGTAATTGAAATGTTGACAGTTTCTGGCATGACTCGTTATGCTTGTAGATATGAAACAAATTTAAAAAGAAAATGTATTTTAGGGGTTAGTTACCGATTCGCCAATGATCCGGGGTACATAACAACCCCTTATTTTCCAACGCAGTATGTGTTATTATCCCCTTTCGCAATTTGTTGCGAAGGGGACATAACATCGCTGCTGTGCGTGTGTGTCCACTTCAGCTTATATATGGGCAAGATTCCGAGAAAACCTTGCACTTGTGTTTTATCAAACTTCGTATACGTCATTGGCAACGTTAAACGTCGAACCCTATTAATTTTTTAATTTAAGTCAGTTGGTTATAATATTTATTAAAGTAGCGTTAAAGTAACAACATTTAAAACAGGAATTCTATGTACGACTTGACAACACTGACTTTCAGTTCATCAATGAATTGAACTGTTCAAACCCACAACTTAATTATTTTTGGATTTTCGTACACCTTGTAAAGTTAAGAAGCAAACGTTTTGTATTAATCGAGACTTAGAATGTCCAAAGTTAAAAAATCTGAAGCGGTCAGGAAATTAAATTCACTCCACTCTCGTCAAAAAAAAAGGCGAACTGTACAACCACAACCACATAACATCCCCCACACACATATCCATACATAATCTTTACCCCACAGAGTTTGGCGATAGGGATAAAAAAAAACAACTATTAGGAATTCAAGGTGGCTTTAATTAAGAAGATTAACAATTGTGTCATATATATATATATATATATATATATATATATATATATATATATATATATATATATATATGCCCTGATTTTCCATTAAACAGTTTGGTCTCCTTTATTAGGTCTTTCCACCTTTCAGGTGAAAGACCTTTTGTATTTCTTATGTTTTTTATTTTTTTTCTTCTCTTTTTTTCCAGGGACAGCCTTTTTGTTTCTAGATATATTGAAACATTTTTTCTTTATGTTATTGAGCATTAAAAGTCATGATACCAAATGACCCTTTGCTTGATAACTCCCAGAACTTACTAAGTTATTGCCCTTGTGTAAGAAAAACTTGTTATCGCTACTCTGAAACCATAAGAGATAGAGACTTGGAACTTTTACCAATGTCTTCAGTAAACTTAGAGTTCTTCAATCTATTCATACCAAAAGGATCTGAGGCCCCCTTTGAGTAGTTATTGCCCCTGAAAGTATTTAAAATTCTGCAAAATCACTTCCAACTTTTTTATTATTCATCGTAAAGACTTCGGACCACTTGGAATGGAAGCGTCTACCTTGGCCGAACAAAATGACATAAAGGTCAAGGTCATTTGGAAATATTTTAATGAGTTTTTAGATCTCTTTTGTTTAGGGTGGTAGAGAAAATCTTTTTCATGGATATAGTAGGGCTTCTTGAGACATTTCAAAATATAACCCTTCAGCCCCTACATTGAAACAATTATATAGAGTTATTGCCCCTATTGTACATTGCTTGTTATCGCTACTTCTCATAAACCGTAAGAGGTAGAGACTTGAAACTTTACTAATGTATTCAGTACATTTAGGGGCTCCTTCAATCTATCATACCTAAAGGGCCTGAGGCCCCCTTCTAGCAGTTATCGCCCCTGAAAGTTTCTTTATTTTGTAAAAAAAACACTAACAACTTTTGAACCTTGCATCGTAGGGTCATCAGACCACTTCAAATTGAAATGTTGACCTTCACCAGTCAATATGGACATAAAGGTCAAAGGTCAAGGTCAAACAAACTTTTTATAACATTTAATTTTTGACTTTTTTATTATGTAACGCAGAGAAAATATTTTATTAATTATATTGAAACATAACTTAAAAAATAATGAGGTGGAAAGACCTCTAATTGTTCGAGAACAATTAGTCTACTAGTTATACTTATGTTCCTTCAGAATTAATGCATTTCCCGCTACAATATTTCATGTTGCAAGGGGATGCTCCGCTTGGCGGTGTCCTTGTTACATGACCCATTTGTTCTTGTGTGCAACGACTGCTCTCAAAAAAACTATATCAATGGCAGGATTCATGTTCATCTAAACGATAATGGTAATAAATGGATAAATTTCATCTTTACATTAAACGTGATTCACGATTGACATGATTTGTTTCGGACATACTTCAAGAAATCATCGCATATATTTATTCTTATGTCATAATCCTTATCATGATTCGTAAACATGGAATTTGTAAAAATAAAAGCGTGCTCGGAGGATGAGGTTGCCATTTTGATAACTCAAGAAAACCAATCATAACCTTGCGAGATATTTTTAAATGAAATTCGATACTAAATAAAGCGTTGTTGTTTAAAGCTGAACAACGCTTATAAATAGGCACCGTCACACAGGTTACACCCGATTGCACCCATGACACTCGTGGCCGACGTGTAGTATTCTTTTCGTGGTATGTGGATTTAATGCATTTTCTTTTTTTATGTGCATATTATGTGCATATTCTGTTTGTAAATAATGCATTTACCTGTTTATTTGATGTTAGTATTCTTCTGGCTTGAAAAACGTGCGTTTAATTTGATAATTTCATCGCGACCGAGTAACACGAACAAGATGTACATCCACACAGGTGAGACCTCTACAGCGAAATAATTTAAACTGTTAAAGGTCTGCGGCTTATATTGGGGCTGTAAGGTTAGCAGTGATGAGAGAGAAATATGGCGGTTAGTGCCTATTTACGAGCGATGTTCAGCTTGTATACAGTAATATCTTTCCAGAAAGCTTGCCTGACTAAATATCATTATTCCATTTGAAGCATGTATAAATTACGTTATGAGAAATAAATTTCATTTTCGCTGCTTTTCATAATTTCATAACCGGAACGTGCAGATTCAAGTAGTAGTAAATCTTTTTCTTTAATCTAAGTGCATTTACATTATTTGCAATGTAATTATATCATTATTCCAATTATTTCAGGGAAGTATTAACTAACTGAAAGCGGAAATGAAAACAATCATCACATTCAGATGCGTATATATTACCAAAGGTTTCTCTGTCATTTTTAAGTCAATGGTTCTAACATGAAAGTAAATGCGAAGTACCCTCTTTTTTTCAAATAAAGCCGCATACGACATGCTCTTTATTATTTTCTCTTTAAAATGTGATTGATCTTATTTAGGACTCGTCCACTTTATTTGGCGCGTTACTATGATTGTGCCATTATGGCGATTTAAAAAAAAAAGCTTTGTATGAACTCGTCCATGACTTCATGGTTGGGAGGGGGTGTGTAATATGATTGTTTTATGACATTTGTTTATATCGAGTTGTATACTTGAGATCGAATGCTTTAGAAAAGAGTTATCGAGTAAACATGCATATTGAACATTTAGTTGTTAAATGAACATTTCGTAAGGCACGCATACGCGCGTTACACCCTTTCACGATGATTGAAATCGCCTTATTCGGATCACAAAATTGGGGCATTTGAAACAAAACGCCCCGCTTCGGCAATTAAGTACTACCAGTTAATACTCCAGATGATATAAATTTATCTTTACTTTCATACAAGCTTGTGATTTTGTTTATTATTTATCAAAGATCAATCATTTCTCCTCTCCCAATTCAACTGTTCAAACATAGCTATCTAGCCTGTTTTTAAATAGTGATACACACGTGAACTCTTGTTTATTGTTCCTTCATGTATTCGATATAACATTCATGAATTTAAAAGTTAAACATGGTGGTATTATCTTTTTATGAAAACAATATCGATAATGCAACCTTTCAATACCTTCACTGTTTCGGAGAATGCAACATTTAAACCTTAGATACAACTGTATATACAACATTTAACATGATGATGTTATACATTTATGAATAAATATATAATTGATAAAAGTAGCTTTCAATGCCGTGCCTGTTTCGGAGGATGCGACTTTTTAACCTTATATATGGCTGACGTGATGACGTCAATTAATGATAAACATAATTCAAAAAAGATCCAAGTTTCGTATCATGTTTACTAACAGTTTATAACAGTAAATGAAAGTTATTTTAATAACTGTTTTTATGTAAACGAATGAATCATTATTTTATTCATTTTTTTGTTATTCCTGTAGGTTACCTCATGTAGTGTGTAACCCTCCCTTGGTGAGCCCCAATGCATTCGATGTGTCTTTGATTTCTGGTTGGTCAATAATATTTTGGTATCTTATTACATTGTTAGCGTCCCTCATGTAAACACGGAAAAAGCTCTGCGTGGTTTTTAAACATTGTTCGATTCCTGTTTAAGCCTATTTTATCAAGTCATGTATTTGATCACTTATTTTTCTCCTTGTAAATTATCAGTCAAGTATTTGACTGTTAACAGCTTATAATTTGACCGATAAGATTTCCTTCATCTTCTCTAGTCATATATTTGAATGTTTTCTACTCCAGTCATCAGGCATGTATTTGCCAGTTTTTCTATTTGACTGTTCTTATTATTTCTTAACTATCTGTCATGTATTTGACTGCTTTGAATTTCAGTCATGTATTTGACTGTATTGAGATTTTATACACAATATAAAGTCACTAGTCATTTATTTGACTGTGTTCTCATTCTTTCTTACATATATCAGTCATGTATTTGACTGTATTCAGAGTTTATACACAATATAAAGTCACTAGTCATGTATTTGACTGTGTTCTTGTTCTTTCTTACATATATCAGTTATGTATATGACTGCTTTGAATTTCAGACATGTATTGATCTTTCTTATGTATCCATTATCAGTCATGTATTTGACTGCATTGAAAATGGATTAGTCATGTATTTGACTATTTTTTCAATTGACCATGATATAAGTCATGTATTTGATTATTAAAAAAACAAAAAAAAACCAAAACAAAGAAATTAATAAGTCTTCAGATTAGATGTAATTTATACAGCAACAGTTATTATTATAGATGTCCACTAGGCGGCCATCTAAACGGAGAACGGTGGCAGTAACGAGTCAGGCTGAGACCATTCAGCCTCCTATATCAGTACAAGCAGAGACGATGCAACCAGATGCAATGGACCAATCAAAGACTAATGAGACCGTTCAGTCAATCTCTGCAGCAGTGACCGGGCAGGTATTAGAAAACTTGAAGGCGGCAGGACCAACAGATGAGAGCAACAAAACAACCACACCATCTGCAGCAGGTGCTCCAACCTCCCAAAATGAGGGTACGCATGATCAAAATAATGACTCAAGTTCAATTCATATTCCTGCTCAGGATATTGTCTCTACGTTTGAAAATAAACACATATACAATTAGAAGCCTTTAGGAAGACCTTTGTACTCTAAGATAAATGCAAAGCTACAAGACAAAATTAGAAGTAGGGAGTTTATTGACATGTCTGATGTTCTGGTTGACCATCAGCCAGCAGAACTTGATTTGCATTTATCTGTTAAGAATCAAAAAATTGGTCTTACCTCTGGGAAAAAACGAAAGTTTTTAACAATTGAAACTGGACAGATGCTTTTTTAATTTTTTCATCTGTCATTAGGAAAGCTAATCCCACCAATCCTTCAATATCTGAAGATTTAGCCATCTATATGGACCTTATTCGACAGATTCATAAGGATGGAGGGGATTGGTTTTTCTATGATGTCAATTTTCGGCAGGCCATGCCATGCAAAACGATGACACATTGTCCTGGAGCTATGTAGAACAGATTCTGCATACCAGAGCTCTCAACAGATCAAAAAATGCTGTCGTCTCCACTTCCATAAAGCCCTTTCAAAATCAAGGCCCTTGTAAAACCTGTCACAAATTTAATGGGCGGCGGGACTGCAATGGAATGTATGGCTACCTCCATGCCTGCTATAATTGCAGAGGAAACCATCCAATGTCCAAGTGTTACAAGTCTGGAGTTCAAGCAAAAGGTAACGCAGGGAAACACAATGAATTGGGGGGCATAAAAAATCTTCCTTGCCTTCAGAACAACAATCCCCCTTTCCAAAAGATCAAAATAAAACGCCCACACCCATTAATGCTGATCAATTAGTCTTATTTAGGAGGGTATGATGAAAAGAAAAAAAATACTTATTACAAGGTTTTCGGAAAGGATTATCATTGGAATATCAGGGCCCCCGGAAACCCTTTTCTTGTCCAAATCTAAAATCTGCCATAGACAATCCAAAAGTAATTGAAGAAAAAATTAGAAAAGAATTGGAATGTGACAGGGTTGAGGGACCTTTTAAAACAAAACCTTTCCCTAACATTCGAATCTCTCTCTTGGGTTTTGTCCCTAAAAAATCTAAAGGGTCTTGGCGTTTAATACACCATTTATCATATCCTGATAAAAAACTAAATTCAATCAATGCTGGAATTTCAGATGTGTATTCGGCAGTGCAGTATGCAGGTATTAATGAGGCAATCCAGCATATTAAAATATTTGGCAAGGACACATTCCTTTGTAAAACAGATATTAGGTCTGCATTTAGAATCTTGCCGGTCAACCTAATGATTTCGAACTACTGGGTTTTCAGTGGGGTGGAAACTTATACTATGACAAATGTTTACCCATTGGCTGCCGTACAAGTTGTAAAATATTTGAGGAGTTTAGTACAGCCCTAGAATGGATAGCTATTAATAAATTGGGTATTCCTGGGATGGTTCATATATTGGATGATTTTTTGATATTAGAGAGTTCAAAAACAATGGCAGTATCAAAGTTTAAAGCATTTATCAGTTTGTGTGAGAATATAGGGGTACCTCTTGCTAATGATAAAACATAACTCCCCTCACAAGTGATGGATTTTGTAGGAATTACTTTAGATATCCCCAAACAGGAAGCCCGTTTACCCGAGGATAAATTAGTCAAGTGCAAAGATTTGCTTGAAAAGTTCCTAAAAATGAAGAGATGTACATTAAAGGAAATGCAGTCCTTAATAGGTGTACTAAATTTTGCCTGTTCGGTTGTGCAACCTGGTAGGGCCTTTTTGCGGCGGATGATTAACATGACAATGCATGTATCTAATGTTTAAACACATCGTTTTCTGACCAAAGAGGCTAAGGAAGACATGAAAATGTGGCTTGATTTTTTGTCCAGTTTTAATGGAAAGTGTATTTTCCTGAATGAGACGTTTCTGTCAAGTTATACTCTAGAACTCTACACAGATGCAGCACAATCTTTGGGTTATGCAGGCATATACAAAGATAAGTGGTTTTATGGTGCGTTTCCGCTAGAATGGCAAAAGTTCAATTATTCTGGCATTACATATTTGGGGTCACTTGTGGAAAAATCATTCCATTTTGTTTTTCACAGATAGTGAAAGCCTTAGTATCAGTTATTAATAAGCAAACATCTCGAGTAAATGAAGTGATGAGAATGGTGCGTTACATGGTACTGCAGTGCTTAAATCTCAACATACTCTTCAAGGCAAACCAAGAATATTTTGGCTGACTGCCTCTCTCGTTTGCAGGTCAATCAAATTTTAAAGCTGGCAGCAAATGCTCAAAAGGAACCAACCCATGTGCCAAACCAGCTGCTGCCACAGAACTTCTGGAGTGCATTGGGGTCTTAACACAAGCTGCATTGGCTCCCTCTACTCAAAATACATACAGACGTGCATGGGCTACTTTTGAGTCTTTTTCAGTGGAGGTATTGGGTCAAGTCAGCATTCTCCCTCGATCGGTTTCAACCATATCATTGTTTGTTGCCTATATGATTAAGAAATCATTTTCACCTTCTACCATTTCAACCTATTTATCAGCCTTGGGTTATGTACACAAAATGCTGTCATTTCCAGATAATACCAGAACATTTCTGGTCGACAAATTGGTAACAGGTGCTAACAGACTTTCGCAAACAATAGACACAAGGTTGCTGATACCAATTTTGAATAAAATGTTGCTGGCAATACCAGTCATTTTAAATTCACATTACGAACAGTGAATGCTTAAGGCAATGTTCCTTTTGCATTTTCAACTTTTGCTAGAATTGGGGAATTAGTTGCGGTGAGAGATATTCCTCAAGAACATATTTTACAACTGAGTGATGTAAGCCTGACGTCTGTTCAAGGTGAAATCAAAGAAGCAGTAGTAAGCTTTAGAAAATTCAAACACAATATTAAAGAAGGGGCTAAGGTAGTTAGGTTTACTGATGAGAATACAAATATTATCGTTTTACTAACAGCGTGCCAGTTTGTTTGTCAGGCCGTGCTAAAATTTTGTATGCTGCTAAAATGTTGTATGCTGATTATCATATTACTCATCGATTGGTTGTTCGATTTCATTGATGTTAAAACTAATTTGCATATCAAACACAGAACCAAGAACGCACGGACCAATGATATTCCATGATTGTTTACTACATATTTTTGTTGTAAATATTAACACGTGGTCAGTGAAAACTCCGGTTTGCTTTATTTATTTAAAACAAAATACAAATGTCATAATGATTTAAAACAAGATAGCAAAGTCAGAAAAATATCTACAACTATCGTTTAATAAATCATCTAAAAATAAACATCCATATACTCTGTTGTTCGAAAAAATGACAATGTGTCGTGAACACTCACTTCGCTATTTATGCGCTATACAAAGCAACCTTTATATTCTGGGCTAAAAGTGCGGTGTATTATTCTGTTTTCGATAAAATGTTCACCTTTCTAAAACACAACTCGGCTGGATCTAAGTCAGGAGAATATGTTAGGAGGAAATATGTATTGTTGTAGGTAGCCAGTTCCTGAGAACCACTTTGGACATACATGTATAACGATGCGTGTGTGCGTTCTATGAGGCTGTCTCCTCGTTGCAGAGCTTTCTCTCCTTCATCAGTGTAGCTATTTCCTGCCTCCCCTAAGAAATGCAAAAATTAGATACTTATATTTCGAAGTGTATTGGAGTTCTGTAAGATGTTATCTTTGACTGATTTTAGCGACATTGTTGGATTAATAGTTTTCATAACAGCAATGTGATTTACATCCTCCTGTTGCACAATTTTACTTGGACCTCCTTGACGCGGTCTTCTGCATATGATACCATCAGTTACATACTGTTTCATCCATTTTCATACCGTAAAAATACACTAGAAAGGGAAAGATGGATAATGTATTCAAATTAAAAAACGTCCCCCAACGTTTTTAGTTGTCTTCTTTCACCTTCCAGGGCAAAAGATGCAACCATTTCATGATAGAAAAAAGCTTTAGTTTTTTCGTCCGATGCCATTCGTATATAAATAAAAAATCACTTATTATTCAACGATAGATGAATGGCCGATTTGATGATACAGAACTATGTGCATACTTATGGTGGAATTCACTGGTTAAAGTTTTATAATGCATTTCTAGGCATGTACATTTAATAGGGTTGTCAAACAACAAGCTTTGGACTGTCCACGTGTTGACATTCACTTCACAAAAAAATCATGTAATGTCATTGGTCAGTGCGTTTCTGTGTTCTGTGTTTGATATGCAAATTAGCGTTCACATCAATGAAATCGAACAACCAATCGATGAGTAATATGATAATCAGCATACATAATTTTAGCACGGCCCGAAAAGCAAACTGACACGCTGTTAGTAAAACGATAATACCTCTGAACCAGCCCTCAGATGTCTAGTAAATTTCTTACAACTTAGACCCAAATTACCAGGGCCTTTATTTTGCTTTGCCACTGGTCAACCGGTCGCTAGATCGTATTTTGATAAGATCCTTCACAAATGTCTTGACTTCTGTCAGTTGGATAGTTCCAAATATAAGGATCACAGCTTCCGCATCGGTGCTGCTACAACAGCAGCAGAGAAAGGTTGGTCTGATTCTAGAATTAGAGAAGCAGGTCGTTGGAAGTCCAATGCTTTTAGAAAACACATAAGGCCCTAAACCGTTCAATGCTCAAATGGTTCAATTTTTTTTAATTTTTTTTTTGGGGGGGGGGTATCTTGAAATAAAAATGTGCTATTTAGGTTAATGGATAAATTAAATTCTCCTTGTGTCAAAGTTACTTGCTTGGGCCAGTAGCTTATCAAATTTTTTCAGAAATTTTTTTTCTCAAAGGTACTTGCTTGGGCCGGTATCTCGCATTAGAAATCTTTTCACATTGAAGCATTTTCAATTTCCAGGTCAATGTGTCATCTGGTATCAAGAGGTACATGTGCCTTTTTAATAGCTTTTCTGTTATATATATATACATGCTGGAATTATTAATGCTGGAGACAGTATTAGGCATGTAAAAAATTTGTTCATTATGGATACCTTTCATTGGCTTTTATCAATGTGTCATATGGTACACATGTATTTTATGTATAAGATGTCTATGACGATCATTTTTGAAGTACACGATTTTAACAGGTGTTTATATTTTTTCATAGTTGCCTGCTTGGGCCGGCTTCTACATAGCCTTACTTCTATATTCATATGCATGTAGAGGGCAATTTGTCAGATTTGGTTATAGATTTATACACACGTATACACACGTTTTGTGTTTAAGATGTCTCGGATGATCATCCTAATACATGATTTTAACAGTTGATTATATGGGTTCATAGTTGCCTGCTTGGGCTGGCTTCTATACATTTAGACTTACTGCAAGCAAAAATCAGGTTTTCAAATTTGGTTATGCATTTATATAACTTTATAGGTTGTGACGTTTGGTCTTCTGTCTTTAAATTTCTATCTGGGATTGTATTTGCAAATTATTGGCCTTGGTGGGGTAGAAAAGAGTTCTCTTTCCTGGTGGGACTGTTGACCCCTTACAAGGCCAAGGTTATTTTGTATGTTTGTATTATGGAGATTAGGTATTTGTTACCTGTAAAGGTTTTTTGCATGTTTTTTGTAATAGTTTTTGTTTTACAGGTATGTTTTACATGTTTTTTACCTTTAAAAATTTTTACCTAATTGTGAGTAAACATTTTTCGCAATATAATTTGGTGTTTCGTTTTCATTTATCATTTATGATTTGGGTAAATAACTATATGCAGGGTAAATTTCTGTTTTGTGTTCATGATGAAAGAGGAAGGCATAAATAATTTAAAGTCAATATTCGCCAATTACTACAAAGTTTTCTTAAGTCATGTTTTGAGGAAGGTAAAAAAAGATTGATCTCAATTGTTATATAAACATTAAAAATAAATATTTCAACCTGTGTACTAGTCAGTCATAAAATATCTGTGTTGCAAATAATAAGCGTAATGGATTGTTATTCTGATTTTTAATTATGTTCCAAACTGTTGAATATTCCATCTTGTAATGAATGATATGCTATCGAAAATTAAACTTCCATTGTCGCATGGATCCACTCTAATGACCGCAAATTTCCATTTAATTGCCTGTGGTATATCACTGATGCCTGTACTTGACTTTTTGAATGGAAAGTGTAAATTGATTAATAATTGAATCAATCACTCAAGACAGCTATAAGATAGTATTTTTCATAGAATGTATAACAGACAAATTATTAAGGTAAAAAATAAATTTAGAACATTTTACAGTGATTTATTGAAATCAACTGTACAAGTGCAATGAATTCAAAAAAGAAAGTTAAATTTTCATTCTGTCACTTTAACAAAAAAAAGTGAATATATCTTAGAACACTCTTGACTGTTTATCTAATTCAGTCCTTACCAATCAAACCCTGATAAGTTCAATCATTCAATCTAGAAACAAAGACCATGCGACAAAATGGTTGTTACACGGTTGCCTCGGGCGCGCAGAGCGCAACATCGTCAAGCCGTGTAACAACCCTTACATACTTATTGATTGCTTTGAGTATTTTCAAGTAGAGAGAATCCTGGTTTCTTGTATCCAAATAACTGTACGTCTAAAGTGTGTTTCTTTTATCTATTTGTTTGTTTGTTTGCCTTTTTGTTGTTGTTTTATTTAAGGGGGGGGGGGTCCGTCAATAAATTCAAAATACATCAAAGAAATTAGCCTGACACGACCTTACTCATGCAAATACATTGGAAAGTAAATCCACTTGACAGTATTGTTTTGTAAAAAGAAATATATATAAAGCTACGTTTGATATCCTCGATTTGAAAGCTTGAGAATATTTTAAAGAGGTAAATCAAAATATCAAACCATTATCTTAAAGATGTAGAACAATCCACCTTACCTTTCTTTTAGACGACGCCTGTCGCTCATCTTGCTGTTGCACTGCTTCACCGGGAATGATTTTTATCCAGATCACATATCCAATATGACTGTACGTTAAAGTGAGTACTAATAATGGTATGAAATATTGCAGCAGCATAATAAAAAGACTGTATGTGGATTTGAATGATTCCTTCATGTCTTCAAAACACACGCCTTTTTGACAAATTCCTGTATAATTTGCAAAAGCTATTTGAACTTTTGCAGTGACGGCGGTAGGAATTGGAACCAACAACGCAATGACCCACACAAATCCACAGATACAAACCACGCCTTTATGGGTTAATTTAGGTCTCAACGGGTATATTATGGCAACATACCGATCAGCACTCATTGCAACCAGAGTAAAGGCACTCGCAAACACTACCACAATTTGTAAATACAGGACGAAAGGACACATAAAGTTTCCAAAGGGCCAGTAGGAGAGCAGAAGATTTGGGACAAAAGAAAAGGGAACCAAAATGACGGTCTTGGTTATATCCGCAACGGCAATGTTTAGCAGGAATATGTTTGTGACACTTCTCAGCATCTTCTCTGTGACGATGATATAGCAAACGACCACATTTCCAACAATAGCTACCACTGTGATTGATGAATACAATATCAAAAATATGCACTCTGTTAGTCCAACGTCTGAAATACATTTATCCTCGAAGAGATTGGCACTATTGTTTGACAGGTTTGCCAAGTATCCCATTGCTGTCCATTAACATACACGTCTTCTGCACAATTTAATCAAATGTTGGTCTATTCTAAGACCGTGCCATGGGCTGTGATATCGCTGCAGTAATGATCGAATAAAGCTGCTTCCTCGGCTTTTATCCGTTATTGTTTTATCATCGATATATTACATCGCATGTTAGCAGTACATGTACAACAAAGTCATATTTGATTTTATGAATAAGATCCAACACATTAATTAGTAATGTATAATTAAGATATTTCAATAATGATTTTTTAAATCAGAAAGAATTTGTTACTTGTCCTGAAGGTTAAAAATTGCACAAGAATTTTTGACAAAGCAACGTAAATGATAGCTAATCGATTAAGATTCGTTATAGAAAGATAAAAAGATAATTATATGATTACTTTCTGAAACAACGTTGGAACTATATACTTGATTGCTATTACTTTACAAGGCCTCTAGCATTAGTATATTTATATTGTTTAGAATCTTTGATCTGAAGTACCTCGGAATTTATAACACATTTTTGCTTTGAACTTTCCATTTCTTTGCTTTCGCGCTCTATATCTCTAGATCAGATCATTGCAAAGCCTTCAAATAATTGGAGGACTCTTTAATTGATTAATTGAACAGTGTATTGATTTTCGTCACATGGCAACGTAAATATTTAAAAATCTATATATACTCCATCATTTTCAATCTTGTTAGCAAGAAAATAATACAACAAACGCATTCACGTTTTTCGTGAATGTGAAATTAATTGTAACATGTCTGCAACACATTTTTGATAAACACAAACACGTATGCCAATGTAACGAGAGGGATTTTTAAATTAAGAATATTTTGATTTGTGGGTTATCGGTTGAGTTCGTGAACTTTGATGTTTTGATATTAATATGACAATCCATTTGGGCTTGAAATAAGCTATACATGGGAATATCCAAGCAGGGTTGCTTTGCATTGATACGAGATTAACGCCAGTATTCGCGCACATAAAATAATTTGACTTTCACTCGCATTCAATTGGATGAAATTGGTAAAACTGTTTTAAAAGATGAATTTTATCAAGAAAATACCAAATTACATCCCGTAGAGCCTTTTCAAGAAAACCGTACATTAATTTGTAGATATATCATTTGCATACATTTTATAAGATTACATTCAGTGTATATTTTCCATTATGTTTGCATTGAAAATCTGCGACGTTCAATTTCCTATGAATACACTTATAGTCTGACCCAAGTTATTGCTTCCATCACTTTTTGATGATTTTTAATAAAAATACACATACATGTGAAAGAAATGCTGTTAAATTCGATAAAAGGGAGAATATCCAAGATATCTTCATTGACAAATAATCATTTTTCACTCATAAAAGTTCACAGGAACGAAAACAAATTTCTTACGGAGATTTATAATGGGAAATGTTTACATCTTTACTCCATTCGGAAGTACTCGGGACACCTCTCACAATTTTTCAACGTTATCATCCGGGGTTAATAATGGCTGATGCAATGCAAAATTCCTGTAGACTTTCTATTTTGGGATGTGTATTGAAACCTAAAGCGGTAGAGGGGGCGTTTCAAAACAGATAATATGGACATTGTTCATATTAGTGGATGAACGTAGTTTGAGCACATATGTATTTATGATTATCGAAATATCAGGCAAAAAGTTGTGGAAGCAAAAACTCGGGACAGAGTATAGCTAATTCATGCGCCATGAGCACAAAAATAAATGTCATCACGTGTTTTGAGTATATTAATTTTTGTAAGATTAAATGAAACGTTCAATCTTACATAACCAAATTGATATGTATTTTTGAAAAATAATCATGAAATCATATCTGCTCGTTAATAAAATAGTTTTCTCCCTACAAAGTTTCAGGCACTATATTTTTAGTCGTGGAAGCATACTGTTCCATGTATGTTTCATATCCCTGACTAAGTGCGTATATAATGGCTTTGCAGCGACGATACACATATATTTCATACAAAAAGACATCAGTATGAATATAAATATAAGCATTCAGAACATAAATACATCGTTAATTTGCTGAGTTACGTTAAATTACATGTTTAAATATTCTACTAGATTGCTTGATCATGATTTAGAAGTTAAAGTGTCATCCGGGTGTGGTTTCCGTGATTGGCTCAGATGATCAAATAATTTGAAATAAAATTTGGTATCTGCTTTAAAAAACACTGGTTAATTACCGATAGATGACAAAAAGAAGTGCCATAGCCGATGTTAAAACGTAGCGTTGATTTCTCTTGGGGTTGCATTACTACAGTATTAACTTGTAGTTAGCTCAGATCAGAAACGCAAAACCAGTGAATAGCGTGGAATACACCAATATCTGAATGGTATCCACGTTATCCGACGACTCATGAAATATTAGTGGTCTGTGTTTGGGGGAGGTCGTTTTAATTCATAATTGTGCAAAAAAATTGTAACATTACTTCAATCTCATCTTTTTATATATAGGGAGATAAAGCATGAGAATTGTAAAAATGTATAAATTCATGATCTAGAGACACCCCCCCCTCCCCGCCATAATCCGTTTGGTAAATCCAGTATTATGGCAGATATCTCCTTGCATGTCATTGCTCACTCTAGTAGTTATCCATTAGTGAGAAAAGGATATAGAGTATATATATAAAAGGATATAGATTTTTTGATTTAAATTAACTTACGCTATTTCTGTTTCCATGGTCAATAAAGCCCCACCAAGGCACCATATTTCCTAGAAAATCCAGGGTTAATAAATTTCATAACTTTATAGATGCCTCATTTCTTTATCTGAACATGGTCTTAATTTGCAAGCTATATATCCAAAACAAAAAAATTAAATGTCGAATAAGTATATTATTTTTTTCTCTTACATACATGTACAATCACAAAAATCCCCTTTAGCATCCGAGAATTCCCACATTCTTCCTCCGTCTGACCAGAGGCGTCGGTATTTTTCGTTTTTTACAGTTTCGAGTCTGCCATTTGGAGCAAAAAAAGAAAACAATATTTCAGGGCTCCGGTCCAATATTCATATATCCATGCATTTAGTTTACATATACATACAAGTTGTCTAAAAGTAGAAAAAAATTAAAGGGGCATGGTCACGATTTTGGTCAAAAATTATTTTCCCGATTTTAATGTTTACAATGCTTCAGTAAGGCATTTTTAATAGGCAACCAAAATTTTAAGTGTCATTTATTGAGTTATAAGCGAGTTACAGAGCTTACAATTCTTTGCTATGTAAACAAAGCTTTTGTTTACATTTCGAACGTTGAAGTGAAAACTCCAGTTTTAGACCGAAAATGAAAGTTGTAAACGTTAAGATCTGTTTATTTATGCTTACAATGATTAAGAAGATAGAAAAATCAGCTTGAAAAAGAATTTTTACCGGTATATTGAACTAATGTAAACAAAAACAGGGCACGAGCCTTGTTTACATGACAAAGTCTTGTGAGCCCTGTATCTTGCTTATAACTTCACTACTGACTTTCCAATTTTATTTGGTCATTGGAAATGGATTCCTAAAGCATTGTAAATAATAAAAACAGAAAAATAGAATTTGACCAAAATCGTGACTATGCCCCTTTAAGATTACATCATTTTTACCGCCGTGTCTACCCGAAACGATTCACTAAAAGGTATGCATCCTAAATCAAACACCATTAAATCAACTATGAAACAGATGTTGTTTAAAATATGATATTTGACGCACGAAAATAGCCACCAGCGGAAAACAATGCCTGTAAATCACCTAAACCTAATTGCGAAAACATGTATATGTAATTTAAATCGGGGAAATGACTTAAAATTTTTCAAATCTTATATATTTGTTTATAGCTTCCCGTAAAACTCAAAACTCTCAACACTACAAGACACTGCAAGACCTACAATGATACAAGCCAATTTAAGAACTACATGAATCTGTCCACTTTAATTTCCAATTCCATTTGGTGAAATATTTTAAAAAATCTAACTCGAAAGGGCTCCAATGTATATAAATTTATTATTATATATTGTGTTTACCTGTAAACATGATCAATGCAGGATAGGAACATTGTCGTCACTTTTTCAATAATTTTTATTTCTGATAATATAGTAATACACGCTTATAACGAAGTGCCAGTGACAGGCGATTTTGCTTCGTTATAAGAGTAGTTCGGTATATTCGTCAATTTTACAACATGAAATACAGTCAAAGGAAATGACAATCACTTCGCTGAAAGCGTCAATTAAAGGCGTGTTCGCTATAACCGTGTTTTACTGTAGTATCATAAAGCCGTTTCTTTGTCATGTGAAGCTTTATGATATTATGGTTATATAGATCATTCTATAGGGATTTCCGTTATAATAGCATATTTTAACACATGCTTTTAATTGATAAAACAATTTCATTGTCTCCAATTATTTTATTTCAAAGGGGGATTCCACATGCTCCATCATTGAATATCGTGGAATTATCAATAATAAACAGGTAGAATCTTTCCCGCTTTATCAATACTTATTTCCAATAATTTAAACATGCTTAAAATATGATAATATAAAGAACAACATATTTGATTTGGCCCAAATTAAACAAAGTTTTAAAAAATGCTTCCCATTTTAGTTCAAGGAGTGATTAATGATTTTCTTTTACTGACTGTTATGTTATTCAGTGAAAAGAAATACCAAAAACTTGTTACATACCATGCCAGTCGGAGGTGTTTTTTGTATATCAAAAACTATTCAATACGGTAGGATAACGTTCTAAAAAGCTAATATGCGTAACTGTAGCCTTCATTCAGATTGTAAAACGTAACATATTGTGACACAAGTGAGACATTTTTTTCAGTTGATTTATTTTGAAAGCAAACGATCCCTGTTTGTTAAAAAACAATGGAAAACCACCTCAAAATAACTTAATCTGTAAATGATTTTTTTCGGCTGATATTTGGAGAGTTTAAAGCATAAAATATAGAAAACAGATGCAGAAAATAAATTGGATACTTTTCATCACCGGCTCGCTACATCACATTTTCCTTAGTGACCTTACCCTTGCTGGAATGACCTTGGGTCAAAGTCATGACACACCCCCAGGTCATATGCAATGTTTGTGTGAAGTAAGAACTTGCAGTGTCTCTCCATAAGAAAGATATGGATCGGACACGAATTTTGCACTTTTCCTGCCAGTGACCTTGCTCTTGCCCAAATAACCTTAGATCAAGGTCATGACACACCCTCAGGTCATAAGCAATCTTTGTGTGAAGTAGGAACTTCCAATGTCACTCTATAAGAAAGATATGGACCGGACACGAATTTTGCACTTTTTCTGCCAGTGACCTTGACCTTGCCCGAATGACCATGGGTGAAGGTCATGACACACCCTCAGGTCATAAGCAATCTTTGTGGGAAGTAAGAACTTCCAATGTCTCTCCATAAAGAAGATATGGACTGGACACTAATTTTGCACAGACAGACGGACATGGTGATTCCTATATACCCCCCCCCCCCAAACGTATAAAAATGTTGTGTAAAACAAATAAATGTAACATTAACGGTTGTTTTGTCCATTGTTTAAGCGTAATAATAATATATGGTATGATAAAGAGACTTGTAATAAATGTTGGCAGTTCACACATAAAGACAACAGCTTGGTCTGAGCTTTGCGTGTATTGGTTTGATAATGTTAACTTTGTCACGCTATAACTCGTAAAACCTTGATGAAAAATGTTTATACTTTGATTCATTCAATACAAATAGTAACACTTCTCGATAAACATATTAGCATAGTGGTATATTTTTTAAGCATGAAGTACTTGATCTTTATTCAATAATTCATTATCATCGGAGCTCTTCAATAATCTGTCTGAAGCTTGGTTACGCTTCTATAACCTTTAGAAATAGAGATGATTGTATTCCCCTCAAATGCTTCTATAATCTCTGGCAATAAAGATGCCTGTCTTCTCCTGATCTGCTTCTATAACATCTAGCAGTAAAGATGCGCGTGTTCTGATCATTACAGTTTGGGTTTTTTTAGGAGTGAACCTTGATAATTATAGTTTGCTCTTCGCTTTACTCATTTCGGTTTTTAAATTTTTATATAGTACTTCTTAAGAAAAAAATTAATATTAAACTTGTATGTCTTGTCCCATGACATTTTACAGATCAATATTTAAACTAAGAATATAGTGTACTTATATACCACGTGAATGTGTATACATGTGACAATACTATGATTTAAATATTTTTTTAATTATAAACTAGGGGTACTGTGAGCAAGCTCGCAAATGATACCCCCTCTAAGAAAAAAATCATTACTCAAGTGTTTTTCTATTATATAAAATGATGGATGATATCTATTTAATCATCCATGTTCTATGAATAACAACTGCTCTATTGTTTTTAAAATTGCTAATGCAAATATAAGTACACAAACCAATTTCCATTCTTTATATTCCATTTTATTTCAACTGTTAATGCATAAAGACATTTGCATTCGTATGATTACAATTATGACTGGAATTAAACGATAATCCACATGTCAAGCAGCCATTATACGTTTTGAATTGTTGGTATACCGAGCCCAATTTTTAATTTGTTATTTTTTTCAAAATAAGATAAAATACATCGGGGCGGGTCATTTTCAAAGGGGCGGATGGGGATGACAATCTAACAATTAACTTTATGTGGCCTGACACAAGCAAGCTCCGTGTCAAATTTTACCTTTTAATCTTTTCCATTAATGCAAGACAGGAATTTTTTAAACAATGACCTTGAACTTGCCTAAATGACCTTGGGTCGAGGTCATGACACACCTTCAGGTCATGAGCAATCTTTGCGTGACTAAAGAACTTCTAATGTTTCTACATAAAAAGATATAAACCGGACACAAATTTTGCATTTTTTCTGTCTATGCCTCTCATCTTGCCCAAATGACCTTGGATTGGGGCAAGGTCATGACACACCCTCAGGTCATAAGCAATCTTTGTGTGAAGTAAGAACTTTCAATGTTTCTCCTTAAGAAAGATATGGACCGGACACGAAATTTGCACAGACGGTTGGACAAAGTGATTCATATATACCGCCAAACTTCGTGTGCGGGGGGGGGGGGGTGTTAATAATGTTGAAAAATTGTTCTGTCGCGATACAAGGATTATTCCCCATGGAAACTGAAATTTACATGTTAGTTAATGGTTGAAACAACCGGGATTATATTAAGAATGTTCTGTAAAACAAAAACCACGCTGTTTACAAAATTGAAAAATTACCAAAAATGTTATAATTAATGATTACCGGCCCCCTGAGAGAGAGAGAGAGAGAGAGAGAGAGAGAGAGAGAGAGAGAGGTTGATTGAACAAAACTTAAACTATGTAATTGTATCATTTTGAAAATAATAAATCAGTACGATATAATTTATGATTAAACTTTACGTAATTGGTGTTTGGGATGAATTTGTACCGACACTTTCATATAAACAAAATTGTAACAAGCATTTTGTGAGTATTGCATAAGCAATACACGCCCCCTTCCGGTTTTTATTATGTTATGAAAGCTTCAAAGCATAAAACTATTGAAGAACTAAACGAGATGTAATACTTTAATAAGAGATAAAAGAACAGTGGAAATTCAAACTTTATATTCTACTATAGATTGAAAACAAACTTAATTTTACTCTAAATGCATGTATCATATTTTCTTCGGGATTTCCCACTGTTTAATTTAATAGTAATATATGACCTGTTTATACTTTAATAAGATATTCAAGAACAGAGGAAATTCAAACTATACCGTTGATATACAAATTAAATACAAAGTGGGTAAAATAATACTTTTTACTTTCTCTCGTGTGTTTTCGCCAAGTCCATTAGGTATTCGATGACATAAATTTGTGAAAACAATGCACTGTTATGCACAATTTTATTACTTACCGTCTTCTCTACCCCAAATCAAACCAAACAGTTTAAACTATTTAACAGCCCAACCAGATAACGAATCCTATTGTAATGATACAAAAAAAACTGCTGATAAAATGAACAACAAAATACTTGACACAGTTTTTCTAAACTTATTTGTTCGTTAGAAATGATAAAAGTAATGATTTAATGCACGATATTATTACTGACCATATACTAGCCTCATTCATTCAATACACACCGAACCCGATCATTAAAAAAATGAAATGTAAAAAATTTATTTTCTCAAATATATGTCGACCAGACGTTACAAAAGTGTAAACAACATGTTTGACATTTCTAAGCTGTTCAGCACGTTTCATATTATTCCTCAAACGCATAACAAAAAAAGTGTGGGAAACTTAAGTGGGACAGTCTTACGGACGCAGAGGAAAGCTAAAGTCCCCTCCGGTGAAACCGGTAGGGGACTAATTATGCAATTAAATGTTTTTATAACGTTTAAAGTACATGTAAGTTGTAATCATGTTGACATTAAAGTAGATTAAGTGTTATATGATGTCATACTTTTTTGTAAAACTTTTAATCCCTCAAATGTTGTGCAAGATAGTTTTGAATATTTTATGTCAATATAATCACATGGAAGTATTTAGAATTTCTTTTATTATACTACATAATTAATTGCCGCGTCCAGATCAGTTTTTAAATGAGTTCACAAAATGGCATGCAGAAATTCAATTCATTTTCTTTAATCAGAAGTTCTTAAATTTAATCAAGAAATTGAAGATCCTGCTCTAGAAATTGAAAACTTAGAAAGAGAAATTATAAATCAGTGGCCAAATGCTAACTATGGTTATGTTTTGATTGAAACGCCCAGAATTTACCGTGAAAACTTGCTCCGCAATACGCAGAATGAACACGATTAACTAAATTCGCGTCACATTGATGCACTACTTGTGCGTACCCATTCAACGGCTCGGGGCAGTGAACACGATGCACCTGGTAACAGGTGCTCTTTAAACGAACACTTTCACACTAGAACACAGAAAGGACATGTTCATTCCATTGGACCCGATCAAATTGAAACTGTAAGTTCCCGAGACATATTCATTTACTAGGAACGGTCACTAACTTAAAACAAAGGCAAACAGTGGCGTAGCGCCCTTTACGCAAAAACGCAAATGAATACACAGAATTTTGCAAACCATAGGTCTTTCCTATTGTTTGTACCTAAACACATCGAATAGCTTCTTAGACTCCACGGAATAATCTGCATATTTTAAAAGTACCCAATTTTCATCGTAAACCTTGCTTACTTTTTTCTACATCAAGTTTTGAGTTTATGTCAATACAAAACAATCTAAAAAGTATGTCATTACAAAACAATCCAAAATCGTTTTGAAAGCAAAACTCAGTGAAGGCAAAGACTACCACAAGCTCTGCGTGCCTGACTATCCTGATATTGGATGTTTAAAACAAGCCAAACTGTGTAATGATGCAATTCGGCGAAAGTTGATTGAGGGAAAGTGGAACAATATTTCTTCAAAGGCACGCACATATGCATTTTATTTTGATTAAAATAGTGTTTAATTATAGTATGCACACGTGGGTTTCCAGAGGCGGATTTAAGTTCAGAGGGGGAGGGGGTGTCAATACTCATGAAAGCAACTAAAAAGGCAAGTATTTTAATAACAATACCTGTAGTAAAATTGCTGGCATTGTTGGTCTAAAAGCGTGTTTCAATACACCAGCGATAATATTGTTTGATAATAGTCATTTTTGGGTGGTTAAACCTACTTAATTTATAGTCGGCGGACGATTCAAATTTGAACAAAGTCACAATAATAAACTTGATCAAAAGTTTGTCATCTAAGGTTCGTATGTTTTCTTTTTGAAAAAATAGAGCTGTGTCAAAATGCCTTATATCAAAAGTCATAATGCAGTTGGTTTCCGCTGGGGCATCCGTGTTTCATATAGGTACACATTCTGTTAAAATTCAAAATTTCCCTTACACATATATACAGTATGTAAAATTGTAACATTTTGAGAAAATATCTCATCATCAAAAAACCTGAAAATCCAAAAGCTAAAACCTAAAATTCAGGAGCTCCCGGGGGCTTCGCCCCTGCACCCCCTGCCGATTTTGAATACACTAAATAAAATCCTAGCTACGCAACTGGCAAATAAAACAAATGCAAATCATTGTCGGGAATACATTCCTTAAACTCCGTGCAGTCATTTTAGTTTTGCCCCTTCCAGTCTATCAGAATCGGACAATGCTAGCAAGTCTGTCGAACATACAGAAATCCCAAGCTCTGGTTTAATATCACATCCGTTTACGAGCAGAGTTCAAAGAGAAGCGAAAGATTCTGACATATATGATTAAAAATTTACGGATTTTAAAGATTACATTGTTTATTTTGAATAAGTTGCCCGTAGGAATGCATGGTATCAATCAGAAACGGACCAACAAATCAACAAATATGGATGTCATTAAAGGGAAACGCTCAAAATCTCTTAAGTGACCTAAATGCAACACAAGTCAAGTATTATGATGAAATATTTGCAAAAGAACAGATATTACACCAGATAGGTAAAGTTAGCTACTAACTAGAGGTACTGTGAGCAAGCTCACAATTGATACCACCCCCCCCCCCCCGCTAAGAAAAAAATCATAACTCAAGTAGTTTGCTATTATAGAAAATGATGGATGCTATCTATTCGATTATCCATGTTCTATCAATAACAACTGCTCTATTTTTTTTAATTGATTATGCTTATATGAGTACTCAAACCAATTTCTATTCTTTAAATTCCATTTTATTCCAACTTAACTGTTAATGCATGAAGACATTTGTATCCTTATGATAACAAACATGACTGGAATTACACAATAATCCACATGTTAAGCAGCAATTAAATGTTTATAATTTTTAGTATTTTACAGAAAAATATTTTGCACACAATTTTTTTTTTTCGAAAAAATATATCGAGGCAGGCCATTTTAATAGGGGCGGGCGGCGATAAGAATCTTACAATTAATTGAATTTCACCTTACACAAACAAGCTTTGTGTAAAATTTTACCTTCTAATCATTTCTATTCATACAAAACATGACACATTTTTTAAACAATGACTTTGAACTTGCCAAAATGAACTTGGGTCAAGGTATTGACATACCTTCAGGTCATAGACAATCTTTGTGTGAATTAAGAACTTCCAATGTTTCTCCAATAGAAAGAAATTGACTGGACACGAATTTTTTACCTTTCCTGACCTTGCTCGAATGACCTTGGGTAAAGACCATGACACACCCACAGGTCATAAGCAATGTTTGTGTGAAGTAAGAACTTGCAATGTCTCTCCATAAGAAAGATATAAACCAGACACGAATTTTGCACTTTTTCTGCCAGTAACCTTGACCTTGCTCGAATGACCTTAGGTCAAGGTCATGACACATCCTCAGGTCAGAAGCATGTCTTTGTATGAAGAAAGAACTTCCAATGTTTTTCCAAAAGAAAGAAATGGACCGGACATGAATTTTGCAACCTTTGTGTGAAGTAAGAACTTTTAATGTCTCTTCATAAGAAAGATATACTCGGACACGAATTTTGCACTTTTACTGCCAGTGACCCTGACCTTGCCCGAATGACTTTAAGTCAAGGTCATGACACACCCTCAAGTAATAAGCAATCTTACGGACAAGGTGATTCCTATATACCCCCCCCCCAAACTTCGTTTGCGGGGGGGGGGTATAATAACTGGCTACTAGTAACTTGCTACTAGAAGTAAAAAAAACTAACAACTAGTAAGTGGCTACGAGATGTAATAAAATCTGGCTACTAGTAACTAGTTACTTGTAACTGACTACTATTTTTTTTACTATTATATTAATTCATTTAATAAAGCATAAAGTTACGTACTAGTGTTTAATATAATTGTTTTCGCCTATATGATATTCAATACATTGGGTGCGTTCACAATTCTTCCATTGTACAAATATTGATTTTGCCAGTGGCTGTGTTTGGTAACATTGTTAAACAATGGTGCCATTGGTTACTTCAAAACTGTGAACAGCAAATTGGTAAACCAATAGCAAAATAAAAGTCAATGGCTACCAACAGTTACCAAAAGTGACCTTTGGTACCATTGGTTAATAATGATTACAAATTGTAACAAAAGGTTACCAATGGCAAATATTTAGTTTTCGCCATTTTCCATAATGAATAGCTCAACAGTAGGCCTTATTGTTGCACTATTAAGGCAAACTGAAACTAGCTTGATGTCTTTGTATGATCAATTGTCATCTTTTGATATTCTTTTGCCTTAAAAGCGTTCACTTGTTCCACATGTGCAACACTATGTAGAGGTCACTGTTCCACATTACACTTTAGATGACTTTAAAAGTCATTTTCGAATGTCAAGAAGTACCTACCAGACAACATGCTTGTGTTTACAACCACTACCTGAATATAATCAGACCACTGGACCAATTTCAAATGTTGAGAAAGATGTTCTGATGTTTCTATGGTTTATAGGTTTGTAAAATTAAAATAATTATCCTTTGCTTGCAAACTTTGTCACATAAATTAAATTGTTTATTTTTTAACAATGAATTTTTGACTGGTATTATCAAATGCTAAAAATATTAGCATTGCAGACATGATGTTATCATTGCAGGTAACCTTGAGAGTATAAGGTCCATGTCAGACCGATTTAATGTGTCAAAGAGTACTTTTCACAAATCCATGAAAAGAACAGGATCTGCCTTAGTCAAATTAATGCCAGATATTATCAGATGGCCAAGCAATGCAGCTGCAATTGATGACACAGCAAGAATGTTTAGTGAACGGTCACAGTTCCAAAATGTATTGAAGCTATTGATGGAAGCTATATTCATATTACTGCTCCAAAACACTTGCATCAGGCTTATTTCAATCGTAAAGGGTTTTATTCGATTGTTCTGCTTGCTTCCTGTGATTCTAATTTGTCATTCAACTATGTCTGGACAGGGAATCCTGGGAGTACACACGATACAACTGTATAAGAAGTTCCGATTTGTTTTCAAATTGCAATGAAAAGATACCACAAGGTTATTATATTATCTCATGGGAGATTCTGCATTTCCTCTTTTAAGATGGCTAGTTACACCCTTTAGAGACCATGGAAATCTCAGCCATCAACAAAGATTATTCAACAAAACTCACAGCAAATGCCGTGAAGTTATCGAACGTGCATTTGGTTTGCTAAAGTGTAGATTTAGAAGACTTTTTAGATTTGAAGTATTAGATATGACAGTTCTAGTGAACAGTGTTCTGGCAGCTTGTGTACTTCACAACATATGTTTAGCTGAACATGATGAATGCAACCTAGAGGAACCCCAAGACACTGAAAATATGCCTGTTGACAGTGAAACCTTTGCAAGAGATGGACACGAGTAACCAGGAGTTCAGATGAGGCAGCAGTTAATGCAGCAGTTGCTTAACATTCAATAAAATCATGAATACAAATTTGCATGTGTTAATTTATTTTAACATTTTATAAAAAAACATAACTAAAAATATAAATTCAAAAAACTAAAGCAAACAAAAAAAACCCCAAAAAACAAACAAAACTAATATCTTTGTAATGTAAAAATAAATGTATATATTGCTCATTTTGCAACCAACAAAAAAAGGGAGCACCATTGAATATCCTCAATTAAAATGTTGCACAATTAATACAAAAAGGGCATCAACATGTAAAATAAATTCTCCATTTTCCTATACAATTGATGTTTGCAACAAATATGCCCCTTTAACAAAAAAGTAAACCAATACAAGTCGCATGTGTTTCTCGGATACTATCACACTGCACGTACAAACAGTAAGTACAAAGGTACTGACACATTTTCCTACAGTTTCTCAATTAGTTTTTCCATGATTTTAGTTTGTTTCTCATGCATTTCCTTAAATGCATTTAGGAACTTCTCATCCCTTTCCTTGAGATATTCTGTGAGCTCATTACTACATTTCCTCTTCTTTGGGGGATCTTTCTCGGTGCATGAATTCTCTTCACTGTTATTCGTTTCCACTGCCCCTAGAGAACTCATTAACAAGGGTGGATTGAAGCCAGGATCATCATGTAATAGTTCATACATCTCTGAATCGTGGAGAAAAGGTTTTATTCTCTTGTTTCCCGTCTTTTTCTTCTCTGCAATATAATTTCTATACGATCTTCTCAGCAAATAAAACTTTTCTCTACATTGTTCAGGACTAGGAATTTTTTGGTTTTGAGTTCCCCTTTTAATTCCTTTGCAACTCCGTTCCACATGTTCCTTGTAAAATTTTCTTTCTTTTCCTTTCGAGCTTTTAAAACTGCTAGCAGTTATTTCGTGTCAGAAAATCTCCATTCAAATTTGTTTTTTTAATTTCCACTACTATCTTCTAAATCAAAATTGTCTGGCGTGGTATTCTCTGTGTTATTTTCTTCCAGTGTTTCAGGGTTTTCTTCATGTTCTATCCTCGGGTGTGTCTTGTCCTTTGAATTCAAATTGCGCAAAACAACTTCTGGAATATGTACTTTTCCATTAACAAAACATATATAAACTGGATCTTCAGGTAAGTCACCAGGTAGCATTGAAGTTAGATCTGAGTCACCTCTGCTATATCTGTAAGTATTGAAATAAACCTTGAGTAATAAATGTACGGAAAGTCCTTTCACCATATTACTTGACTTAAATGTCATGTGCAAACGAATAAGTCGAAATTTAGAGTTTCTAAAAAGCCATTTACCCCTTTCAGCTTACATTCTTTATAAAATCATAACACAATTGCATTTCTTCGAACATTGCACAATTTCAGAGTTAACATCCATCTTCAATAAACTTCACTTTCGATCAGAAATGTATGTATAACAGAGATGACAGATATGCATCAATGAAATGTACGGAATTACATCTTTTACTATACTTACGATCAGATAGATATTTCACGTCCTTTCCTCTGATTAGAAATTTTGTAATTTTCTCTCTAATGTTCATTTGCAGTGGTATAATTTGCGACGAAATGTCGCTCACCCTACTAGGCACGTTCGTCGCCATTTTTTATCGGTGACACTAATTAACGAAAATCCCGCGTTGGTAAATCTACCGCGAATGTGGTTGGCCTGCAGAATTGGTTACCAATAAAAATTACCATTGACAAACTTTGGTGCCAATGTTTTGCCAATGGTAGATTTTTCGACCAATATCAACCAATGGAAGAATTGTGAACGCACCCATTGTATTAAAGGAATGCCATGTTTCTCTCACAGATATATTTGCAGATTCTGATCCTATGTGCTCTATTTCTAAATGTTCTTCCAAAAACTGTTAAACCTGTGACATTTTGATCACAAGGACCTCTTTAACAAGCAATCTAACTGTAAAAAGTTTTAATACCCAAAACGTGGGAAATTTGAACTGTAAAACCTCTAATGTTGTCTACGGCATTGAATGTACCCTTTGTGGATTCATCTATGTTGGTGAAACCAAAGGTTCACTGAACAAACGAATATCAGGTCATAGATTTCAAATCAATAACGGCGGTCAGCAGCTTTTATACAAACATTTTAATTCCCCTAATCATTCTGTTTTGTCTATGAAAGTTAGAATCCTAGAAAAAATTTACCATCATACCAATAGCCCATCGCTGAGTACGCCATTCCGTAGACAACAAGAAGAACTCTAGATAAGAAAACTAGGTACGGCCTTTCCGTATGGATGCAACGATAATGTTGAAAGTGTGGGGAATCTTTCAAGTCCACAGTGTACCTATGTTAATGTAATGGGACTTTTTAACAACACCAAGAGACGTAGGCGTAGTCATGGACATCTGTCTTATAACAAACTAATTATATACGATGTTTACTTTGATTCATTATTACCTTATGCAAATACACTATTGGGTCTCCATTACATTCGCACCAAACTTTACTCTGTTCCTTTGAAAGAGTTAAACAATCTTCTTGAAAACGTCAAAGAAAATCCGTTTTTGATTTTCCTACACCGGAATACAGACTCGGATATATGATTATGGATATTGCTTTTTAAACCTACACAAACAGAAAATACTGCTCATGCACCTCGTAATTTTTTTGTCCCCCGCCGCAACGCGGAGCGGGGACATAGAAATGCCGGGCGTCCGTCCGTGGGTCCGTGTGTCCGTGGGTCTGTGTGTCCGTGGGTCCGTGCGTCCGTCCGTCACACTTTTTTGTAAGCGCTCTCATGCCTACAAATTTTGACAGATTTTCATTACATTTATACCAAATGTTTATACACCTATTACCTTGGTCAAGTTCGAAAATCAGCATTGGTCGATACTTTTTGTTGGAGTTATGGGACTCTGACCACAATAATGACTCCGTTTTATCCAAAAATTGACCTTGTAAGCGCTCTCATGCCTACAAATTTTGACGGATTTTCATTAAATTTATACCAAATGTTTATACACCTATTGCCTTGGTCAAGTTCGAAAATCAGCATTGGTCGATACTTTTTGCTGGAGTTATGGGACTCTGACCACAATAATGACTCAGTTTTATCCAAAAATTGACCTTGTAAGCGCTCTCATGCCTACATATTTTGACGGATTTTCATTAAATTTATACCAAATGTTTATACACCTATTACCTTGTTCCTCCCAACCTCCCCACACATTTAATTCTGGAACAGCTTTGAATGTTTGAAAATATTGCAATTTCATATACTGTGAAATCATTAGATTTCGTGGTGGTTCAATTTTCGTGGAATTCGTGGGTACCTCTCATCCACGATTTAACATCCTACACGAATTAATAAATAAGGGTAATAAAATCATATTTCCTTTGTAGGTTTTAGAGAATACACGAAATTACGTCCCCACTAACCTGTAAAATTTAAGCAATCCACGAAAATTGGCCCCCACGAAATTTAATGATTCCACAGTACAGTACATGTATACTAGTATACTGCTTGAACGGCGGGGGACCCAGGAATTCTATTCTTGTTCAAACTGAAGTATGCCAACAAAGAAAATCGATGCCGTTCATATAAGCAATATTCTTAATCTCAAAAAAGTTCAGTCCTGCATTCCGTCATATTTCAAAATAAAGTCAACACCTTGTATTTCCTACAATTATACTTCAACCATTGCTTCCAAACTCTTCAATTGCAAACAAACTCTACAAGACCTTAATATCAAACATCTGAAAGATAATCCCCCAACGTGTTCGTGTTCTTCTTCACCCTACAACTATAGTCCTGCCGGACACGTCATTACTGGTGATGCTAATTTAGTTAACAACGAAGACCTAAGATCACATTATGAAAGGATAAAAATTTAGGGAGCCTAGATCCTTAAATGGCGTCGTAATTTTATACATATCATGAATTCTGTTGAAGATTACGCCAAGCGATTGGCAAAATCTGAAGAAGAAGACCTTGATACCTTGTCAGAGTGGGTTAAAAGCATCAGATGTATATTAAAATTTCGTATTAAACGACGGAGAGGTCAATGAAAACCATCTATCCTTCTGTTTTCAAAAAAGCAGAAGTGAGAAAGAACTAGATAGATTGCACGATCAGTATGTACTGGTCCCAGCTGATAAGGCAAGTAACAACATTGTCGTTGTTTGTAAGGTACGAGGGTTGTCCAAAAAGTTCGTGGACACATGTAATTTTACTCAGAATAGCGGCGCAATTATCAAGAAAGTATCATAATATTTTAATATTGAGTATAATAACGTATATGTATAAAAATCAGAGCAATGCACATTTTTTTATTGAAGTTGTCATTATATATTCATTGTCTATACAGGCCGCACGGCCCAGTCTGACGTTGAGTTATAACGACGTTTCTATATCATCGTAGTCCTAGGTAAAAATAAAGAGAAATATGCCGCATTCATCGTTTGGTCAGAGGTTACAATCGCATTCTCCATCAACATATCGCTTGTGCCACTTGTGGATAAGTAAACTTGAACTATTTCGATGTTTTTTCCTGTTTCCTCCATCGTTTGTTTTATTTCTATCAGTGTTTTACCTCAGTCGACACAATTTTATGACGGCGCGCTGTTCCGTACGATCAGCTGACGTCGCTTTTTCAGGTGTTTTTAAAAACATGTTTTTGTCGTAATATTTTTCAAAAGTCCACTGCTTCTTTGATAATAGCTTCAAATGACGTATGAAAATGAAGATCACCATAGAAACTACATCACAATAGAAGATTATGAAGTTTTGAAATGTTTTATAAAAACTGTAAATATTTATAGCTAAAAACTCAATTACAAAGTTTGGAAATTTTTTACGCTGGGCCGTGCGTCCTTTTCGTAAATCTTTGATGCATTCAAATTTTAGTTTATTTCTATAGAAAACACTCAAAACCACTTTAGTTTGATTTGATATTTCATGACAAAGATTTAGATATACAATATGTATATATAAACCCATTCAAAATAACAAAAACGCGATTGTCCACGAACTTTTTGGACAACCCTCGTACATTATATTAATTGCATTTTCAAAGAACTTGCTTTCCATTTTACACATGGTAATCCTACTTACACCCATAGCAGCCTTTCCAAGCAGGAAATACTTCAAAATCATAAATCGGTTATGGATATCTTTAATATCCCCAATAAACTGAATTTGTTTTACCTTATTTGTACTGGATTCCAAAGCTTCACAAAAGTCCTTACAAACAGAGATATATTATAATAGCAAGTTCTAGTAAATGTTCTACTAAACCCCTCTCTTTACTCCTTACTAAAATTCTTACAGTAGTGAAGGAGAAACTTCAAGAGTAGTGTACAACAATATAATCCAGAAGTGGTGTGAATCAGATGTGGATACTAAACAAGAGGCCCATGGGCCACATTGCTCACCTGAGGAACAATAGGTATGATAAAATCAGCTTAATGGAGTCATAATACAAACTATCTGGACAATGTAGTATAATACATGTAGATCCTGTATACGTAAAAATCTATTTTTTCCACTGTATATTCTTATGTTTATTATCATTAGTCCCTTTTCTAACAGGATGATTTTATAGTAATATCACATGTTGAGCATTGCAGCTCTCAAAAAGATCCTAAACAATTGTTTATATATGGGATATAAACCTACATCAAACTCTGAACCCCTTGTGAGACCCAATCGTATAGGAATCATCTAAAGGCCAAAGTCTAAACAATATTAAATAATCACCTGGCTGATTAGTTTCGAAGATTTTTAAAGATTTACTCTTAATATTCCTATGTAAAAATTCCACTCCCATTGTGGCCCCATTCTACCCCCAGGAATCATTATTTTTACTTTGAATCTACACTGCCTGAGGATGCTTCCAAACAAGTTTCAGCTTTCCTGGCTTATTAGTTTCTGAGAAGACGATTTTTAAAGATTTACTCTATATATTCCTATGTAAAAATTCCACCCCCATTGTGGCCCCATTCTACCCTTGGGGGTAATGATTTTCACCACGTTAAATATACACTACCTGCGAATGCTTCCACACAAGTTTCAGCTTTCCTGGCTGATTAGTTTCTAAGAAGATTTTTAAAGATTTACTCTATATATTCCTATGTAAAAAATCGACCCCCCCCCATTGTGGCCCCACCCTACCCCCGGGGGTAATGATTTTTACAACTTTGAATCTTCACTGCCTGGGGATGCTTCAACACAAGTTTAAGCTTTCCTGGTCAAATGGTTTCTTAGAAGAAGATTCTTAAAGATTTAATCTATATATTCCTATGTTAAAATTCGACCCCCCCCCCATTGTGACCCTGCCCTACCCTCGGGAGTCATGGTTTTCACAACTCTAAATCTACACTATCTGAGGATACTTCCACATAAGTTTCTGCTTTTCTAGCCAAATGGTTCTTGAGAAGAAGATTTTTAAAGATTAACTCTATATATATGTATAAAATCGACCCTCCATTGTAGCCCCACCCTACCCCCCGAGGGTCATGATTTCCACAACTTTGAATTTAACTACCTGAGGATGCTTCCACATAAGTTACAGTTTTCCTGGCCAAATGGTTCTTGAGAAGAAGACTTTTAAAGATTTACTCTATATATTCCTATGTATAAATTTGCCCCCCCCCCATTGTAGCCCCACCCTACCCCCCGAGGGTCATGATTTTCACAACTTTGAATTTACACTACCTGAAGATGCTTTCAAACAAGTTTCAGCTTTCCTGGCCTAATGGTTCTTGAGAAGAAGATTTTTAAAGATTTACTCTATATATTCCTATGTTAAAGTCGATCCCCCCCATTGTGGCCCCATCCTACCCCCGGGGTCATGATTTTCACAACTTTGAATCTTTACTACCTGAGGATGCTTCCACATAAGTTTCGGCTTTCCTGGCCTAACGGTTTTTTAGAAGAAGATTTTAAAAGATTTACTCTATATATTCCTAAGTAAAAAGTCGACCCCCCCCCCCCATTGTGGCCCCATCCTACCCCCGGGGGTCATGATTTCCACAACTTTGAATCTACACTACCTGAGGATGCTTCCACATAAGTTTCGGCTTTTCTGGCCAAATGGTTCTTGAGAAGAATATTTTTAAAGATTTACTCTATATATATTCTTATATATTAAATCGACCCCCCATTATGGCCCCACCCTACCCCCGGGGATCATGATTTTCACAACTCTGAATCTACACTACCTGAGGATGCTTCCACATAAGTTTCGGCTTTCCTGGCCTAACGGTTATTGAGAAGAAAATTTTATTTACTCTATATATTTCTATGTAAAAAGTCGACCCCCCATTGTGGCCCCATCCTACCCCCGGGGTCATGATTTTCACAACTTTGAATTTACATTACCTGAGGTTGCTTCCACACAAGTTTCAGCTTTCCTAAAAAAAAAAAAAAGGTTTCAGCTTTCCTGGCCAAATGGTTCTTGAGAAGTAGGTTTTTGAACATTTCTCGAAAATTTTCATTAATTCCTAATTATCTCCCCTTGTAAGAGGGCTTGGTCCTTAATTTTCAAAACTTTGAATCCTCTTAGGCTAAGGATGCTTTGTGCCAAGTTTGGTTAAAATTGGCCCAATGGTTCTCAGGTGAGCTAAAAACTCTAAAGAATTAATAATAAAGAATTATTAGAAACTTTAAGGTCACAAAATCTAACCAAAATCAATAGCATCAAAACGTACGATTTTTCAACGCTTTATACAACCACTAGACTTTGACCCGTGCGTGTTGACACGGGTTGACATTGCATATGATATCGAAATAATCCAATTATTCTAATAGAATAATCTAACTGTGTCTCGGGACAGGCTTTCACCACAGTTAAAATGCCTCCCATATACCCGTAATGTAGCAAAAAACTGCAGAATCGCTCCGATTTTGAGAAAATTAATGAAGCTTCATTAAAAATAACAGTCAAATTATTCATAACGAACCATTTTGAGGCTGTAAATACATTTCATCTAAAAATTTAATTCATATTAATGAAGAATTCAACACTTTTTCACCAACGTGTTTTACTCGCTTCAAATTAACACACCATGTAGACATTCGGAACTCTTGGGATTTTTCATATCAAATGCACTGAGTTAGAGTTATCTCCCGTATTTTCTTTGATGAACAGAATATATACATGTAGCAAACTTTCAATGAAAATTTACACGTATTTGTATTATCGTTTCTGAGTTTATCCATGCAAATGTGATATTGTGGAAAGATAAACTAAAGAGCCTCTCGTGATTTAGCGTGAATGTAATGCGCATGCGCAAGATTGTAAAATCCAAAAAATCCAGATGATTTCCGGATTTTTTAAAGGAATTTTCGTGGATTATTAATTAGCGAATCTTGATTGAGAAAAAACAAAAACAAATTGGTAATCCTCAAGTACCAATGATGTTTAAAATATATTAAACAAAAGACAGTACTCTTCCGATTTCTCGGTATTAAAGCCCAAAAATTCGAGTCTATTATTTTAATAAAGTAGTATAGATTCCCCATGACAAATTAAAATCTAGGCTTTTGGATATCATCAAAAGTTGTTTCTTCAATATTAATGGAAGTCGTAAAAATGCTTACCCTGTCATTGGAAATCTAAAAAATTATTTTGTTAAAAACCATTCTGATTGCACACACAAGTACTCTGAAATTGACATTAAAAAGATGCTTGAGTTTCTGATTGACAACATCTATGGAGTTTTTGGAAATCAAGTCTTCCAAAAATCTGTTGGAAATCCCATGGGTACTAATTGTGCCCCATTGATAGCAGACCTTTTTTTGTATTCTCATGAAGCAAAATTTATTCAAAAACGTGTACGTGAAAAAATAAATCACTCGCTGTGGCCTTCAATTCGACATTCAGGTATATCGACGACGTATTATCAATTAACAATTGTTATTTCCATACTTACGTCGACTCGATATATCCCAGTGAACTTGAAATAAAATATACCACAGAGTCTGCGTCATCGGTTTCATATTTGGATATTTTGCTGGAAATTGACATTGATTGTAACCTAACAACAAAACTTGATAAACCCGATGACTTCAATTTTTCTATAGTCAACTTTCCTTACTTATGTAGCAATATACCTTCATCACCTGCATATGGTGTTTTTGTCTCTCAGTTAATTCGATACGCAAGGGCATGCTCTTCGTATGAACAGTTTCTAAGACGAGGCAAGCTACTGACAACAAGTTGGTAAAACAGGACTATCAACAGTCTCGTTTGAAGTCATTTTTTCGTAAGTTTTATGGTCGATACAACGACCTTGTCAGCAAATACAATCTTCTACTGGGTCGCATGCTGACTGATGTTTTTCATACTAATTGTTAGACCATAATTAATCACCTAATTGTCTACGGACATTTCCGTTTTTTCCCGATTACGACAAATAGCACACGGCAGGTGTGACCGGTTAGCAGAGGATACTCACTCCTCCTAGGAACATAATCCTACCTCTATCGTTTTGGAGGTCTGTTGCTCTGCTTTGAATTTGTATTTCGTTTTATGAATTTTTGAGATGGTTAACGGTTTGTTATTGTCATTTTTTCATTTATACAATTAATCAGATATCTCTCATAATCCCATCATCTACTAGTGCCATTCTTTACAAATATATCTATTTTGACTCAAGTAGCTGTACAATGTACATATTAATTGAAGATATCTACTAGTTTTATTATTTTTTACATTCTCCAAGCTCACCCACATGATATTACAATACAATTGCTCAGATATCTCACTTAATCTCGTCAGCTTCTAGTGCATTTCGTTACAAATATATCTATTTTTCGACAATTTATACATTTAACTCAAGTAGCTGTGTAAATAGATTGAAGATATCTACTAGTTTTATAATTTTAACACTCTTCTAGAAATAAAAAACTTTAAGTCAGAGAGAAGAGGAGGACCTTCCGTGAAGGCATTCAACGATCAGATGTTTACAGACAAAGGAACCTAACCGGTGGACCCGAGGATTTAGAATTCTTGGAAAAGTGGCGTGAAAGTGCAATACGTGATTACTCGAGAGAAAATACTGAGGTATAACTATATACATTGTAGGTTATATCACTATTATTTTGTATAGATTTGTTTATACATATAATTGTATTCATTCAGGATTTTATGTATACTATGTTATATGTATGTTCATATTAACAGTTAAATAAAATTTAATTGATCTTAAGTTGGATGGGATGTGATGTATTTATATGTATTTGTACAAGTTTGTGTTCGGAAATTTAAAGTCCGTTTATATTTTTAAGACTATTGATGCCTTGTCCATTGTTATTTAAATTCTATTGTTTGTACGTGTATAAATACGACCTCTATACTATCCTCTCCCATTTTCGACATTCATTAAGGTAAATTATTGAGTTATAAATGTAGTCAAAGAATGTTATTAATAATCAGTATTTGATTTTGCTTAATAAATTCGTATATTTGCGTTATCTTTGATATGTTGTAATTCAGAGGCAAACTGAAAACAAAGAACCTGGGTTGATGTTGAAAGACGTTTCCGTCTTGTTCTATTATACTACAAAGAGCTTGGCAGTAAACTTTCGGTAGTTCTAGTCAAAATCCAATTTGATGTACGTCTTGCCTCTGTCAGCTCTTAGCGTATTGGCCTATTGGCTAATGAGATAGAACACATTGAACGCGATCACATTTGTCCGATTCTATGCAGTGGTTGTAAATTTAAGCTGAAACAGCAAAATCTTCCTCAGAGGGTAGTCTTTGATACATTATACATGTATGATTTTTTGAAACGATAAACAATGATAGCATCAAATCAATAACGTACAGATGTATATGTTTAGTGTGAATTTTACTCATTTTCAATAACGTTTACACTGGAGAAAGCAATACTAGTATATCAATGATTAAAAAGTACCATTTTAAGCGATAGCATATACAGTAATACAAATGCTTTATGATATGTAATCAAACTTTAACAAAACCGGATAATTTGTCAAAGTGCTACCTTTGATGAATCAAACAGTTATGAGAACTGAAAGCCAGGGTTCATGGATATGTAAATGTAGACACTTTTTTGGTACAAGAATGAAACAATCAATATCATGTAAATTAACGTTTACGTTTGTCTTAATAAAATGTTTTTTTCTTTTAAAGGGGCATGGTCACGATTTGGTCAAATTCTATTTTTCTGTTTTTATTATTTACAATGCTTTATATATAGGAATGCATTTCTAATTATCAAATAAAATATAAGAGTCAGTCGTAGAGTTATAAGCAAAATACAGGGCTCACAATTCTTTGTCATGTAAACAAGGTTCGTGCCCTGTTTTGTTTACATAGGTTCAATATACCAGTAAAAAATCTTGTTCAAGCTGATTTGTCTATCTTCTTATTCATTTTAAGCATAAATAAACAGTTCCTTACGTTTAACACATTCATTTTAGGTCTAAAACGGGAATTTTCACTTCAACATTAAAAATGTTAACAAAAGCTTTGTTTACATAGCAAAGAATGGGAAGCTCTGCAACTCGCTTATAACGCAACGAATGACACTCAAAATTTGGTTGCCTATTAAAAATGGCTTACTGAAGCATTGTAAAAATTAATATCAAAAAAATAATTTTTGACCAAAATCGTGACCATGCCCCTTTTAAATAATGCAAGCATTTACAGAGTCTGGCACAGATTAAATTTTAATCATTTTAAAAATGAAAATAAATAATAATAATTTGATTTGGTGTATTATCAGGCCGTTGCAGATTTGAAAAATAATTATCATTTTTCGAGGAAAGTGTAGTCTGACCTTAGTATGGGCAATTACTCGATACAATGCGAGTTGAAACACTTATTTATTTATGTACTTTCTAGGAATGGATCGACATAAGGATCATATTTCAAGAGAAAATTAACACTTATGTAACAGGAAAATGTTTAAAATATTCATTTTGTTTCTTTTTTTCCCTTTTTATACCCTCGCTCCAAAGGAGTTGTCCTTCTGTCTGTCTCTGTCCGAAACAAAAAAAAAATTGACGCATTTTTCTCAGCAACTATTCATCGCAGATGCTTGAAATTTTAACACACTATTTGTTTATGCATGCCAAATGGGATATATTTTTGTACCAATCGAACATCAACCTACTGTTAAATGACGACTTTGTTAATTTTAAGCCTACATTTTCGTCAAAGATTTCTCTGCAACAATAAATTGCAGATGTTAAAAATTTAACATATTATTTGTTTAGGCATGCCATATGGTGGGATATATTTTTGTACCAATCGGACGTCAACTTCCTGTTTAATGACGACTTTGTTTATTTTTAGCCTAAATTTTCAAACAAATTTTCGTCAAAGATTTATCAGCAACTATTTATCGCAGATGGCCAGATGCTTAAAATTTTAACAAACTACATGAATTTGTCTAGGCATGCCATACATTGGTATTTATTTTTGTACCATTTGGATGTCAAATTCCTGTTAAATGTCGACTTTGCTTATTTTGAATATTCTAATTAGAGCGGGGGTATTACCAGTGAGCATTGGCTCACGTATACATGCATTTTGTTATTTTGTTTAGTTGTTCTTACACATAAAACTCTACGGTACCTCTTTATAAAACACTAATGCAAATATTCCATTTATAAGTATTCCAAACAAGTTTGCTAACGGCTTTCAGTACATGTACTTTGATGTATTGATAGCGCGAAAATCTAGAGAGGATATCCTTTTCTTTGACAACATCATAGAGGATAACACATAAGTACCAAATTACAATTGTAACTTTCTTAAGTACGTATGCAAACCGAGTTGGAAGAAAATTACGTTTGATATTGTTATCGATATGAATTGTCATATTTTACGACAAACATAATTTGAAATGCAGTCCGAATAACAGGTGAGTGTCAAACCATCCCGAGTGTGTTCCTAGACCTTTCAAGGTTGATATCTATCGATAAAACCGAGTCCACTTAAAGATTCTGTTACAATGCATGAAGTCATTGCATGACTCAATTAAAATAAACACTCGCAGGAATGAACGGAATATACTGTAATATTTAGGTTCCTTGAAAATCGTTCATTTGTAATGGTACATGAAGGCAATTTAATGCAAACTTAAATAAGTAAACAAAGCGACTAAACCTTAACCTCGGTATCAATGCAAAAATTATTTTAATCATATTTTTTCACCTATAAATCATATTTTGTGAATGTATTAAAGTATTCCGAGTATCGCACTACGTCATAATACGGATTTTACAGTATTAGTTCGACTTTTACATAGCGTTTTAGATACCCGGTATTGATTTTGCTCTACATCGTCGCTGTTGTAAAGAATGGCAATAATAAGCAATTAGAACGGTAATATATGTATTCTATGAGATATAGAATTGATTAATGTTGAGAAACTCGATTTTGATAAAGTAAAATGAAAAACGAAGTTTCTGATTAACCAGGATCTCAGTTATATCTTATATCTTCTTTGTTTTGATGCCACCCCCCCCCCCCGAATTTTTCTTTTTCTTTTAGTAAAACCGGTTTAAATTTAGAGACAGAAGCTATTTCGAATTTAATCAATCGTCAATTAATTAATGTTTAAATGATATCTAACATTGTTTACAGATCTAAGCAGAAACTGTACCAAAATGTAATTTTACGGAGTTTTTCGTCAGGGTCTACTTGGTTTAGAGCTTATACCGTGAAAAGTAATCAGTCAACATATGATTTATTTTACCAAACCTTTTTTCTAAGATGTCATTCTAAAGAATAAACACCATGAATTTAAGTTTGAGTCTATAAAATAGTATAAAAAAAATGACGAAACACGATACATGCATCGCATTTTTTGTATTCTATTTTGATACATCAGGTCCATAGACCATACTTACTTACAACAGTTTGCGCAAAAATATTGTTGAGATATGGCTCAAATAAATGTTTATACTCTATTTTGTATGTCCATTTCTAATTTCTTCAAAATTGGTAATTAAACAAGGGTTGATCCAAAAGTAATGTCACAAATGTGATAAAATCACAAATAATCAACGTAACACAACAAAATTACATGTAAAAAAATAAACATATTTCCAATCATATATCAAAATTGTGTTTATTATGATAAATACTTTTCATTTCATCATTGTTTGAAATGAGGGAGGTTAGGATAGTCGCCGCACGGTAGTAACGTCGTGTGACGTATTTGTGACGTAACGAATTTTTACAGGAAGTCATTCCTTCTCCAAATAACGTCCCTGGTGCTCTATACAGCGCTGATGCCGATTCACCCACTTTTGGAACACGTCTGCATACCATTCCTCAGATAATGAAGTAAAAACCTCATTACATGCCCGTTTCAAGTGGCTGAGGCCATCAAAATGAGTCCCTCGTAGCCGACTTTTGAGATGCGAAAACAGCGCAAAATCACACGCAGCAAGGTCTGGGCTGTAAGGGGGGGGGGTTGAGACAATTTTTCAATTTCAATTTAAAGAACAGTTTAAAATATGGCGTTTATTTGTAACGCGGCGAAGTCCCCTGTATGCTTGTTGTTTTGGTCATGTATATTTTTTAAACAATTTAACGGAATTTATCAAAATTTTGAATTTGAATAAGAATTATAATTGTACATATTTTGATATATAACATTATATTATAGAACGCCAAATACCGGCGTAATGCACTGTGTTACATTACTTTTGGATCAACCCCCGTATTTAGAAAAAACGGACGTCTGGCAAATTCCATTATTGTCAATAATTTTCGCAAGGGGGTACACCCGTCTGAGAGATGATAGCAAACAAACTAGCATGTAAACATACATATTTTCTTTCGTATATGTATTGCTAGAATGTAAATCTACCATTTAACGATTGAGCCCATTTAGTGCCGAGTATATGACTACCTTTAATTGAACTTTTCATGAGTAATGATCTTTGACGAACTTCTTTTTCCTTATTAAAGGGGCCACGATTTTGGCCAAAATTTATTTTTCAGTTTTTCATCACCCCATCATACGGCTCTTCCGAACGCGGAGGACTCCGCAGAACGCGGAGCAGTGTTAAGTTCACACGGAAAACCTAAGGTCATAAACTTTCCTTCAAAATCGTTCATAAAATGTTTAATTGAAATTTCTTTTAAGTCTAAATCAAAAAGGGATTAATAAGCTTTCAAATGGTACAAAATTTAAACAAATCGAGAAAAAAACTTTTCCGCTGTTGGTGTTTTCGATAATTTTTGCAAACAAAATTTTTAAGTTTAAGCTTTTCCGTGTGATCTTAACACTGCTCCGCGTTCGGAAGAGCCGTATGATGGGTATGTTCATGTGTACAATGTTACAGTAAGCCATTTGCAACAGTAAAACAAATTTGAGTGTCAGTCGTCTAGTTATAAACGAGATACTTAGTACACAGTTCTTTATGTAAACAAAGTTCATATCATGTTTTTGTTTACATTTTGAATGTTAAAAAAAAAATCCAGGTTTAGACAAAAAAAATGTGACAAACGCTAAAAACAGTTTATATATCTTCAAAACGATTAAACATGATGCACAATTCAAATAACTTTTGACCAAAATTGTGACTATGCCTATAAAGAGTGGACTACATGTATGTTAGTCATAAATAAACCAATGAAGTTGGAATAATTAAGTAAGTTATATGCACATTGAGGTATAATTTTATATTAAACTTTATCATACATATTCTCATTATTGATATTATGATACATATGTTGAAATGAAGCGAAAAATATGTTTGGTTACAAATAAAATCGCAAACAAAACATTCGGAATTTATTTAACATAAATGGTAAAAAGGCCTATGGGCCACATCGCTCATCTGAGCAACAATAGGCATGATAAAATCAGCTAAATGGAGTCATAATACAATATATCTAATCAATGTAGTGTAATACATGTAGATCCTGTATAAATAAAAATCCATCTCCCCTAGGATATTCTTATGTTTATAACCAAGTCCCTTTTCTAACAGGATGAATTTATAGTCATATCACAGGTTGAGCATCGCAGATCTACACAAGATCTTGAACAACTGTTTATATATGGGATATAAACCTACATCAAACTATGCACCCCTTGTGGGGCCCAAGAATCGTCCAGGGGCCATAGTCTAAAAAATTTTAAATAATCAGCAATTTGTCAAAATGCTTGGAAATGCATATAATAAGTACATGTAAACCATATATTATAACATTTCAGATTTTAAGTTAAAAAATTTTTTGGTTGTAAAATTGGATCCCCAATGTGGCCCCACCCTACTCATCAAGATTTTTAATTCTAACGAATTTGAATTTTAAAAAGACCTTTAAGAATTATTCAATATATTCCTATTTAATAATTTGACACCCCCCCAGGGTACCCCCGGAGATGAATTTAGTAACTTTTAATCTACACTACCTGAGGATGCTTCCACATAAGTTTCAGCTTTTCTGATTGATAGGTTTATGAGAAGGTTTTAAAAGATTTACTCTATACACTCCTATGTAAAAAAAAAAAATTCGATCCCGATTGTGGCCCCAACGTACCCCCAGAGTCATGAATTTTATAACTTTAAATTAAAAAATAAATGTGGTCCCTAATTTTCACAACTTTGAATCCCCTTTGCATAAGAGTGCTTTGTGCCAAGTTGGTTTAAATTTGCCCAGTGGTTCTAGAGAAGATGTCGAAAAATGAGAACAGTTTACGGACAGACAGACGGACGACATACTAAATGTGATCAGAAAAGCTTGCTTGAGCGTTCAGATCAGGTGAGCTAAAAAAACCTTAAGAATATGAAATCGATATACCACAATATTGATAAATGTTATCAGATGACAATTCTAACTAATAAAGATCGAGCGAAACGGACGAATTTCTTAAGAAACCTTCAAAGTTTTCCGGCGGATAGAGTAACTGAATCATTAGCGGGAAAAAAAATAATTTTGGAAAAATTGGAGCTCAGCTCAAATCAAGAATGTTTAGTTATTTATATAATCCCTAAGGCAATGTTATTATTTTTAATTTCGTAATTAACTTTTATCATAGAAACTCCAATAAGGGACGATGGCAAGTTCGCAGTAAACGAATATTGTAAATGTATTTCATATTCAAAGGAAGTGTAATTTTTGTTTAATACTGTAAAGCTGAACACCGCTCGTAAATAGGCACCGTCACATAGGTACATGTACCTGGTATATACACCCTTTGATTTTGTTACACCCGATGTGTAGTATTCTTTTCGTGGTCTTCGGATTTAAAGCATTTAATTCTTATTTATGTGCATATTTTGTTTGTATATAATGCATTGACCTGTTTATTTGATGTTAGTATTCTCCTGGCTTGAAAAAAAGTGCGTAAAATTTGTTAATTTCATCGTGACCGAGTAACACGGCGAGGCAAGATGTACGTCCACACAGGTGAGACCTCTTCAGCGAAATACTTTAAACTGCTTATAGAGGTCTGCGGCTTATATAAGGATTGAAGCGATAGCGGTGGAAAAAAGAGAAATATGGCAGAGAGTGCCCATTTACAAGCGGTGTTCAACTTTAACGTACAGGAATTACTACTCTTATCAGAAAACTCATTGCATAAACTACAATACGGAAAATGCGTACTGCAATGGTTTTCAAACGATCGAGATCGTTGTACAGGTCATAGTGAGATTAAATATCCAGGGGCTTCTTAACTCCAAATTAATGAAATAGCTTAATTAAATATTTTTTAAGTATCCATAATATTTTGATTACTTTAGGATGAAAAAACGGACCGGCAATTACATTAATTTTTTTTTACTAATAACGGATTGGCAAACTAATCTAACGTCATTTATTTATTGCTTTCAAGTCTAATGTCAAACAAAACAATACATGGCAAGCGTTTTAAGTTCAAATTAATAGAAAAAAAACCCAACTTTAAACAAAATTAGTATATGAATAACTTGATTTCTGTATTCTCGTTTCAGAAAATATATTAGTAAGTAAACGTAAAAACTAATGTAAAGTCATTGCCTTTGAACCTATTTAAAACGACAGAATCAGTGTTTGTATGGTATTGTATTGTATTGTATTGTATTGTATTGTTTATTTGCCAAAATTCATACAAATTAAAAGCAATGGAATATAAAATACATGTATGTACATAATTATAAACATATTACACTGCACTCTTATCTAAACAAAATCACACATTTCACTATTTACGTTATACAATATTCTGAAAAATCGATCTGCATTCATAACAGGAGAGACTTTAAAATTCAATAAGTATAAAATGGAATTCATCCTCTTCTTCACCTAAATTACAATCTTTGCAGATACGCACCGATCTGGCAATTCCATTATAACGGCCTTGCTCTACCAAAAGAATATACGATGACAGTCTGTACTTTGTTAAAAGGACAACAAGGTTTTCCGGAATATTTTTACGCAAATAAAATTGTAAGGAAAACGTAACGGCAGATACTATGTGTTAATTGACGGTATCTCACAACACGTGTTTCGATCGAACACTTGTTTACCTGGTGTTTGTAATGAAGACTACCAATTTGATTAGTTATTATATTTATAGAAAACCTGTTCTACAGGTATTTTCGTAAGGTGCGCACGATTTAGTTTTTTAGTATTTACCTATGGCTAATGCAGACCACGAGGACAATTATCTTAATGGTAGAAAATACTGCTGCAGCTAGGCCTGCAGAACAGAATACGGATAACGCATTTATATTCGCCTTGGCTGTCGCAGTTAAGCTGCTTTCTTCGGCTATTTCCACACAGTTTCAACAAATAAGAGAAGTTACAATAAGATACCAAATACTCGGCACAGCAACTTTCTAAGAAACTCAAAGACAATATAGCTGGAAAACCGAAATACGAGGGGAATAATGTACAATATTTGATCAATGAAGAAATATTAGTTAAACTTGAAAATTAAAAGATTTGTTGAATTACAATGCAAATGTTGTCAAAAGAATAAATGATAAACTTAAAACTAGACAAAAGTATATTAGGATGGCAGACGGATCCCCTGCAGGGTGGAAACCAGTACAGGAAAACCAATGTAATGATTTCGCTGACGACTCGGACGATGAGAAAAAGATCAGCAGCGCCGTGAACAAAGCCCTCGGAAACGGTAAACAAAAAACTCACGCTTCCAACCGTATTTTAAACCCAACACTCTGCTGCTGTCGGTCGTTTTTCATTGTATTTCAAAATGGTTTCCGTGTCGTTTATGGTTATCTCATAAATTGCACTGTGTGAGCTTTGTAGCCCCTAGCACACAAAGGGGAGTCCTCTATTCTTCAGAGAACAGATTCGTCTTTGGGTTGTTTATCTTTAAGAAGCAACTCTAAAGATATGGGGAAAGTATCAGCTGGTCTGTTTAAGGTAGATATGAGAGTCGTTCGATTTAATATGGATCAAGACTGAACAATATGTTGTCATCAGCCATAAAATTTAGGCGATTTTACTTTTAATCCCACTTTTACAAACGAGTGGAAAATTCAGACGGTGATTTCAAAAGTGAGCTGGTTTCACTTTTGTGACATAAAAAAGTTTGTTAAAAAATTGATCGTTTAATAACGTTTATGCTTTGCTTTCACGGTACATAACCCTAAAAATGATAAACCGTTAGTTTGAGACAGTTTTAATGAAACGCAAATGCCTGTCTCCGTATTATCATTGCCCGGCTTCACCGAGATTCCAGTAAACAACCATTTGCCTGTCTACGGGGCTAATTCATTGGATTCGTGAGTTTCACTGGGGAAAACATAAAAATTGATTTTCAGCATTTAGTTTATTGCACCCTTCATACCTTCAGCTTAAATATACTACATACTGATTTGTTAATTGTTTCTGTCTTTAATTACTTATGAGTTCATGATGTTTTAAATAGTTTTAAATATATTCATGTACTCCTCTCTGTGTTAGCGTTAATGGACTTGTGTATGTGGGTTATAATTAGTTTACAAAAATGTTGTGACCAATATTGAAATAGAACCACGCTACATAGAAACATGAAACTTCGAAAATGGATTGGATTGCTTTCAAAGGTTATTTGTTAATTTGTTTTTAGGTATCTGACATTCTCAAGTAATTTTAAAGAGGCCAGGGGGCCACATCACTTCTCTGATGAATCAGCCATTACACTCTAATCATAGCAGCTTTATAAATTCAAATATTGTTTTTCGTTTGGTGTTATTTCAGTGCTTGTTGTGTCAATTATTCAGAATCGAGATGCTTTAATACATAATAACCTTGCAAAATGTAGCATAGCATTGCGGTTTTAAATATAAATATTTTAAAAAGATAAGTACCCACACACACTGATTTTTAACCTCTCCTGGGACCCATTATAAAATTGAAGTTGGTTGGGTTGTGGTTTTAACCATATTTTACACTATGGTCCTATATTATAATTTGAATATATTCTTTGGGTTTCAGTCCAATGGAATCAATTTAGAATCTACACTTTACCAATTTGGGAGCCCGCATAGTTATACCACACCACCCCCTGCAAATTAAGTTTGGGGAGTATAAAGGAATCACCTTATCCGTCTGTCTGTGCTATCGTGTCCGATCCATATCTTTGTTATGGAGGAACATTGGAAGTTCTTGCTTTAAACAAAGATTGATTATAATCTGATAATGTGTTATGATTTGGACCAAAGATCAGGGGTCATTTAGTCAGGTTCAAGGTCACTGGATGGAAACGTGCATAGTTCGTGTTTCCGGTCTATATCGGTTTTATGGAAAAATATTGGAAATTCTTAATTCACACAAAGATTGCTTATCACCTTAAGGTGTGTCATGATTCATGATGTCAAAGGTCATTTGAGCACATTCTTGGTCACTGGAAGGAAAAGTGCAAATTTAGTTTTTAGTAAATATCTTTGTTTTGGATAAACATTAGGAGTTCTTACTTCACACAAAGATTGCTTACATGTATGACCTTAGGATTTTGACCCGAGGTCATTTTGCCAAGTTCAAAGTCATTGGATGAAAAAGTTCAAAATTTGTGTCTGCTCTATAACTTTCTTATGAAGAAATATTGGAAGTTCCTGCGTCACATAAAGATTGTATTTGGCATGAGGGTGTGTCATGAACCTAGCACAGGGACAGATGTGCAAGTCCAAAGTCATTGTTAAAAAAACACAATTCCTTTCTAGGTCATATCTTGTAATGGAAAACGTTAAGAAGCTAAAATTTGACACAAAGATTGCCTGTGGCATGTAAATATGACCTGATCATGAGCTTTGGTCATTTGTGCAAGTTCAAGGACACTATAAGAACAAGAGGCCCACAAGCCTTGAAAGTCACCCGAGTACCACAGCCCTTAGTTTGATCAGTCTCATGTTTGCATTTTACGCTTCATTATGAAGTCTAAACACTAATCTAAGACTCTTCTGGCTGTTTTTTACTTTTTATTTGATGTTTAAAAACATTAATTCATGACAATGTGGAGAGGGGGGGGGGGGGTAACAAGAGTCAAAGGAATCTTGGATTATCTATTTTTTAGCTCCAGGTGCCAAAGATTGTAAACGTTTGGTTATAAAAGACCTGCAGACCTTTAATAGTCAATAGACCTTATGTCACAACAGACGTTTGCACGAGGAAGGTCCCTAGACAAGATCTCATTGCGAGCAACGAGAAGTTCATCAGATATGACAAGACCTTACCTTTGCTATTCGACAATGAAAAAGTATCTGGAAAGGGGGCAGAGATTTCATTTAAAGGATCAGAGACGTTTTTGTATGAAGTTTAAGAGCTTGAGATCCCTCTTGATCCCAAATTTCAAGTGTCATTGCATTTTTCATGATAACCAATGAAAGGACTTTTTATTTTGTACAAAGTTTGTTTGTAGAAAAATGTTACAGATCTTGAGATATCTGGTAAAGACCTTGTTTAAGACAATATTATACAATACATTTTCACTATGTGGTCATATTGGCCCCACCCAGGAGTCCTGATAATTTCACAATTTCACAAATAAGCACCGTCACACCGGTATACCAGATTGCACTCCTAAAACTCGTGAGCGACGTGTAGTATTCTTCGTAGTTTAAGATTTTGTGCATTTATTTCATATTTGATGTCAATTGTTTGTATGTAAATGACATTGACCTGCATCTTCAATGTTACATGTAGTATTATCCTGGTTTAGAAAAAGTGCATAAAAATGAATAATTTCATTGTGACCTTCGAGTATCACATCAGTATATTAATGTTAAGATCTACGTCCACAAGTTGAATCCTTTGTTTTGAAACTTTTTTACTGTTAAGATGTCTGAAGCTCATAAAGGGGTTGTAGGTATAGCAGCAATGAAAGAGAAATATGACATTGCCTAATACGATTTAAGAATTAGATATATCTACATGTATTCAGTTCTGATGTTCTGTCTTTTTGCACTTCTTGTAGTCGCCATTGAAGTATTAGTTACAACCGATTAAAATCCACATTTTACTAATTACGTAAAGGCCTTTCTTTCCAAAATAATTTCGTCAAATAAAAGTGTTGAAATCAACTCGAATTTTTCACAAATGCACAAACTCGGAAAATCGATGATAAATTAGAAAATCTAATGATAATCGAAAGTAAACTTTTTCAACTTAAACAAAAATGAAATAACATGTTTATTATCATTTGAGTCCCGTTTTATTGTATCATAAAATCTTAAATATTGAGTGTGGACAGGTACTTTGTATCACATAAGTACATTTAAATTTAGCAAAGATTTTGTTTTTATAAGTGTGGTGGCATATTTATTCCCCTTACATGCAAGATAATTTATGTTAACATGCAAGATAATTATGTCACCATGCCCGAGTAAGTAATCCCAATCGATCAATCAATAGTTAAATACTGAAACGAACCTTTGATCTCTACTAAACTTTTATTAAATATTGCAATGGAAGTTACATATATGTTAAATTTGAACTTTATGAATGAGCTGTATAAATAAATTAGATTCTAAAATAATACTATTAATTTTTTTAGAGATTATTGGTGATAATAGCAACAGCAATTGTAGCTATTTTCTACATATGACTATTTGTCGGCAAGCATAGATAAGAAGTAATAAAACAGCTTATTTTCCAGAGCTGCTTATTTTCAAGATGATTCATAATTTGCACTCTGATTTGCTAGAATTTTAATCCTCCCTATAGACAATTAAATTTTTTTTTCTTCCTGCATTTGAAAAGTATCAGATGACCTATTCTTTTTTAATATTTATAGTAATTACATGTATATTCACTGCCTAAATCTAAATAAAGAACCATTGATCCCATTTGATCTTATATGTCACGATGTTTAATCTTGGGTACATTTGTCTCTTTTTAGAATTCCTGTTGTTTATTGTACTGTCATTTTCTGTTTAAAACCATCATGCAAGGAAGGCTGGTTACCGAAATATTGAACTTTGAATGTAAAAAACATTTTTAATTCTTCTTTTCTAAATAATTGTTGATGGCTTTACTGGAAATTATATGTGAAGGGGCTAAGGCAATATCAAAGGCAATTTGTTGATCAACATTCTGGTTTTTTAAATATGCCTTCTTAATTCGCTCAGAACACTTAATTATTTGTGGACCTTTTGGGTGCAAGTTGAAAATAGAACAAATTGCTGTTTTATGTTATAAAGCATAAACTACAGGTTGCTGGACATGTAAACAAATAAGCAAACATTTTTATAATTTATTTACTGATAAGTAATGTTTAGTTTATAGCGAGCACATCTCGCCGACGTTGGACGAAGCGAGCTCTAAGAACCAGACTGAGTGCGCGGGAAAAAGAAGGCGCTAACCCGTAAAATTTGTTGACTCATTTGAGTATTGCACAAGTAACTACTAGTATCTTGAGACAAGGAGATCTACTACACACCTTCGTTCCTTCGTATTTTACCGAGAAACGTAAACAAAACAAAAGGAAGTCAATGCATAGACACAACGTAGACTAGTATTTACATGTAGCATTTTTAGCATGCTAACGAGAACAAATTAAAACACAAAACTTATAAAAACGAGAGACAAAACTAAAAATAAGATAACAAGGAACAAAAAAATATCTATACATATAAATTAAGGCTTTTTGCGAATATACTACAAAATGTCTGCACGAGAGTAACTGCTTACACCTTTGGAATTTCAACACGTGTGAGATGACGTCCGTAAGCTATAATTGAATTTTAACTGTTAAGTAATTATTGTGAAATTAATGAAAAACCTACTATTATTTTCAATAAACAAGCCCGAAATGGCAAAACTGAAGTAAAGAACGAATATATTTACTGGCAACTTATTTAGAGTATATAATGAAGTTAAAATTGGACAAATGTTTCATAAATAAAATGAGCCAATTCGTTTCTTGAATGCGCGATATTGATTTTGATTGATAGAACGAAATGGGATAGAGCTTTCCAGAACGGGGTAACCAAGAACGCAGGTTGACTAATTAACGTCATGGCGAAAAGTGTAGGACGAGTTCATCATTCATCGCAGGCAGATACCTTAAGTCGGACATCTCTGGTTAATAAAAAAAAGTTGATAAATACAAGAGGCCAAAAGGCCTTAACGGTCACCTGAGTAGCATAACCCATACACAAACTTGTCAAGGAGTCTCATATATGCATTTAATTAAGTTTTATTCTGGAATAGAAAAAATTTTAATTTGTAATGACGACCACCTCCCTGCCTTAAATCTTTCAAAAAGGACTATTAAACCTATAATTTTAGCGAAAAACTTTAAAGATCATAAAAGAGTGCATGACCTGATATTGAAAAGGTGCAAGACTCTGATAGAAAATCATTTAATAATAATAACAAGGTAGCTATTATTCATGTTTTATCTAAAACAACCTCCCATCCCCCCGGGGCAGACAGAAACTCTCCCTGTGGGCATTTAAACAAACGAAAAAAAAACCCAGCTTTATCGACAATAGCCATCATGAGTTACTCACTTCTCCTGTTCCAGTTTTTGAATATTCAACATTCGTTGAAAATCACCATCTGGCATATATACCAAAATCATTTACCTTTATATATCAGTGATTTTAGTAAGCCAATTATTACTTTACTATTAACAAGTCTATTTGTTTATTTTGAAAGTTCAAAAACTGTTTTTGTTTCAAATGATAAAAAGCCTTGCATAACTCTTTTGATCATACAACTTCTTTATAATTACATTATATTCAATGATTAATTACTAAATATGAACAAGCAAAGGAAGATAACTCCATTAGGAAGAAGCATGGGAAAACAAGATGTAATTATGATCAGGGCGATTATAAAGTCTCCCAAACGAATGAGGCTATCATATAGAGTAGGGATGACCCACAAAGTTTCATGTGGTTCCCAGGGGTCCTTAACTATATATCAGGTGAACTAACATAAACAAGGAACATTAATATATATGGTTTAGGGGTTGGGATATTAACCGTTTTCAAGATATTCAGGCACTACCTGTTTGAGGGGGGTCAGGACCACCCCAAGGGCCCATGACCTACATACCATATGATGCCCCTTGACACAAGGAACAAGAATAGAATATATATGGTTTAGGGATAGGGATCTCAACCGTTTTCAAATTATTTGTGCACTTCATGTTTGAGGGGGGGGGGGGGTCAGAACCATCCCCGGGGCCCATGACCTACATACCATATTATGCCCCTTGACCCAAGGAACAAGAATATATATGGTTTAGGGGTGGGGATATTAACCGTTTTCAAGATATTCGGGCACTACCTGTTTGAGGGGGGTCAGGACCACCCCAAGGGCCTATGACCTACATACCATATGATGCCCCTTGACACAAGGAACAAGAATATATATGGTTAAGGGGTGGGGATCTCAACCGTTTTCAAGTTATTTGTGCACTACTTCCTGTTTGATGGGGGTCAGGACCATCCCTAGGGCCCATGACCTACATACCATATGATGCCCCTTGACACAAGGAACAAAAATATATATGGTTTAGGGGTGGGGTTCTTAACCGTTTTCAAGATATTTGGGCCTTTCCTGTTTGAGGGGGTCAGGACAACCCTTGAGGCCCATGACCTACATACCATTTGATGGCCCTTAACACGAGAAACAAGAATATATTTGGTTTAAGGGTGGGGATTTTAACCGTTTTCAAGATATTTGGGCCCTTCCTGTGCCATATTGGCCCCACCCTAGTGCCTAAACACCTGTCCCAGGGGTCATAAATTTTACAATTTAGGTAGAAGACTTCATGTACATCATATCCAGGCATTTTGTTTTTTACAAATATATATGGGAGTAGAGAAGAAGATTTTCTAAGATTCAATACATTTTTACTATATGGCCATTTTGGCCCCGCCCATGAGCCTGAACCCCTGACCCAGGGACCATTAATTTCACAATTTTGGTAGAGGGCTTCATGGACATCATATTCATGCATTTAGTTTTTAACAAATATTTATGGGAGTAGAGAATAAGATTTTCTAAGATTTAATACATTTTTACTATATGGTCATATTGGCCCCACCCTAGAGCCTGAACCCCTGACCCATGGGCCATGAATTTCACAATTTTGGTAGAGGGCTTCATGGACATCATAACCATGCAATCAGTTTTTTAGAAGAAGATTTTTTAAAATTTGGCTGTTTTTTGCATATTTGGCCCCACCTGTGGCACCCTGGGGTTGGTAGAGCCACCAATTTCACAATTTACATTCCTCTTACCATAAAGATGCTTCACACCAAAAATGGGAACAATTGGCCTTGCAGTTTTTAAGAAGAAGTTAAAAATGTAAATTGTTGACGCACGACGCACGACGACGGACGAAAACAGATAGCAATAGGTCACCTGAGTTTACTCAGGTGACCTAAAAATGGAGTAATTAAAAGAGTCTCAGATTTAAGTGTTGATGGAAAAACCTTTCAAAAACGGGGGTAACCAAGAACGCGGGTTGACTAATTAACGGAACGGCGGAAAGTGTAGGGCGAATTAACCATCGGGTAGATGCATGTACTTTGGATCTGACAACTTTGTTTTCAAATATGCAAATAGATACATACACTAGCGATTTTTGTTTGATTTTTGGGATTTCTTTAAATTTCATACATTTTTATACCAAGACAGATTGGTACCTGTAGTAAACCTTAAACATTAATTTGTAAACAATGAACAGATTGTGTTATGCATAAAACGGGGAAGTTGAATATGTGTATATTTCAAAAAGTGTGTTTTCAAAATATTTTACATAGAGTGCCCACTTTGTTCATTGTAGAAATTGTACAGAGAAAAAAATAATTTAGAATGCTGTTCAGAGATAAATCATTTCAAATGATTACTCTCCTGAGCATTTGGGTTTGTGAAACCCATTTTTTGTTTCCCCATAAAAATAAACATGAATAACAATAAACTTAAATTAAAGTTTCAACCTTTTTTTCTTTCAAAAATTATAAGGAAGGTTCAAAATTTCATATAACAGTTGGCCAAATATTTTATTCCATTTAATCCGATTCTGAAATTTTAATAAGAAACCAGGTTCAGTTAGTAGGACTGTTTTATAGCCTGGTTCATCCCAAATAGAATTTAATTTTTATTTATGACAGTTTTACATTGTAAAGAAGGTCCTTACTTTCAGGAGTGGATAATGAAGTACAGAGTCCCAATTTTTGGGAGTTGATTTTAATTAACTCTCCTATGCAGTTACTCAGGCAAACCGAAAGTGAAACAGTGTTTGGACCTAAGCACAAATCAACACCGCTGACAACATTTAGTTCTTGAAAATAATCAATAAATTCGATGAAATGTATTCTAAAGCATTGTTTTTCAAGGAAACTTATTTTTAGATACCTTGTAAATAGTCAGATTTTAAATGGTACGAATAATTTAGATATTTTTTTAGTTGTACATTGTATGTATTCCTACGCCAAAGTTCAATATAGTCTCGTTCAACCAGACGCTCCGTAAGAGTGTCTCTCTTGCTTGTCGGAGATTAACAGAGACAGTCGAGTCTGGTTGAACGAGACTAGAGTTGAATATTGCTTGGATCCATACAATTTCTCAGAACTTTTTCGAGTACTGATACGTCGTTTGATGGAATTAATTCTTTGAATATTACACAACTTGTTTCATATGGGGTTTTCACGAACTGTTGGAGAATTTATATTATAAAAAATATGCGTAATTCAAATACATATATAGGAAACTACTTGCCATGCAAAATAATATCGTTGATTTTAAACTAAGTAATAATCGATAAAATTAACTCCCGTTAGTACTTCAGTACTTTGATTAAATACGGAAAGCATCAAGAAAAACCGATTGTTTTAAGCACTATTAAATACATGGTACATCATAACGGGATGGGGAATTTGATCATCTACATTTCCTTGCTATCGAGGCAAATTGTTTTTAAACCCTTACCGTAACGCAATTTGAAGACACTTTAAAATTGTTGTTCAAGTCTGCATTATTGCATTGACACACGTTTTTCTTATACATTTTCAAATTCTAACAAAAGTGTGAGGACATAAGAATTGTTCTGATTTGTGGATATTTGAAGTGATTTCAATCTTTATTCGATACGACTAAGTTTCACAATTTTCAAATAATGAACTCCGACCAAATTTAAAACCTTCATAATCTAGATATTAACATCAGTGCCTAAAATGAATCGTTCAAGGTGACAAATGTTTTTGGCAATGATGTTCTCGCGAATAAGTTTTATAAGTGAATATAAAAATGTTTGTTTATTCTATGATGAAATCTTCCTTGTACGTAGCACTGCTATAGCCATACTTAAATGATTATAAGCCCAAAATATTTCCAGTTACCCGACTAATTTATTTTCAGCCAAATTCCCGACTCTTTACTTTTTAAAGCGCTAAGCATAGCTGCAGCGCTTTTTTGTCGCCAGATTTCTAAACCTACTTCTACTTTCGTTTTCGAATTTCCTATATACCGCCACCTACTGGCAGATGCTGGAGTAGTCGTACCCTAGCGAAGTCGTACTCTGGAAAACTCCTACGTGTAACTATGCAACCAGTATTTAATATGTATGTAATTATCAAATTACAGATCAATGCAAATTTATAGAAAAATATTCCTGAAATTGCATACAGAAAACGAAGCCTAAAATAATGTTAATAAAAAGCAGCACAAATCATATATCGTAAAAAAAGGTGTTAATCGAAAAAAATTGCATTTTTATGTAGAACTGTAACATATTACATATTACATATAGCTCGAAATATTATGGGTAAACGTGGGTATTGTGCCAAACGCCGAATAATGAATTTCCATCAAATCCCCAGTACCAAATAACAGGTGATTGCATTGGTTGAAAGAGTTAAGGCGACATTTTTTTTTACAGTAATTAACACTTTTAATAAGATACGGAAAGCAATATAGTGTCCACTGACACTTTAAATTTTTAAAACCGGATAGAATTAGCAATAATCGTAGTTTATATATTTGAAACGTTTGGTACGGCGGGCGAGACATTTCAAGATTATACCGTTTAAAAACACTCAAAACCTATTCATATCGTAGAATTATTCCAATTATTACTTATCACCTAAAACAAAACTCAATGCATATAACATCTATTTTTTTATTCAAAATTCCAATTGGAAAGAATTCATCATGGTATGTTTTGGAGCACCCGTATCCGATATATAATAATGACATTAAAATGAAACTTATTGCCAACTTAATACTGGTAGAACAAATGTATCTGCACGCGGGATAACTTAAGATATTAAGTTCTCCCTACTGCATAGTTTTGAGTTTTCCAGAGTACGACTTTCCCAGGGTACGACTTCTCTAACATCCGCCAGTAGGTGGCGGTATATAGGAAACGCGAAAACAAAAGTGAAAGTAGGTTTAGAAATCTGGCGACAAAAAAGCGCTGCAGCTATGCTTAGCGTTTTAAAAAGTATAACTGTCGAGTTACTTGAAATACTACAGTAAATATATGTAATAAATCCCGATTCAAATATGATTCTTTACAATCATGTATTTTCATATCAATCGATATATTTTTAACATTTTCTTCAAGGCTTTGCGCTTTTCAGTAATTTCAGTACTTTGTTTATTTTGGAATTTGCGACAATTATGTTTTACAATATCCATTTTTTTTTCAGTAATTGCGACGCACATGGCAGTAACAGGTTTGTTGGCAATAGAAATATGCATGTACCACAGCGCTGCACCGAGGAAAAATGTAATCTGTTCCATTGAAAAACCGCAAAACGCTCTTAAATAAGCTATTAAAGACCTCTCAGATATCAATTGTATGCAACGCGGCATGTGAACGGACCCAACAAAAGGAACATATTTCGACGTTCATCCTTACATGCTGGTTGGCGATTTTGACAATTGATCTACAAAACTTCCCAACTTGAAAACTGTACAAGGAGTTTTCCATTCAATAGGGATACACTGTATGCAATAAATTGCAAAAAAAAGGACGAAGTTCAACAACTGGCGATCTGCAAAACAACAACTGTTTAGGTTATCCAATTTTTACTTTACTAATACCAAGTCTATTGTTTATTTAAAAACTTTTTAAAAAACCTGTTTTGGTTGTTTTGTTTTATATAAATAAACTTGTAACTCTTTTTTAAATATTTTAACTCCTTAATTACATAATTTTACGATGATTAATTATCAGATATGAACAAGCAAGAAAATAACTCCATTAACTGTTACACTCCTCTCTCGCTGTACCCACACTCTTGTCAAAGGTTTTATGATATCTTTAGTTTTGATTCTCTTTTTCATTAAAATTCAAATTCTGATAAGAAATTAAAATATTCAACATAACATACAGCCCACCCACACCCATTAAATTTATAAATTAAATACTATATGCTTATTTTGGTCCCACCCTTGGGTCAAAACCCCTACAGAAGGGGACATGACGTTTACAATTTTGGTAGAGGGCTTTCTGGTCTACATAACTATGATTTAGTTATTCTTACAGATGTGTGGGAGTAGAGAAGAAGATTTTTTAAAGTAGATTTCCAAAAAAAAACAACAAACATATCAATTCAATATCGCCAAGTGACAATTTACCATGTAGTTTTCAAGATGAAGTTTAAAAAATTGTTAATGGATGACAAATAGCAATTATCCAAAATTAAAATACACGTTCAAAATATGATCATATTTACACCCCCCCCCTCCCCCCGGTACACAATTATTAAATGCTTGAGCAGACAATAGACCAGAATATTTCCCGAAGAGCAGGGAACAGCTCAGTATGTTCTATTGCCCGAGGCCAACAGCCGAGGACAATAGGACACACTGAGCTGTTCCCTGCACCGAGGGAAAACAATTCTGGTCTATTGACTGTTCAGGCATTAAATAATTGTTTTATTACCTAATTCCTTTTTTAGTTTTTAGGGTTTACAATTTGTATATTACAGAAGGTTTTCGTTTCATTATGCAATAAACTAAGATTGTTTTGATCTTTCACATGCGCCAAAGCTGTTACATGCATTAAAACATCTCATTAAAGACTTACTAGTTTACACGTAGAAGGAAGAGTCTCCAAACCATTAGTTTATAAATAGTCATTTACCTTATACGAGGCTTAAAAATGCTGATTTTTGCTACTCAATATTGATAATATTGAAATTTGTATCACAAGTGTTAAAAACAGTGTCTATGTAAGGGAAAAAAGCGGTACTTATAAAGTTACGTTACATTCCCAGAGAACTATCGAAAAGATGCAGATCGTAACGTCAAAGTTAAAAATTATGATGTAATATCGTATGACGTACAAAAAAAAGACTTTCTACACATCGATGTGAAATCAATCGGGAAGCCTTAACATACCCGCGTTCTGAAATACGTTGCCGGTCCAATAGATCGCAGTCTATTGACCGACGGTCCAATAGATCGAAGTCTATTGACCGGCGGTCCAATAGATCGCAGTCTAATGACCGGCAGTTCAATAGAACGGTTTCAATAGTGAAGCGAAACTATATGCAAACAAAATAGACGCAAATATTTAATCTGTTATAAAACAACAAAATCCCTTTGATTAGGTAATAAAAGAAAATATTAAATCAATACAATTTCACTATGTGGCCACATTAGCCCCGCCCTAGGGCCTGAATCCAGTAAATATGGTAAAGGGCTTCATTGACATCATAACCATGCATTTAGTTTTGCTCAAATTGGAGTAGAGAAGATGATATTTTAAGATTTAATATACTTTTACTATATGGGCATGTTGGTCTCACTCTACGGCCAGACCCCTGTTCAAAGGGTCATGAATTTCATAATTTAGGTAGAGGGCTTCATCAAGTGTATATAAGAGTAGAGAAGAAGACTTTCTAAGATATTATACACTTTTTGTTTTACTATATGTCCAAGTCTACCAACAATCTGTTGGAATTTCCATGTGTACCTTTTGTGTCCCATTCTTAGCAGAACTATTTTTGTATTCTTATGAAGCAGAATTTATTCAAAAACTTGTACGTGAAAAAAAATAAATCACTCGCTGTGGCCTTCATCTCACATTCAGGTATATCGACTACGTTTTATCAATTAACAATTGTTATTTCCATACTTACGTCGACTCGATATATCCCAGTGAACTTGAAATAAAAGATACCACAGAGTCTGCGTCATCGGTTTCATATATGGATATTTTACTGGAAATGGACATTGATGGTAACCTAACAACAAAACTTTATGATAAACGTGATGATTTCAATTTTCTATAGTCAACTTTTCTTACTTATGTAGAAATATACCTTCACCACCTGCAAATGATGTTTTTGTCTCTCAGTTAACTCGTTACGCAAGGGCATGCTCTTCGTATGAACAGTATCTAAGGCGAGGCAAGCTACTGACAAACAAGTTGATAAAACCGGACTATTAACAATCTCGTTTGATGTCATCTTTTCGTAAGTTATATGGTCGATACAACTACTTTGTCAGCAAATACAATTGAATTTTCTACTGGGTCGCATGCTGACTGACGTTTTTCATACAAATTGTTAGACCATACTTAATCACCTAATTGTCTACGGACTTTTCGGGCGTTTTTTTCCGATTACGACAAAGAGCACAACGCCGGGTGTGACCAGTCAGTTCACTCATCCTAGACACCTAATCCTACCTATATCTTTTTAGAGGCCCGTGTTGCTCTGCTTTGAATTCGTATTTCGTTCCGTGGATTTTTTAAATGGTTGACAGTTTTTTATTGTCAGTTTTCATTAGCCCCACCTTGGGCCTGAACTCCGGGCTCAGGGGGCCATTAATTTCACAATTTTGGTAAAGAGCTTCATGGACATTATTACAAAGCATTTAGGTTTTTTCCCACATGTGTGTAGGTAGAGAAGAAGATTTTGAAAATTTGCAAATCAAGACGAGTATCTTAATATTTATTTTATGTGGCCTGACCTCTAAATATATCCCGATTTGAGCTTTGGTCATTTTGGCATGTTCGATGTCACTATAAGAAAAAAGGCCTACATTATTTTCTAATAGAAAATTACTTCAATAAGTAATGATTTTTTAAACCGGGAGGTAGTATCATTTGTGAGCTTGATCACAGTACTACTATTTAATGAAAGGGTACGCATTAAATGCACAAACAAAATATCACATCAAAATTTCCTGCAATATGCACACCCCTACTACTATTGTCGTCAACGTTTTAATTCTTTATTCAAAAGGCCACCAATTTCCAGACAAATAACAAAACCGGTGTAGAGAAGAATTATTGCTCCCGTAAAATAATGACCGGGGGTCATTTTCATTTTTCGGCGTAGAATAATGAACCCCAGCTCTAAAGTAATTGGATTATTTTGAAGAAAAAAGATGCTAAACATGAAAAGATATGACTCCGTTAAAAATTACCCTTGCAGTAAACAAGCTTAGATATGGGTCACCCCATATCCAAGCTATATATTCAATTTTTAAATAAGTTAAATTATAAGAAAGAATAAAGCATTTACATGAAGTTCACATTATAGATTTTAATTTTATTCTTTTTGTATACAAAGTTTCAATTGCAATTTTATATTTAAAAGTATATACAGTGCATCTGTGACCACCGTGTAGAAACGGACTGAAGTATAGTGTGGTACATCACACAGAGTTCTTAAAGTGGAATAACACACCTGGAAATGAGTCATTCAAAATAACAGCAAATTATTTGATTATGAAAGAGATAATGATAAATAAACTGTACATATGTCAAATAAGCGAAAAATTTGCAGTTTGGGGATGAAAAATAAATATCTAAAAAATTCAATTCAGTAAGTAACAACAAAAGCCCCTGCGGGATTCGAACTCGGGATGTACAGATCACAAGTCCGACACCTTATCAACTCGGCTATGGAGTGAATTACATATTACCGTCGATAAAAACATTTAAATAAAACAAAAAGTCGTTTCGATCAGAGGTTAGCCATTTTGTGATGATATGTTATTTCACCTTAAGGGGGCTGGGTAATAACAAATTTACCATCAGATAAGCCTTTAATTTTAACAGAACATATTTTGTCCATATACTAACATTTAGTAAACAAAATAATCCAAATTTTTAGCTTTAAAAATTTATTAGTTTCCTATATCTTTACAAAGAGCTGTTCTTCGTAGAAGATTCAAAGAGACAGTACGGCGCATCTTATTTAAAAATCCGACCTGAAAAAGTTCCGATCGGGTTCGGTATTTTTGTAATACTCATAAATGTATACACTTTCAGAAAATTACACATTTCTTCATTATATCAATTTAATTCAAATCTAAATTAGTATTAATAATTTATGGTCCATAAATATATACATCGCAACGTGTTACGGGGTTCCGCCTTTTACACTTTTACGCATGCGTATTAACTATTATAATAAACAAGTCAAACGGAAAAAAATGTTTTGACTGCGAAAAAGGTACTCTAGAGCTTAAGATTTGACAGATGGATCATTCGAGTATAATTCCTGACAGTTGAGGACAATTTTCATTATTTTGGTATAATCATTAATTCTGGGTGCCGCACTTGCATTCCCAGTAGTTAGTTGTATGGAAAAATTATAAACGTCAATGCAAATATAATTCATGGCCAATGTAGAGCCCCAATCCAAATGTACAATATTCTATCAACTTCCATACACTCTATTATTGAATGTAAAGAAAGCAATTTTTCTAAATTGTTTTCATTTCCTGTTTATTATGAGGTGATGATTAAGGCACACAAATCAAAAGAAATATTTAGTAAATAAATGATTAAACGATTAATGAAGTGAAGCTGAAATCGTTTTGCGTTTGTGGTTACTAATAGCCTGAATGACAACAGAACACAACTAACAAGAAAGAGGCCAGTAGTTCACATTTTTGGCAAAATAATGAAATACAATACATAGAGTTCAGGGAGTCTTTTTGGATATTCCACCTTAAAATGGTGATATATATTATCCTTACCTGAAAGAAATGTTTTCTCTTTACGGACATAATGACAAAAACCAATGAATCCGCTCAACCTTGTTCCCTAACACGTTTGTATCAATGGAATGTCAGCGTATCTGAAAGTACAATCCACTCAACGTATCTGAAAGTACATGTACCATGCTCACCAAACCTAAGAAGTTGTGATGGTTTTTTGACATCTGAAATTTTCACACGTCATTGAAAGTCTGATACACACGTTTTTACTGCATATGTTTTGCATGGCGCGTATACGAAAAAGTGAGACATAAATATTTTATGTAAATTTGAAGACAGACGTACATTTTAAAATACTTAATTTGAAGTCAAACTATATTTTCAGGTTGAAAACAAACCGGAATTTCATTCGTAACAAAGATTGGCTGCTTAGTCTTTTGGCAAAATCTTCTCACTTTTGGTGAAACATGGTACATGGACTGTACTTTTAGATGCGTTGAATGGACTAATTAATTGATTTTCGTTATTATGTCCGTAAATAGAAAAAAATTCCAGGTAAGGATAAAGGGAAAAAATATATTGTCATTTTAAGGTGGTCTATCCAAAATGACTCCCTGCATTCTATGTATTGTATCTTATTATGTAAAATTATTTAAGAACTTTTTTTTCAAAATTATACATTTTTGCCTAAAATGTGAACTACTGGCCTCTTTCTTGTTAGTTGTGCTCTGTTATCTTTCGGGTTATAAGTAAATACAATATAAAAGAAAACGTTTTCAGCCATTTATCTATCAAATTGGCTAGACTTTGGAAGGAACATCAAAGAATTGCATTATTGATCTCTGAATACTAAAACTTCTTTCTCTCTTTCACAAAGACGATATTTACTAATAAAATAACATAAAAACGTTACCATCATGCACACAAATACATGAAATAATATTTAAAGCAAAACTCCTTACTAAAACAAACATGCTTTTTATAGCTTTTGATTTCAAAAGGATTAGCAAAAAGAGGAGAAAAGTGTAAACAAATGGGTGATATTGATCTGGCATCAAAAGAAATACAGCTCACACAAGTGTGTTGACAATTCTGGTTGTCAAATAAAATAAATGTTTTTCCATAAAAAGGATAAAGATAATATTTGTAATGCTTGCACATTAACTTTGTTTTACCAAAAAAAAAAAAAAAAAAAAAAAAAAGATTCAACGACTCACTTGTTGGTGAAATTATTGAAGATTTTTGCGATACCAAGCTCTAAAATATTAGGTAATACATGTATATATATATATATATATATATATATATATATATATATATATATATATATATATATATAAAGCACTAAAATGGCTAACGACACGAACAATTGAAATTGTCAAATAAATGTTCGGGACAACCAGTCCCTTCTTCAGGACATAAGAAATAAATTACATGGATGAAAACAAAGAAAACAAAATCTAGAACTACAACTAACACTGTTAAAGAAACTATAAACAATAATAACTACATTTCATACAGTTTTGAAAATCAATGTTGGTGAGGTTTCGGCAATGCGGCCGATCGCTCCGGAGCAATCAATCGACTGTCAACTTCACGCCTGATCGAGTTTTTTAGCTAATTAAAATTGACGTCCGAGTTAATATTTAAAAATTTAAACCCCCGACGTTAAGTCGTACGGCGCTTTGGTTAAAATTCGAAGTATTTAATTAATTCTGCAATGAATCGGAGTTTGATGAAAGGAGAAAAAAATAAATATTAATTTAATATTACGTAAAGAAATATTACTAATAATTGATAATAATTAAAAAAAGGTGTAAGAAGGAATAACTGATAAAGGCACATTTGACAGATTTGGTAAGATTACTATATAGGTATCAGGTGATGTTAGGCTATGAGACGTTCATTTTGATGAAGTCAATTTGCTTGTTCATGCCATCAGGTCTGAATGATTTAAGTCTGTGCATACAGAACTTTTCGTAGCTTTTCCTCTCCGCGTCTGTCCAATGACGTCTATGGTCAATAACCACTACTGTCATGTCTTCCCGTTTGTGACCACTTATATTGAAATGTTCCCCGACGGGCTCCTTGTTCTTCTTGGTTTTTATGCTCGAGCGGTGGTTGTTGGTTCTTCTGTGGAGGTCACCTGTTTCCTCATTGTATTGCTTAGAGCAAACCTTGCAACTGGTAAGATAGATGCAGTTGTCTGTGCGGCAAGACGTGTTGCCCAATATTTTGTAGGTACGACCCGTAATGGGGCTTTTAAAACTGTCCGTGTTGATGCTGTGCTTGCACAACAGGCATATGGCGTTTGAACACGTTTTAAAGCCGCCATTGTGCAACGGGTTGTCTAATCTCGCTTTAACTACCATGTCCTTTACGTTCCTTGGGCATTTAAATGCAGCCATTGGTGGATCCTTGAAAAGATAAGCCATTCTTTCGTTAGTGTAAAGAATGGGCAGATTATTTCTAAGGATGCTGTTGAGGTTCTTAAGGGCGGGATGATAGTTAGTGACAAGTGGAACCCTGATTTTTTCTGAGAAGAAGCGTTTTCCTGTCTTTTGTAACAATCTCATCAAGATTTCATTAGAAATCTGGCAGCTAGACGGCTTGAGATAGAGATGAGAATCCGTGGGTTTCGTATGGAGACTGAATTTTATTTTACCATCTTCCAGAGTTGCGGTAGTGTCCAGAAATATGTTTTTGGAACTAAAACTATCAACTGTAAATTTAATTGAATTATGGAAGGAGTTAGCGAATGTTATGAAATCACTTTTCAACCCATTTCATCTCAATATCGTCTATGAACCGCAGCCAGCACAAAGATTTGAAGGGAGCTCTAAGGAGCAGGTTGCGTTCTAAACTACCCATAAAAATGTTGGCGTAAGAGGGAGCCATTTTGGTACCCATAGCTGTACCACTTATTTGTATGTAATGTTCGCCATTAAACATGAAGTTGTTCAGCTTAAGAACAGGTTCAAGGAGCTTGAGTAGAGATTCGGTTGATGGATGCTGAATCGTTCTACTGTCCCAGACCTCCCTGCAGGCCTCGATACCTTCATCGTGTGGAATATTCGTGTACAAGAACGTAGCGTACATAATAACGAGAAGAGTATGGTCTGGCAGGCCAGAGGAAGGTGTTTTTTCAGGTAATCTGTGTCCTTGAAGTATGATGGCAAATCTTCTAAATGTGGACGAAGGTGTAGGTTTATAAATTCAGATATTTTCTCCGTGGGATGACCAATGGCACTACATGTAACTATAAGGCGTCCAGGCATTCCTTCCTTGTTGATTTTGGAAGCAGATAAAAAATTTTTTTCCCGGTGTACAGTTGGTTGGGCGAATCGTTTCATAAACATTAACACCAATTTCATCTTTTTTCGTATATTTCATCCAGTGTGTCAATGATGAGAGCTGAAAGCTCTTCGGTTGGATAAGAGTCCAGTTTCTTGTAGAAACGACCGGCTGTCAGGCTTGGCTTCAGCTAAATACGCTTGTTTGTCTAGGACAACCACTGTGGATCCTTTGTCTGCTTTTTTAATGACTATGTCGTCCCTGTTTTTCAACCTTTAATTTGTAGAGCAGATCTTTCTTCTTTTGTCAGATTGTCAGCGACGACTTTTTGGTTGGCCAGGAGCTTCTCAATGTCTGTCTCAACAGCATTGATGTAAGACTCAAGAGCTCCACATTTGCCCGGTGCCGGTTCCCAAGTACTTTTGGTTAGTACAACTTATGTTCCTCTAAGTTGTGCAAGTGCGGAGCAGGTTCATCTGTGTGATCTTTGCTGGTGTAGTGTATTTGGAGGGGGGTTAACTTCCGGTTTATATTTATCGGGCTCTGCATCCTTTTCGCGGGCTTCTATCTCTTTTTTCCCGGGATTTTCACCAAAGAAGCCACGCTAAGGTGTACTCCTGATTGTATTGTTGTTTGTGGTCGTTAGATAAATAATATACCTTTTTTATATACAAGTGATTTGTCATTAATTCAGTTGACCGCGAAAATCACTTCATTGGCGTCGCCGGTAGGATTTTTGGCGGTCAGTTTGGACCAGCGCGGTGCCTAGGGAACACCGCGCGGTTCGGCCATGTCGACATTTTGTTAAATTTATTTTTTAAAGGTTAAAGTTTTCATGTAAAGTTTTATTGTGTTCTTTTACTCATGTAAATTAGTGATTTTGTGTGTAATTAGTTGTGTAGTGGGTAATTAGGTAGAATTACTGTTGTTCAAACACCTGAATTTTGACTGGGGACAAAATGGCGGAAGGGCATGGGTCATTTGGTCTGGGCAGGGGTGAACCTCGAGTGACGAGTGGCATGGGTGTCCCGGGGGGCAAGGGAGCTAAGCCGGCTGGCTTAGCTGGGGCACAAGGGAGGGACATGGGTGCAATGGAGGGCCCTATACCTGACAGATTCGACCAGCTCTTTGGGTTTGTCACACCATTTAGGCCCCCATTGTACAGCACTCCCCACGCCCGGGTGGTGGATGATACTAGTACTGTGGTAGGGGAGGTAGACATGTCCTTTACCCAGGGGGCGAGTGGGAATGTGGTCACGGAAAAAAGGGGTGTGTTGGGAACAGCAGGGCCTGGCAAATCGCCAGACATTGGATCTGCCAGGGGAGACCAAGGTGTGTCTGAGTTGCAGGCACGGGTTGGAGCTATAGAGTTCCAGCTAGCCCAGATTACACAACTGTTGGTGGGGATGTCAGGGTCCTTGGGTGGAGCTCGCTCTCAGGGATCAAGCCCCAGGGATAATGCACATGACAATCTGCCTCCTGAGGCAGGGATGAGCTCGCAGTCTGGGGGTCAAGGGACTGTAAACATCGGGCATCCTCTGGCGGATGCTAATGTTCCCAGGGTTGTAAACACTGCGAGCACTGCTCGGGTGACGCCAGATAGCATGGGGGAGATTTCTCTTCATGGGGGTGGTTCTCCTGGGTAGGGACAGATTGAGGGCCAGTGGCCAGGTGTCGAGACTAGCGGGTATGGTGAACACCAAAGGATTGTAGTGTCGGACCCGGGGGGTGCTGGAGGCAGTGGGGGAAACCATGCCTCGGACAGCCATGTCGGGGCCCATGCCCGTCAGAGTAAGGGGGCCGTGCCCTGGGGGGAACCATTGTACGGTGGGGCAATCCCAGATACGCCTGTACTTGAAAATCTGCCATCTCACAGGGGGGGGGGTACGCACTCCAGGTCGGAGCCCTCTGGAACCCATAGCCACTCGCACTCATCCTTGGGGCAGGGGTACAGTAGGGATCGCCCTGAGAATCCGGTGGAGTACAATGTCACTTTTAGTACTCCGGCACCTACGAGTTCCATCGCGGATAGTCATGCTAGGTCGGCTTATCCATCAGTTAGGGAGAACGTGTCAATGGGGACCCCGGGGAGGCCGGTGGGGAATGCCTCGACCTCCAGCAGTAGTTGGGGGCGGTCAGGGCGGAACATCCCAGCTGAGGCCAAAAGTCTGAGGTACAATGGTAGTCTAGAGTGGGGGTTGTTTTACGCCAAGTTCAGATCCTTAGCAAGGTACTACGGGGGGACAGATGACGATAGCTTGTTGGCTCTAAGTGTATTAGTTGAAGGCCCTGCATTAAAATATTTTCATATTCTCTCCTCGCGGGGGGAAGAAATGAGCTTTGGGGTACTCGCTTCGCGCTTTGAACAGCGGTTTGGGAAGGGCACGCTTCAAGCTGCATCTCAGGTAGAGTTTAACGCCATGTCCCAGGGGTCCGAGGAAAGTTTAGAGCAATGGGGGGACCGGGTTATGGAGGTCGCGCAGCGTGCTCTAGAGGCAAGGGTCCCGGGACAAGTGCTCCAAGAGCAGGCAGTCTTACGGTTCGCGATGGGCTGCCAGGATCAGCGAGCCGGACGGAAACTGATTGATAATCCTCCGATCACTGGACGAAGCTGTGCGGAGGGTCAAGACATACCAATTAAGCCGACAAGCTCTTGCGCCACGGCGCATGGGAGTACATTACGTGTCGCGAGACGGTCAGTTGTCTGGTGGGGAGCAGTCGAGATCTCCCTCACCGGCACCGCGTAGCGAGTCCTATGGCTCGATGAGGCGTGACGTTCCACCAAGACAAGAGTCCGCTGCACGCTCTAGCTTGACTACTAACAGGGGGAACACTATACCTGTGGGGGCTCAGGGGGGTTCTCAATCTAGTCCTCGCAGCCGTCAGCAGGGGTCCGGGTTGTGCTATGCATGCAATCCACAGGGGCATTTTCGGAGGGAGTGCCCAAATCGACCACGGTCTGAATCATCACATCGGCAGGGCCCGCGTACTAGTAAACAGGCTGATGGCAGACAGGTGCATTTCTCAGATACTCCCACAGTAGGGGCGGCCACTCGAGTTGTGCCATCGGTTAGGTCGGGGGGCCTGGGCTATGGGGAAAGTGCGTGGCGCATACTGATCAAAGTCAATGGTGTCCTGGTGAGCGCGGTGTTCGATACTGCAGCTGAGATCACAATTATAGCAAAGCGGGTTTATGATAAGATGTCTCCGCGTCCTGAAATCTCCACTAGTATCGATGTACACCTCGCCGGGGGCGGGGCAACCATGGCGGTGGGTTCTCTAGGGAATGCTCTTATAGAAATAGGGGGGACCCAGTTAAGACATCTAGTGTATGTTGCCCCACTTCAAGATGAAATGTTCCTGGGCATTGATTTTATGCAGGAACATGGAATACAATTGCACTGCAGCACAGGGGAGTTCCGCGTCGGGGCTAGTCTGACAATACAGCCCATGTTTAAGGCAAACTCTCCCTCCATGCAAGCTGTCTCGGCACGTCGCGTGCGTCTACCTCCATTGTCAGTGAGGGTGGTTGATTGCGAGATAACCAATGAGATCCCTGACTTTATTCTTGAGCCCATAGATGAATTTCCGGTAGGGGTAATTCCTTCAAGGTCATTTAACAAGTCCGGAACAAGGGGTAAGCTGTGCCTCATGAACCTCACGCAGAGGGCGCACATTTTTCGGCAGGGTCAACCTTTGGCAACCGCGACACCTGCGACCGAAGCAGGGATTCCAAAGGCGTCTGTAAGACAGGTCGGAACGGAGGGTTCTTCCGAAGTACCCGCACACATCAAGGGGTTACTCGAGGACATCCGGGTCAATGCTTCGCCTGACGTGCGCGATGAGGCGGTGCGTCTTATAACACTATATTCAGATGTATTTGCCGTTAGTGACTTAGACCTGGGAGAGTTCACAGCTATCGAGCATCACATCGAGACTGGAGAGGCATGGCCTATTAAGCAACGCATGCGCAGGACTCCAGCGGTCTTCCAAGGAGAGGAAGAGGGCCATTTAGACTGTATGCTGGCTGCGGGAGTAATACAACCGTCCACGTCAGACTGGGCCGCCGGCCCCGTGTTGATAAGGAAAAAAGACGGTTCTGTTCGGTGGTGCGTCGACTATCGGGCGCTTAACAAGGTGACGGTTAAAGACACCTACCCGCTTCCACTCATCGAGGAGTATCTCGACACGTTAGCGGGTAACTTCTGGTTTTCAAAACTAGATGCCAACGCTGCGTATTGGCAGATTAAGGTCAACCCCGAGGATCGAAAAAAGACGGCTTTCATAACTAAGTATGGGCTTTTCGAGTTCAGAAGAATGGGGTTTGGCCTCTGCAATGCTCCGGCTACGTTTGCCCGGGCTATCAATCTTGTTCTTCACCGGTTAAATTGGAAGATAGCTCTGGCCTTATTAGACGACGTTCTCATTCTTGGGAAGTCAACGCAGGCTCATCTGGACAACTTGCGTCAAGTATTCGAGAGATTCCGTCAATATGGCCTTAAGTTCAAGCCTAAGAAGTGCGAGTTCTTCCGGCAAAAAGTTGAGTTTCTGAGCTCAGAGGGGGTTGAAATGGGTGATCAATATATTGAAGCAGTTCGAGATTGGCCGAGGCCAATAAATACGAAGATTCTTGGGCTTCGCCAACTTTCACCGGAACTTTATCCCTCACTTCTTAGAAATTGCAGCCCCGCTGTATGCCATAACGGACAAGGCTGCCTTCCGGTGGGACAGTGAACGGGAACAACCCTTTCGCGACCTTATTTCGCGTCTTACTAGCCCCCCAGTATTGGCCATTCCGACCCAGGAGGGGCACTTCATTCTAGACACTGACGCCTCAGACCTCGCCATTGGCGGGGAATTGTGTCAAGTTCAGGATGGGTGCGAGCGAGCCATCGGGTATGCAAGTTCCGTGTTATCTGCAGAACAGCGTCGGTACTGCACTACTCGTAAGGAGTTACCTGCGGTCGTTAGGTTTACCCGTCAGTTCCGACATTACCTCCTTGACCGCAAGTTTACAGTGCGCACAGACCATCACAGTTTGACATGGTCAATCAACTTTCGTCACCCAGAGGGGCAAATAGCGCGGTGGCTGGAGGAACTCAGTCAGTATGACATGACCATCATTCCCCGGCCCGGCAAAAAGCTTCTTAATGCGGACGCTCTCTCTCGAGACGTAATTCAGCCGTGTGAGCCCTTGGGCCTGACAGTTGCGCTGAAGGACTTGCCGTGTGGTGGTTGTCACTACTGCCGGCGTGCACGTGATCGATGGCAGGATTTCTCGAATGAGGTAGATGATGTGATATCTCTTGCATCCCTGTTCTCAGAGGAAAAAACGTCGAGGGTGTCCTAAAACTCAACCCTCACCAGAGGGATTGCCCTCGGTTTGCCGTGAGTTCCTTAGTGAGGGGCCATTAGAGCAGTCATATGATGGTGTAGGCTTGGGAGGAAGTCAGGTCCCCAGGGTGTGCATGGTGGTGTTTTCTGAGGAGTGTACCAAGCCCGAGGTTGTGATTGATGAGGTTTGTGGGCCATCAGGACGGGCAATAAGGCAATTGTCGGGAGGTGGCCCTGAATCATCGGGTGAGGTATCAGATCAAGAAGGTATTTCTCTGTCCTCATATAGTCCAGAGGAGCTAGCAAGTAAACAGAGGGATGAACCTGCTTTCCGCTGGCTAGTAGGGTTCCTGGAATCAGGAAGTGTGCCTCAGGACAGTGAGCTTATCCTGTCAGGGCCTGAGGAAAAGTGCTACTATCTGGAGCGGGGGCAGTTTAGAATGGATAAGGAGGGAGTTATCTGGAGAGTTAGTTCTCCTGACCCTGATAGGCTCTTGGTTCCGAGTAGTTTACGGCATGAGGTGATGTCTACCATTCATGATATCCCTAGTTCTGGTCACCAAGGGGTGCAGCGCACAAAGCCAAAGGCCAGAGAAATGTTTTATTGGTGGAAAATGGGGACGGACATTAAAACTTATGTACTTACTTGTGACGCCTGCTGTCGTAATAAGCGCGGTCCCCTGCCGTCACGTGCTGGCCTTAAGAGTTACCAGGCGGGCAGTCCCATGGAAAAGTACACTTGGATTTTCTGGGACCCCTTCCCCGCACTGAGGCGGGGAATGAGTACATCTTGATGATGGTGTACAGTTTCACGAAATGGGTTGAGTGTGTGCCACTCCCCTCACAAACGGCTGAAGTAACAGCTCGAGCTGCAATCATAGAATTCTTTGTTCGGTTTGGGTACCCTTTCCTAATTTTTACGGTTTAGGGGCGAAATTTTGAAAGTGAGTTGTTCCGAAAGATATGTAGCCTTCTGCAGATTCATAAGTCGCGTACGACCCCGTATAGACCCTCCGGCAACGGTCAGGTTGAGCGGTATAACCGCACCCTGATGGACGCAGTCCGTTGTTACGTAGACAATCAAGTCAAATCGTGGGACAAGCATTTGGGTATATTAGCGGGTGCATTGCGATCTGCGGTAAATAGACATACCGGATATACCCAAAACCGCCTAATGCTAGGACGCGAAGTGAATAGTCCCGCAACTTTGCAATTTAGGCCTCCCCCGGGGGAAATTAGATCAAAATGGGGAGGCGGGAGAGGTGGACATTTATGTGGCAAATTTAGAAAAAATGCTCAGGGAGTCCCACGAGTTGGCCAGAGCAAAATTGCGCGCAGCTCAAAAGTCGATGAGGAGAGACTACGATCTTCACATTCGCGAACGGCAGTATAAAATAGGGGATTTAGTTTACTGGCGCCGTAACGCGGGCAAGAAAGTAGAGTCGGTATGGCTGGGCCCCGGGGTAGTGATAGCCGTGAAGTCTGACACCATCTATGAGGTGCGAACTCGCCGAGATGTGCTAATCCTGCACCACGACAAGCTAAAAATCTGTCAGGAACGCGAACTGCCCAAGTGGATTCGCGATTATCAGGCCCGTACGCGCGTCACTGTAGAACCCGCAGGGGAGGAACCGAAACAGTCACCACCAGAGAAAAATGACAAACGTGGCGAAGAATCTGTATTGCCAAAGACCGATAATCCGATAAATGCGCCGTTTATGGGAACTAGGAGCCGGTCTCGGGTCGCCCCGGAAACATCACAACAGCTTCAGGCGTCGGAGCGCAAGAGACGGGGTGGCAAACGCAAACGATATGAGTATTGTGTGTGTAAAACCGAAACTCCCGTGGGTCTTATGGTACAATGTGACCAATGTAAAGACTGGTTTCATCCCATCTGTGTGGGTAGGGATGATGAGGAGGTCAGGGAATTGTCAACTTACTACTGCCCTAACTGCACCCTGGTAGTAGAGTAGGCCTTGGGGACTAAGGGGCTGAATAAGGGTTCAGGACTTCAGCATTAAGGTTAGGTATATAGCACTCGCTTGAGGGCAGTCCCCAGGGAAATTACGCTGGGGCAAATAAGGTATTTGTACCGCTGGGTGACGGAGATCCGCCAGGTGAGTTTGGCGGTGCTGGCGGAAAAGGTTAACTTTAATGCTCTGTTCGCCCAACTATTAAAGGACGCTCCGATGCCATGATCCATGGAATGCCACCCAGAGGAACATCACTAGGGAACACAAGTGTGGAGGAAGAAGAGCCAGGACCTCGACAGGCGGGGACTGGAGAGGCCATCCTGGACTTTTTATATGAAATGTGTTAATTGTTTTGTGTACTGGTTAAATGTGTATATTGTATAATGTTTATTTTTGTAACTTTGGTGGTTTCTCTGGTCGGAATTGGGACATTCCTTCACAAAATGGGGGGGGGATGTAGTGTATTTGGGGGGGGTTAACTTCCGGTTTATTTTTATCGGGCTCGGCATCCTTTTCGCGGGCTTCTGTCTCTTTTTTCCCGAGATTTTCACCAGCGAAGCCACGCTAAGGTGTACTCCTGATTGTATTGTTGTTCGTGGTCGTTAGATAAATAATATACCTTTTTTATATACAAGTGATTTGTCATTAATTCAGTTGACCGCGAAAATCACTTCACTGGAGTCTTCTCGCGAGAAGTGTTCCTTTTATCGTTGCCTTCGGAAAAATGATCTGGTGTCCTCTCAAACCTTTTTGTCATCGACCTCATGCGGTGTTGGGCAGAAATTGAGAACTTTAGATAGTAGCGATGTCTCAACGTCTGTGAGAGGAACCTTGGATGCAATCATAACTGGCCAGGTGTTGGTATCGGTCAAGGACTCGTCTTCACTTGTTTGCTTGTTGCGCTTGAAGCGTCTTGAGCGCCGTTTTTTAGCAGAAGGACGAGGTGACAACATATTAGGCCTAGTTCCGTTTGTTACTGGAACACCATCCCGAAGGAACTTCCTTTTTGGGGTATTGTTGAGGTCATTAGATAGGGTTGTATTGAATGTTGTTATGATTCTTTTGGCTTCAACAAAATATTTATGGGATGTGGATTTATCAAGAGAAGACTCCAGTGAAACTATATCTTTCTCCAATTGTCGGAGTCTTTGGTTATCCCACGACAGACAGAGATACATTAATTCTTTGGAGCATCTTAATACGAAGTCCCAGCGTTTTTGGAAGCTTTTAGGAACTGACCCTATGTTGGGAGTGACATTTACATGGAGGCCTTTTGGTATAATGTCACAGTTGATGTACGATTCTAAATACTTTGTGTTTGGTTTTGATACATTTCTTATTTTGTTTTTTCAGATGTTTAAAGGTATTGTTTTGTTTATGAACCATAGAAAAAAATTTAATTTTAAATAAAAACTAAATAGCCAAAAGATGTATAATTTATAGGAAACTTGTAAACTAAAATATATAATATCAGGTACGACTTAATATTTTTCAAAGAAAATGGAAGGGGGTAGGTCGTACCAGAAATAAAACTCCGTTATATCAAATTTAGAAAATATGAACTAGAAATCGCAAAATTAAATAAATGGGGGATAGATAAGAACCATATAGAAAAAGTGATGAAGAATAAAAAAAAATATATAAATAAATAAATTATAAAAGTGAAGGGTATGTAAAAGCTATGTACACGGAACAAATTCAAATCCTGCCTTGGTAGGAGGAGACTCTGTACCGATAAAAGATGCTAGTGGATCTAAATGGTTGCTTGTTTACTAGATTAGTTAAAGGTAGCGAGTAGAGTTTGTGTGTAAAATGTAGTGAATAATATTTATAGAGGCAATAAAATAAAACTGTAACAAGTGTTTTTCCCAAATTCACTTGTATGTCTTTAAACGTGCCTGAGGATTTATTGAAGTCATAATGACTTTACAAAATCTTCAGGTACAGTGTACGTGTATAGTATAAATCAAACGATACCTTCTAGGTTTTATAACTTTCAAATAAAATAATAAAAGGAATAAAGATTAGTTGTTTTGAGAACTATTTTAATATTTTTACATCCACCAGATTCCCTTTATTTGTCACGGAAATTGATTGCAATTCATAGCTCTATATTTACATTTTCCAGTGTCTTTGCCTGTGATAACACTACGTATCGATTTTGTACTATATAACCCATAACTTCAAATGACGCCAAATTAAGGCGCCAGCGGGGTTTGCTTATTTATATTTAAATATCTAATCGTACGATGGCTTAAAATTATATAAATATAAGTAATAAGGAATCATTCTTTAAATATTATGAGGTGATAATTTCGGTCGGGGCGTGATCAAATCTATCATAAAGCCCTTCGGTCTTTATAGGATTTGATCATGCCCCGACCGAAATTATCACCTCATAATACTCAAAGAATGATTCCTTATTCCTTCAGTAGATACTAGTAACAGGACTGAAAATCTACACACCCCGTTTATCGATTGGTAAAAACTTTCATCGATTTAGTTTTAACCATTCATCGATTGGTCAAAACCTTCATCGACCTAAGAAAAATGCCGGACTGCACTATATATATATATATATATATATATATATATATATATATATATATATATATATATATATGTTCATTAACTATTTTGTTTATTTTTAACTTTAATAGTGTTGATATTTTTTCCCAAAAACTTAGTACCTGATAGATTTCCAATTCTAATTCAATAATGAAATCTGTTAATTTGAAAGCATAGTACATGCATGTATATACACAAAGACTTTTTATACACTTAGCTACCGCTGTTTAACAGGTTGCTCATTTTTGTACATGTACATGATTTAAATTTTATCAAATTCTACTCGTCAAAGACGATTCTATTCGGCATCATTTGAAATTCCCATCGCATTTATCAAACTACATGTATTAGAGTCTGAGATACGGATGTGATAATTATACCCGGGCAAGTAATAAGTTTCTTTAGAGGACGCGAGATACTTCGTTATGGAACCCATTCTCTCACTATAATTCGTGCTTCGAAAGCTTCGCAAGAGTGTATGCAACCTCATCGACGTTCATGACATCAGAAATAATACTTGCGTCTTGTGTAACACAAGAAGAAATATCTGCGTTAATCAATCTAACTGAATGATTGTACTTTTAAGTATTTGGTAATCGTGTCCTATAACGTTCTCTTTAGAAACATCGAATCAGCCTAATTTTCTTTATTAACAGCCGCTGAGGTCCCTATCCAACTCTCACCAAACCCAACCTGTTGTTTTGATTAACCACTATCTGAAATATGTTGGATTATTACACAAAGGGGTTAATATGTGTACAAATAATTTATCATCCTAATCTTTCATTTCAAACAGAATTATACAAACCGTTATTCTTAAAGGAAAAAAAAAACATTACTTGTGCATCTATTACATGTAACTAGACAATGGTGACCATCTCGAAGGGCCCCGCTTTAATAATGGATCATAGGATGAAATGAATTTCAGAGAATTTTGCTTTGACCTTGACCTATAATTTAGATATGTTCCAGCTGGCATAGAACTTCTAATTCATCTTATTACCCCTTACACACGGGCATTTTTGTTCAATCTGAGCAAGATTAAGAAAATTGGGAAATAATCTACGATCTAAAACTGATAGATTCGCTATGACCTTCACATTGACTTGGTTCAAAGTCACTGCACACCATAAACCAAAAAGCTCTGTTTGAGTACAGTATTAGCCAAATAAAGCTAAGTGGGGAATATATATATGCTCTTAAAAAGGATTCTTGTGTGATCCTATTTGACACTTGACCTACAAACAACATTCAAGGTCATTGTATACTCTTTGATTAAAGGCACAATGTGGGTAAATTATGAGCAAGATTATACCAAGGGGAGAAAAGATATGCTCCGTACAAGCGATCTCGGACGAAAGGAAAGACGAACGGACGGACAGACTGATCACTATAGGGCACCCGCAGAGCAGGACCTTACTACACATAAACACACATTTTGAACTATCTCCTCGTAATTTTAACAGCTTGCTTCAGATCCCGAGCTCCCCTTTTGTTTAAATCGTACACCAAAGCGTTCGTTCTTAGGTTCCTTTTGAGATAAACGTAAATTCATCTAACATTTACTATATATCTTTGCTATTGTGCATTTTTCATGTAAATGAAATTGATATTCATAAACGGATAAAGTAATGATTTAAACAAATATACCAGTTTAGTTTTATTATTAAAAACAAGAATAGAATTCCTGGGTCCCCCGCCGTTCAAGCAGTATACTAGTATACTGTACTGTGGAATCATTAAATTTCGTGGGGGCCAATTTTCGTTGATTGCTTAAATTTTACAGGTTCGTGGGGACCCGACCAAGGCTGATTTAAGAACTTGACCAAGATATTAGTGGTATAAACATTTGGTATAAATTTCATGTAAATCCATCAAAATTTGTAGGCATGAGAGCGCTTACAAGGTCAATTTTTGGATAAAACGGAGTCATTATTGTGGTCAAAGTCCCATAACTCCAGCAAAAAGTATCGACCAATACTAATTTTTTAACTTGACCAAGGTAATAGGTGTATAAACATTTGGTATAAATTTAATGAAAATCCGTCAAAATTTGTAGGCATGAGAGCGCTTACAAGGTCAATTTTTGGATAAAACGGAGTCATTATTGTGGTCAGAGTCCCATAACTCCAGCAAAAAGTAACGACCAATGCTGATTTTCGAACTTGACCAAGGTAATAGGTGTATAAACATTTGGTATAAATTTAATGAAAATCCGTCAAAATTTGTAGGCATGAGAGCGCTTACAAGGTCAATTTTTGGATAAAACGGAGTCATTATTGTGGTCAGAGTCCCATAACTCCAGCAAAAAGTATCGACCAATGCTGATTTTCGAACTTGACCAAGGTAATAGGTGTATAAACATTTGGTATAAATTTAATGAAAATCTGTCAAAATTTGTAGGCATGAGAGCGCTTACAAAAAAGTGACGGACGGACGCACGGACACACGGACACACGGACCCACGGACGGACGCCCGGCATTTCTATGTCCCCGCTCCGCGTTGCGGCGGGGGACAACAAAGAAACTAATGGGGCCGAACAATAGAAAGAAGGGGGGGTTGTAGTTTGTTAGTTGTGTGCCCCAAGTTTAAATAACTTCCGTTCGAAGTACCATGATAAATGGGAAGAAAGTGACCTGTGTATTTACAAATGTACAAATGCAGGGTCAAGTTAGGAAATCGAGCTAATATTATTTGAACAAAAATGGTCACATTTTTCAATAATTGATATCTTTGGTATTCTTAAGATGGGATGTCGTGCAATGTGGTCTTACTTCGACGAGGGTTGTGTAAAGTTGTGTTAACGCGGTGGCGTGTTTTGTAAATTTGTCAGCGCGAAGGCGAATCATTTCTCGGTGTTCTATCCGGACACCATACTTAAAAATGATTGTTTTTTAAATTAGTCGTCAATTATGACGCAATAGACGGGCGCTCCAAATCAAAACCCTTAATATGTTTTTATTAAAGCGCTAAGCATAGCTGCAGCGCTTTTTTGTCGCCAGATTTCTAAACCTACCTTCACTTTTGTTTTCGCGTTTCCTATATACCGCTAAACCGCCACCTACTGGCGAATGATGGAGAAGTCGTACCCTGGGAAAGTCGTACTCTGGAAAACTCAAAACTATGCAGTAGGGAGAACTTAATATCTTCAAGTTGTCCCGCATGCAGATACATTTGTTCTACCAGTATTAAGTTGGCAATAAGTTTCATTTTAATGTCATTATTATATATCGGATACGGGTGCTCCAAAACATACCATGATGAATTCTTTCCAATTGGAATTTTGAATAAAAAATAGATGTTATATGCATTGAGTTTTGTTTAAGGTGATAAGTAATAATTGGAATAATTCTACGATATGAATAGGTTTTGAGTGTTTTTAAACGGTATAATATTGAAATGTCTCGCCCGCCGTACCAAACGTTTCAAATATATAAACTACGATTATTGCTAATTCTATCCGGTTTTAAAAATTTAAAGTGTCAGTAGACACTATATTGCTTTCCGTATCTTATTAAAAGTGATAATTATTGTAAAAAAAATGTCGCCTTAACTCTTTCAAACAATGCAATCAGTTGTTATTTGGTACTGGGGATTTGATGGAAATTCATTATCGGCGTTTGGCACAATACCCACGTTTACCCATAATATTTCGAGATATATGTAATATGTAATATGTTACAGTTCTACATAAAAATGCAAAATTTTTCGATTAACACCTTTTTTTACGATATATAATTTGTGCTGCTTTTTATTAACATTATTTTAGGCTTCGTTTTCTGTATGCAATATTTCAGGAATATTTTTCTATAAATTTGCATTGATCTGTAATTTGATAATTACCCAAAACCAATAATTCGAATATAATATATAAAAAGTATAACTGTCGAGTTACTCGAAATACTACAGTAAATATATGTAATAAATCCCGATTCAAATATGATTCTTTAAATGTATTTTTATATCAATCGATAGATTTTTAACACTTTCTTCCAGGCTTAGCGCTTTTCAGTAATTTCAGTACTTTGATATTCTTATAAGATGCACACAAAGGTATCAATGAATATCAAAATATTAATCATAAAATTATGGAAATGGGAACAGCGTAAAAGTTCAATAAGGTTAAATCGGTACACTCTTATTTGTCTAGTAAGCAATTTGTTATTGTATAGATCACTTGCAGGGTTATATTGCATAAAAGTCGCTTTTCTTTAAACTACCTTTTGTGGAACTTTTAAGAAAGTTGTCTTGAAAGAAACTTAAGTTTCATTATATTTCATATGAAGTGAAGCTGATTTTGGGAGAGAGAGAGAGAGAGAGAGAGAGAGAGAGAGAGAGAGAGAGAGAGGTATAATGCAGGTGGATTATTATACATGTATAGACTATTCTAAACTCAGTTGAGGACAACTGAAATGATATAAGGGTTCACAGGTATGGAAAAAAAAAACAAAAAAAAACAAACAAAAACAAAAAGCTTGACTTTGTCAATATAACTACAATTTTTCACAAATATTCTGCCAGTGGCTTTCATATTCCTTATATTTACATTTTTTCAACAGCAAATATTTTTCAGTTAAAATTCTTTCTGTTATGACCTTTTTCAAAGCATGTTTATTAGGTATTGGATTACTTTTATATTTACATGAAAAAATATATTGCTTCACAATAAGAACTATCAGGTTAAAAAATTTATAACTTTCTTTATTTTTATATTTTCCAAAAAGAACTGATTGAATATCAGATGTAATTGAGATTTCAAACTGTGTAAGAATCCACTCTTCAACACCACACCACAATTCTTTTACTATATTACATTCATAAAATAAATGACTAATGCTTTCTTCATCTGTTTTACAAAAGGTGCATACAGCAGACTCTGTTTTTTTAATATTAAAAAGATATTTATTTGTAGGAACAATCCTATGAAGTATTTGATATTGTAGCCAATGTAGTTTTGATTCCTGTGTAGACTTAAATGGGAGTTCAAAAATTTTATTCCAAGAAGTTTGTGAATAGTTGTAACCCTTATCTCTCCATTTTAATATAGATGTACATATTTCTCTTTTTTTTTTTGTCTAATAGTAAGTTGTACATGGGCTTACAACCTTTACATGTATTAATAAACAATAGAATATGATTAGGGATAATTGGTCCATATTTTATTGTGTTTTGCAAGTTTGGTAAGTGTATATCTTGTGTAAGCAGTCTGGTCGTAACTGCAATTCTTAAACTTGCATACTCTATAAAATTTGTCTTTGGATTAATGTGTTTCAATTCATCAAAGTTTATGAATGTTCCATCTATATTAAGTAGATCACTAACAAAAATAAATCCTGTATTAACATAACTTTTGAAAAATATAGATTTATTATCTACTGTAATTTTGGGATTGTGCCATATATTTTCATTTATAATTTGGGGTTTACTAAGTGGAGTTTGCTCATTTATTTTTAACCAGCTGAGGAACATTTCTTTCCAAAAAGAATTTTCTAAATTTTTACATAGATTGTATGAATAATCTGGACCATTCCTCCATATTTCAGATATACTGATTTTCAAAATTGATTCTAAAAGCTTTATCCATTTTGTGTCAGTTCTTATAAGTCTTCTCATCCAAGTAGCTTTGAGAGCTGTGATAAAATTCCCATAATCAACCATTCTGAGACCCCCATGATTATAATCTTGTATGATTGTGCTTTTCTTTACTTTATGAACTTTACAGCCCCATAGGAAATGAAAAATATCATTTTCAAAAGTTTTTAGGTATTCAGTTTTTGGGTTGGGTAATGCTAGTATTAAATGATTTAACTTTGGTATTATTAGTGTCTTGATTATCGTAATTCGACCAATTGGAGTTAATTTTCGTAACTTCCATTGATTAATCAATTTTCTAATTTCAGATAATTTTGGTAAATAATTTAATTCTTCCATTTCATCTAGTTTAACTGAAAATTTAATACCTAGAAGCTCAAAATTAAAATTATTCCAACTAAGTTTCCATCGTGAATGATGAAATACATCCTTTGAAATTTTTTTGCTACCCATCCAAACCATTTTTGTTTTTGTAAAATTTATTTTTAGGCCAGATACTTGTGGGAAAAAATCTAAAACCCTTAGAATGCCATCATATGATTGTGGTGTACCATCCATTATAATTGATGTGTCGTCTGCATATTGAGATATTTTGTATTCTTCTCCATCTATAAGTATACCTTTGATATCTTTTTCATTTCTTATTAATATTCCTATAATCTCAGCACAGAGAAGAAAGAGATATGGGGATATTGGATCGCCTTGTCTACAGCCCCTTTCTGGATAAAAGTATTCTGAAATTATACCATTTTGAATCACACAAGCCTTTATTCCATTATAGAATGTTTTTATCCAATTTTTAAAGGAGGGTCCAAAATTAAAAAAGTCTAGTGTTTTTGAGATAAAACTCCATGAGATAGTGTCGAAAGCCTTTTCGAAATCAATTAACATTAAAAGGCCTAGTATATTATTTTGCTCTGTATAATACATAAGGTCATATATAAGTCTTATATTTTCCCCAATAAATCTTCCCTTCAAAAATCCAGTCTGGTCATTATTTATCAATTTATCTAGAACAGTTTTCATGCGGTCAGCTAAGCTTCCTGAGGCTAGTTTGTAAATAACATTTAGTAAAGTAATGGGACGCCAATTTTTCAGAAATTGTTTAGGTTTTCCAGATTTGGGAATGCATGTAATTACACCTAATTTATTTATTTCTGAAAAGTTTCCTATTTTAAAAGAGTGGTTTATTGCTCTTGTGATAAATGTTCCTAAGTCTCTCCAGAAGAATTTAAAAAACTCACTTGTAAAACCATCAGGGCAAGGACTTTTGTCATTTTTCATTTTCTTAAGGAAATTCAGAATTTCTGTATCATTTAAAGGACCTTCGAGGGTATTTGACTCTTCTCTATTAAGTTTAGGACACTTTATTTCTTTTAACTTTTCATGGAAACTTTCTTCATTTATAACTTCTCTTTTTTTATACAAGTGTTCATAAAATGATTTAGTTTCTTTTAATATTTCCATTTGATCAAGAATTACCGACCCATTATCTTTTTCGATATTTGGTATTTGTTTACTTATGTAGTTCCGAGTCTCTAAGTTAATGAAATATTTGGTTGGCTTTTCTCCCTCATCAATCTATTTAGACTTTGACCTGATACATTGACCTTTTAATCTATTTTTTCTTATGTTGAGTAGCTCATCTTGTTTGTTCGATAATATATCTAAGGAGTTTTCCGTTAAATTCTGCTCAAGACAAGTAATCTCTTTTTCTAATTCCTTTTCTCTTTCATTAGATTTTTTTCTCTTAAAAGCAGAGTATGAAATGGATTTGCCCCTTATTTCAGTAAGAAGAATATCGATAAAAAGTTGATCATCAATTGTAAATTGGATATCTTCATTTCTTCTATTATCTAGATTATCTATATTGTATATAGGACAAACATATTGTCTTTTTACTTCCCCAATGATTTTTTTTATTGAGTTAATATATGTTCTATCGACTAATAGGGAATTGTTGAATTTCCAAAAGCCTTTCCCATTCATAAATTCATTCACTTTAAATTCAAGAATTACTGGAGAATGATCTGAACGATAGCTATTTTCAAATTTAACATGTGGTACTCTGTTTGTTAGAGTTTCAGATATAAGGAAAAAATCTAATCTGGCTTGTTTTACTCCATTAATTTCAAAACTTCTATTCTTGCTTTTGGGTTATTCAGATGTTTATAATTCATAGAGTCTAAGTCTTTATTCATTACTAAATTGAAATCACCTCCAATTATAATATGTTGTGTATTAAGATAAGAGTCAATTTTATTCCTTAATTCTGAGTAAAAATTTGGTGTATCTGAGTTTGGGCCATATATATTTACCAGTAAAAGGTGCATATTTTCAACAGTAGTGTCTAAAATGAGATAATTACCACTATCGTCTTTATCTATGTTATGTACTTTACATTCAAAATTGTTATTTAAAAGAATCGCCACCCCTCTAGAGTTTGTTCTGAATGAGTTAAAGAAATATTTAATTCCCCATTGAGATTGTATCATCATTTCATCTTTTTCACTAAAATGTGTATCTTGCAAGAAATAAATGTTGTGGTTTTTCATTTTAAGATTTCTGAAAACATCTTTCCTCTTATGGAAGTCATTAAGCCCTTGGCAGTTTACTGATAGCATTTTTAACTTGTTTTCCTTAAGTGTTTTGTTGTCCATTAGCTTTAGATTTATTTAATAAAACTTTACCCCTGCAGAAGACAGTTAAAAGAGATATACACTGTATAGAAGAGAAAAAAGTGCCATGACATAGCAAAGGTGTTGATTCAGCGCATGAATTGGTATTATTTGTCATTTGTATACATTGGCATGCTATACAACTGCCGATAAACCTATATATGTTGAAGTTATTTTCAGGTAGAGTTAAAATAATTTGAAAAATAATACAGTTTATGGAAACGGACAGGAAGTATTAAACACATTCCCTCCATATTAATAAAAATATATTTAAGGAAGACAGGCTGCATTGTATAAAGTATTTTCCTATGCAAACTTTACTGCAAATTTACAGTCTTGCAACCTATCAATCTAATAGTGTAAAATAACAGATAAAACACTGACATTTATTAACTCCGAAAAAGAGAATGCATTTCTTACCACCTTAGGACTAGTGGCTGAATATTTAAGATTTTATAAACAAATAGAAATGGATAAAAAGGTAGAAAGAAACTTAATTGTTGCTATTTCTTGTTTAGATTACTGCGAGGAAGTGAAGCATGACAAAAACAGTCAAATGCCTTTAAATTCGGTTGGACGATTTCATTACACTACATTGCATGCAATTTTCATATTAAGAGACACTGAATTAAAACAAAACATTGATACGAAAAATGCATGACATCAGTTGAAAAAAAGTAAACATCTCAAAGGAATTTCTTGATAATAAAAATATATCATCGCGTTAGAATTCGAATATTGCATTATATGCTAGTATAATTGTTTTACTAGGGTGCATTATGATATGCAGCTAGATCTTACCGACGTCAAGACAAAGGGAGATAAGCAGAATAAGTAGATATATAGAAAATAAAGAAAGTAAAAGTTGGTTTACATGTACAAGGAAACCGTTACAACAACACACAAAATGGTGTGTCTAAAGTTGATATTCTTTAGAGCAGTGGGTGTCGCTTTCCTTGCTATACTAATCGCATTCTATATGATCATAGAAGGTAATAATGTTTTCTGTGTTTTTATTTAATTTGTCAACTGTTAATTTAATAAAATGATAAATACATTTTGTTTAAAATGATTTTGAGAAAAAGGCTATGTCAATTTCGATCATGGTGCAGATTAACATAATACCTAAATATTTGATTTGAACATGTTTTATTATGAAAATAATTTACATAATTGGATTAGCCAGCAGGCAATGACAATATACGCCTAAATATTTCATGCTAAGCATCAAATTCAAGATGGCTACCTTAGTTACCACTTTGCAACAAACATAAAAATGATCTTATTTAAGGCCATTTTTTTTAAAACTAGTTGTTTAACGGTTCCGCCGACCCTATTTTTGCAATATTGAGAAAAAATAAGAAATTCCATTTAACCCTCTTTTTATTACCGCAGACCGAATTTTTAGTCGATCATTTAAAAAAAATCCATAAATGTCCGTTCGTGGTTTGAATTTTACATATTTTTGATCCAAATCATGTACACGCTTTTAGCAGGGACGTTCATTCTTGATTCTGGTTTCAAAAATCTTATCGATTGAGATTAAATATACACATGGTCTGAGTGAACTGTGTTTTTTCAGGACATTATCTTTAAATGTTTCAATGAGAATAGTAAATATAGAACAGTTTAAAGGAATGTGGTGAAGGAGTATGAATCCGGTGCTGTACCTCCATCTGACATACACGCGTTGTTACTGCGGGCTTTAGGCACCATCGGCACAGCACGAAGTTTTTGACAGTTACTACTGTAACAGTTTTGACAATAATTTAAGGTTAGTTCCAATTTATATCGTACTCCCTTATTCTAAAAAGCAAATGTTCAACTGTATTTCAAAATTCAAAATTAATTGTGTCAGAGAAAGTTAACTAGATCTATGTTTACATCTGATATTAATATGCAATGCATTATAGATATGAGTATCTCAGATTTTAATTATCGAGATTGATTGATGGGAGACCTGGAAAAGAACCGTTCAAGATGTTTTCTTTAAAGGAAGTTGCAACCTGAAAACAGGAGAACCTCTGGACAGGACAGACTGACCAAATGATATTAGAATGCAGGTAGGCCGACATAAATGCTAGTGATATACTTAGATCTGATTAATAATTTCTGTGATATGCAAAGTTATTAAATAAAAATTTCTATGACATGCATAGCCCTATTATGGGGACGTGGTGACGTACAAACCTGTGATTGATCAAATATCAAATTTTTACACAATATCCACTTATTTGTTATATGATATACAAAGATTACTTTAGAAAAGTTTGAGCGTTCAAAAGTAAAGAAGTCAAATTAAAAAGAAAAATTTAGAAGCGTTGGGCAAACACATAAATATTGACATCTTCGCTAGCCAAGGGTTTTCGGTCTACTCTGCTCCCCATAAACCCTTGGCAGATCTCATAACGAAAACTCGGTGACAAGCTCCGTTTAATGATTGGCTCCAGCTGCGAGTAGCTGATCTAATTGCAGCGTTCTAAACAAGCGCCTTTAAATAAACTTTTAAAGAAACACACGTGTGATCTTTGGTAAAACATTCGGTGCTTTTCACAAGTTGAGGCATAAGTGCTTGAGAACAGTACCCTAACCAGATCACTTTAAAAAACGATATATTTTACTGGATTTAACAGAGATTTACAAACTTGTCAAGGCTCGATCATGTGATTGTAGTATGGGAAGTAAACAAGGTGAATGAAGTGGTTGTCTATCCCGTTAGTATATACGTCCCTGCTTGTGGTTAAAGGTTCAATTGTTCAATGAGCTGTATTTTATTTGATTTCTTTTGTCCACAATAGTTACGACAATGATACCTGGTTTTATGGCTTGAATGCATTTATATATAGCGACTTTTTTACTCCCGATACAGGTTTCTACAAACACTAGGCCTATAAATAAAACAAGTTGCTTTCTCTAGGTCATCTTCACAACGTCAAGGTTTTGTGATTACGGAACTCCACATAAACCCTTGACATAAGTCGCTATTTAAAAGTCGGGCTCAGGCCGTCGTATTTCATTGGTTCCAAGTCTCAATTTGGAGCCAATCAGAATGCGGTTCTCATTTAGAGAAGAAATGATGTAAACAAATATGGCTGCGCCCATGTATATCCAAGAAAATGGCAAGCTCTCTATCCTTTTGTCGTATTTGTAAGGACAGTAACTTAAATAAATATCGCCGATTGATTTTTGGTAAATCTTTCACTGTGTCAGAACAACTTGCTGAAGTTTTTCGTTGCCAGCCGATAGAAAACGATGGAAAATCCCCGTACGTGTGTCAAATGTGCTTTAACAAACTCAACAAACTTTATAAGATAGACTTTGAGTTGAAGCATAAAGTTGACCAGTTAAAAAAAGAAAAAACTGAAATTCTAAGTAATCTACGTGCAAATTTCATTGTGAATACAGATGTTGCCCCTGTAAACATTCCCGTGAAAGCTGTAGAGGCTAGTTGGCCAGAAACTGAATATGTTCATGCAGCTTCAAATGTACAGACTCCTAAAAGATCTCACACCTCAAAGAGATTGATTTTACACTCTCCAACCCCCAGAAAAGCAAAAAAATGTTTGCTGAAGATATGTTCTCCCCATCGGATTTGTAAACCTCCTTCAGGGACCAAGAAGAGACTTGATGTTGATTTGTCTCCAGGAAAAGCCAAGGTATGAGATTGTCAATTTTTATTTTAAGTGGACACCCTTATACTAAAACATATGGATCGGTTCACTTTTTATTTTTCTATTTTATTTCTTCCATTTACCTGTGTAAATTTAGAGCATATTACTTATACTGATGTGAATAAGTGTTGATGTATGAATGGGTGGTGAAAGGGAAAAAAAAATTCATTGTTAAACCTTATTAACCTTAAAACTGTTTATAAAAACACAATGAATAAATGTGAATTAAAAAAAAAAAAACATATGGATCTGCACATGTATTAAAAATAATTCTATCAAGTAGAACATATCAGACAAAATTCAGAGTCTGTGGTGATAACCATTTGACACTTTAACACTCAATGCTTATATTTATTTTAATGTCTAAATTTTTTATATAGGAAGAGGCTAAAAGAAGGCTATGCCTGCTGCTCAATCCCATTCACTTTTTGTAAATAAAATTATGTATAAAATAAGTATCAATGACATAATTATTTTTTTTAATTTATTAATATGGCAGTATACCAAATGTGAACTGGCTAACTATTTCAGAAGAACATTTATCTGAAAACTGTTAATACACTGAAGTCCATACTATAAATAATTCATCTTCTGGGTATTATTGTAAGTTCATGAAAATTATTTTGGAAAAAAAATGAATTACTAATAAACTGATATCCTTACAAATGTCAAATAGTTTTATCTTTGAAACTTTTTCATGTACATTTACACACCTTTACACATTAACAAATCCCTTTTGCAATTTTTTGCTTTCAGTATTAATACCACTTGAAATCTAATTTCTACTGTTATTAGGTATCATTTAGAGGCAGACAAGACCATAAAGTCCGAACACGAGTAATTAAAGATGGAGTATGGCAATCAGTTGTGAAATCAATTGTGAGGGGAGACAAAGGACCAAGTATTTCAAGAAAATTATACTCTATAGAATCTTTAAAGCCTGGATTGCAGAGGTGTGTTCTAAAAGAACTTGAAGATCAATGCAAAACTCTTTGTCAAGTGAAAAATAAATCGGTGCTGCGTAACATTTCTCCAAAAAATCTGGAATCATTATCTTTCAAGAGTATCATTAACGACTGCCAACTGTATGCTCCTCTTCTACTTGAGACCTTGGCATGTGTGATGAATCGGCCAAATGAAAACAAACTTGCAGTGGCCGTAGCATTGCTGCTAAGAAACAGAAATACACATATGTCTGCAATCCATCATGTAATTGGTCAAATACTAGATCACGGGGGAGCAACCGATGAGGTATGAATAAATTTAATAGAATTTAATTTTATAACCCAATTCACAAAGTATTAAGTATAGCTGACACCTAGATTTAAAATGATCCAAGTCTGTCTGTATACAATAACTGTAGTATATTTTGCATCTAGAGATTAATCAAATCATTTGTTAGGAAAACAAAACATCTGTACATCATTTTTAATGCTTATAATGTTTTTTTTTAATAGGTCATTAAATTACTCTCTATTATGGGATTGTGTATTGGACCCCAGTCCATGGGTCTTAAGAGGAATGAATTTGAAATCAGTCAGAGACAGAAAATTAAACATGTTGTCCAAGATCATGTGAAGCAGTGCCAAATGGAATATATGACACAGAAAATTAAGAAAAGTTTGGAGGCACTACCAGAATCAGATACAACCATATCTGACAAATATCAGATTACGGTTCCACCGGTGGTCTTGCCACAGAGTTTGACAACTACCATATACCAAACAGGTATGTTATTTGTACACTGTCCAACATCTTATTCAGTAGCTGGATCACATGAAGATTGTTTAGTACAAGCCAACTGTTATTCAATTCCTAAATACCCAGCTACTAGAGGATTAAGTGCATTGCCTTTGAAAACACAAGATAAGACATTAGCAATAGAATTCCCAGCTGTTAGTCCTCTTTTTTGTGTACAGCCCAAAACTGACTCCTGTTATGCACAAGCAGAAAACAAGAAAACACAAACCTTATCACTGAATATCATATCCAAACACTCTAGTTTACTAGCCCAATCAATCCCAAGATTTGAAGTGATTGGAGACAATCTAGATTTAACAATATCACCTACCTCGATGACAAAAGAAAGACAGAGGAAGAGCATTCATTGTTTTTTGAACATTGCGTTGTGTAAGAGAGTACTGTCAGATCTTCCTGATGAGTGCCCCAAAGCCGAGATAATGAAAGTTCCAAACAGTGTTTTCATACCAAATACAGGTGATTGCCAAGCCCTAGAAAATGATATGATATATCATATAATAAAGATCCTGTGCAAGCATGTAAAGTGTTTGAAGCAATTTCAGGCCTCTATCCCAGACTGTATTCAGCACCCATATATGGATGAAATGTGTAAAAAAATCTGAGTACAGAATAATAGATTTGCTTGACAAAAGTGAGAACAAGTCAGAGGACATGATTAGTATCCTACAACATATACATAAACACTGTGTAGCTCACTCTGAAGAAAACCCAACTAAGGTCATTGAAAAGATTGTATTCGGGGGTGATGTGTTGACCAACGAGAGAGCCTACAGTGCCCAGTTAGCCATGATGAATGCCGAGTGTGACTTTAATGGTTTGGCTGGTGTAGTACACAGACCCGAGGGTTTGCATCAGATGATGAACTTCCTTGTGGTATTTCTTGTCAGCAGTTACAGTTCCTTGTTTGGTTTTGTTGCCAGTTGACCAGATGTTGACCTCCATTTGGAATATCTTTTCTTACTGAAATTTTATTGTTGAGAGTGAGTTCTGTTTTGGAATAAGTTATTTTTTACTAACCAGTTATTCAGCATTTTGAGGTTACAGCATGTGCTTATGTAGAAATCTAGAATAGTAGTGTATTGTAGTTTTCTATCAAATTATTTTGTTTGTTTTTTTTGTAATCATGCTATCAAGATTTGTTGACCCTACTTTAAATTACAATTAAATAATTATTATAATGAACTTCAGTTGTTCTAAAGGTTTTCTGATTCTAACTTAAATTGATAAATTTACAAATTGATGTCTTCTACTGTATATATCTTTAAAAATTACCAACAATACCACTTACACCCCACCCACCCATGATAACACCCCCCCCTTCACACTTAGCTACTTCCTGTTTAACTTTGGATCTGTTAGTTTAAAAGACAAATTTAACTGTGGATAATATTAAAGGCTTTAAGTTTTTAGCTAATTAATAATAATTTACACAAATTTAAATGGTACACTTTCATAAAGTATGTTGACAAGGGATATTTTTATTTTTTTATTTTAGATCATATACAAGCAATTTTACAGCTTAAAGTCTGCTGCAGACCAAGGAAGTTTGTACCAGTTGAGAAATGTTGTCAGAAGAGTTGATGTTCAAGGTCCAGAGGGAGTAACAAGTTCATATAGGTAAATGAACTGAAAAGACATTAACAGTAATTTTCCTGAAATACATATCAGCAGTTAGTTTTAATATTTCATGTAATTCTTTGTTCTTGTTGAACCTGAGCCCGACTTTTAAATAGCGACTTATGTCAAGGGTTTGTGTGGAGTTCCGTAATCACAAAACCTTGACGTTGTGAAGATGTCTCTAGGTTATATCTTCATTCCCATTGAATAACAGTCAATTATGTTCCTATTCTCGCTAGTCAACATGTTTTCAAGTTGTATTTAGGCCTATGTGGTAGCGTGTATATTACCCGTTGTTTCATTCAATTAAAATGTTTGATAACTGATAACTGAACTTTATTTATTTTACAACGATTGATAAACAAGTTTTACAACTTAAATTAATATCTTTCGTTGGCACGGGTGTTAGCGTGAGGGGGAGCGTGTTAGCGTGATAGGAGAGGGCGTTTTAAGTTTCCAGAACTTGTGCCCGATCCTTTTGTATATACCATCTTTACAATAAAATATGTTCAAACCAGCGTGAGGGGGGTCATTGATGTGGGAAGAAGCCGGAGTGCCCGGAGAAAACCCACGTGTCCAAGTGGGCGACCTCCATACCCTTTCACATACAACAACTGTCGATCGCGGGGATCGAACTCGGGTCGTAGCGGTGATAAGCGAGTGCATTGTCCACTACGCTACTTGGACACCCAATTAAAATGTAGATAAACAAGGGGTGCAACTCAAGTTGCTCGCTAGATAGCGCCACCGCATCACCGACTTTTCGTAATGAGATGTGCCAAGGGTTTATGGGGAGCAAAGTGGACCGAAAACACTTGGCTAGCGAAGATAAAATATTGACTTTCCCTTCCGTTCCATAGCCACGGTAGTGCAGTGGAATATGAATACTGCAGCGTGGGCCTCTCTAGAGTATATTCTAGAATAAATTTGTGTCTTAAATACTCTTAACATGCATAGTATTTCGGTATAAACTAGCTGTTAATAGAACTTATTCTATTTTTTGTGGTGACTTAATTAGATGTGGTAAAGGGAGAAGACACTCAAATACATGGATAATGCATGTGTTGTAGGAAAGGAGGATGTAGATACAATGAAAATACAAAGCTGGACTGGGAATCAAACCTAGGACCCCTGCAACTCTAGTCTGGAGCTCAGTTCCGTATCCACGGTCCATATAGCCCCAATTACTACATATATTTGTCTGATTTGTTCCTCCTGCTACGATGATCAGCCTTCATCAGTGGGAAATGCCCCCCAAATATGAAGAAATATATTTGTACAATGTTTTAAGATGCATTTGTCACATGTATATTAAAAGTTTGAAAAATGATTTATTTTTGTCGCCACCCAATGGACATTTTCCATAAAAAAAATCCATAAAACAACTAATCAAAAAAATGGCCTTAGTGATATTTTGTTCATCCTATAAGGTACTGTGAATTATAGCATATACTGTAAACCAACTTTTATTTCGTGACGACTTAATTTCGCGATTTTCTTCCGATAAACTGGTTAGCTAAGACTAAAAAAATGTTCGCGACCAAGCCTTATCCAGACTCGTATATTGTTATAACAACCATATGACAGACTGGTTCGCGGCGAGATATATTCGCGATGACAAGGCTCTCGCGAACCTCGCGAAAATTTCTCGCACGCGAATTAAAGTTGGTTTACAGTATATTTTCGCTTGAAATTTACAAACTATGTCTATGTTATAAATTTTAAGTTGAATATTTCAATCTTAAAACAGAGACCTAGCGGCTAAACAAGCGGTCCCTTCAATAAACATTCCGATAGATATCTATGACCTAGCGGCTAGGCTAGCTGCTACGATGTTGAACGCAGCCCTCGTCTTCGAAAGATGTTTTAAATGTCATTTTTAGCTTACCGAGACGAAGTCGGGGGGAGCTTATGCTAAACCGTCGGCGTCCGGACCTTGTTAAAGTTTTTGATGCAGGTCCTGTATCTAAGTTATTACTTGTCCTATCTTCACCAAACTTGCATGGATGATGCATCTGGACCTACTTATGGACTTGAAAGACTTAGATGCTGAATCTGGGCCATGAATTACAGATGCTGGAGGAGGTTAAGGTTTTTGATGCAGGTTATAGTTTTTGGTGCAGGTGCCCTTTGATAGCAATTTCTAAGTTACTACTGCTCCTAATTTTACCAAACTTGCATGGATGGTGCGTCTTATGATACTGATGCACCAGAGAGGCTTGAATGCTGAATCTGAGCCATAGGTTTCGGATGCTGGAGGGGGTTAAGGTTTTTAGACCTGGTTAAAGTTTTTTAGGCAGGTGCCCTCTGATGATTATATCTTAGTTATTACTGGTCCTAACTTCACCAAACTTGCATTGATGGTGTGACATATGATACCGATGCATATGACAGGCTTGAATGCTGAATCTGAGCAATAGGTTTCGGATGCTAGAGGAGGTAAGATTTTTAGAGCTGGCTAAAGTTTTTGGAGCAGGTGCCTTTTGATTTGATATAATGTATCAAATTATATTGTATCATATGATACAATATCATATGATGTATTAAATATGATTCAATATCATACAATACAATATCATACTATATTATACAATATAATATCATATGTTACAATATTGTGATGTATTATGTGATATGATCTTGTATCATATAATATTATATTGAACCCTATGTAAATTATATATTATGATATTATATTTTGTGATCAAATACAATAATTTATATCATGGTATATTGTCATATTATTATTATTATTATTATTACAATATCATATTGCATCATCATTTATTACAGTATTATATGATATATATTGTAAGTATCATAGGATGCAATATCGTATTTTATATTTTTGTATGGATAAACGTTGTATCTTATAATACCGTATGAAATGAACATATGATTATCATAGAATTTTTAATATATGATATACGATATTGTGTCAAAACAGTATCCATAAATATCTTAGATCATTCACTATGATTTTCATATAATATGATAAAGGATGCCTCATAAAAGCGATGCCTCTTCTCGGTGAGCTTTGTAATCTGTGATTACCTATGTTTATAATAAAGCACATATGCATGTTAACAAATAATCATATAATCCTTTGTAGCATCAAGATATTTAAATGTGAATTGTTTCAGGTTCGAAAAACACAGACTTTCCTGTCTCAAAACAAAATGATAAAGAGACGGTGTTGAAAAAGATTAAGGACGGTCTTTACAATGTACAGGTAATTTAGTGAATTATCATTTTTTTATCATTATCATTTTATATGTGTGTATATGTAATTTGCAACTTTGATTTGGAACATTTATTTCCCTTTACATGAGATCATTTTCGTTTGAATGTGACCCAATTTAAGAAGAATAAAAAATTAACATTTACGGCGCCAAAATATTTTCTCTCATTTGACTAAATTGCACAAAAATATGCATTGTTTGGTTTTAAATTTATATATATTTCTGGTTGTGAATTTGTATGGGGAAAAGAAGTTATAATTATAAAAATGTTCTTGGAATACCATAGGTGAACCAAATGGATGCTTCACTTATTGAACAACAACTCGATAAGTTCAACGTTTGGGAAGAAGAGGCTGAGTATGTACACATGAAGAAAGTCAAAGTAGAGCAATTTCCGGACCTGCTCGATCATCTTGCGGAAAATTACGGTGAAAAGGGTATTTTTAACACTTCAATTAATATCAATTAGGATGGTGATTGTGTTGTGTTATGTGAATATGTGTGCGTATGCGAGGGGCCCCTGGATCAATATAAGGCCAAGGTATGAAAAAATGCACTGCTGGATGAGATTAAAGTGCTCGAAGAAGGAAGCAATCTTTAATATTGAATATATTGGAAAATCTTTAATATTGAATATATTGGAAAATGTTTTGAAATCTTGAAAAAGAATTAGTTTTTTATTGCAGTCCGTGTTATTACATACTAGGTAATTATTTAGTTTTGCAAACCATTACTTGACTCCAAGGGCGGTTGCAAATTCTATATGATAATATATAAGGGAAATCAATTTTAAAATATTTTTATCAAGAAATTACTTCAATATAACGTTTGGAATCCTTAAATAACAACTTTTTCCTTGCAAACAATTGATCTGATTTCAGTTCAGATATTTTAATTCTGTAATGGTGTTGCGTTCAAATTTTCTCAGACATTGAAATATGAATTAAAAATGCATATACTAGTATCTGAATGTAGTAAGATGGAAAATAATGAATAAATTGGTTTCAAACACAGCCTTAGAAGAATGAAAATTGAATTTAATGAAAAATGTTCTTACCATCGTAAGTATATGAGGAATTAATGAAGTCAACTTAATTTCATATAGGAGTAACAATGGAGGACCGACGCAAATGGGAAGGCGCTTATTTTGCAGAGGAATGGACATCGAAAATTATTGAATGGAAGTTCAACACTGAGAAAGCTGGGTCCAAGGGTGTTCAAGGAGCCCGCTATGGAATTGTGGCATTTGCTAAATCAGCAGATGGAAAATATGTTGACTGTATGCTGTTAATCTACAAATTGGATTTTAAATTGGCGCCAACGTTACTTTTGAATAACCACGCGATTCTGTGGGGGTTATACAAGTGGTCGACTATTGAGAAGGTTGAAATTGACAGAAGCATCAGCAATGAAGAAATCACAAGATTCCAAAACTTTTTCCGATACAAAGCCTTAAAGGAGTTCAAAAAGGAAGGAATCATTGACAGAATTCCAAACACACATTGATTTAAATAAAACCTTGAACTTAAACACGAGCTTTACTGATTTTTATTTTGTAGAAAACTAAATATGAAAATTCTGAAAAAATGAGAGATTGCATATTTATACTGTTAATTGTATGGTCCTTTGTAGAAAGAATAATCTTACTGTGACCAGGCTACGCTCAGGTCACAGTAAGAATTCGTCCCATATACTTGCAATGTAGCAGCCGCGAAGCGGATCTGCTTCGCGTCGATATTAAGCTTGTTAAAAAGAATATGCCGGTGGAAATCGCATAAATATAAATTACAGACCTTTTTGAATATGTGTATGTCATTAAGTCCGCCAAATATCCATTTAAATGGCCATATCAAGGCATTTCAGAAATACACTATTCTCAGTTTAAATTTGCCTGCCATTTTGCCGGAAATCGCACTCGGAATACCTCGGATTTTTTCAAAAAATATAAAGCGCTTCATTTGCAAACAAGCACCGCCCACTTCCTTATATGGAAAATCCTAACTCGTAAACATGGCATGGAGAGAAAAAGTTGCACAAGTGTTGAGAAATCACAATTTCGACATTAAATTAAAGACAGAGCAAATTGAAACCATCTCTGCAGTTCTGGAAGGAAAAGATGTCTTTGCACAATTGCCAACAGGCTACGGGAAGAGCTTGATTTACACTCTGTTGCCACTTTTGATGGATGAAATCCATGTAAGTAAACAAATATTGCGTAATCGGTTTTCGCGCACTTTATTACATTCCAAAAAGTCAACAACAGCATTTACAGCATTTAAGACTCTCAAACCCCGTAAATTATTTATTCTCTAATCAATCTGAGGCCCTTGTTAGGGGTATACATAATAAATAACATAATGATGAATGAAATATGTGTGTACATTGTTTTCAGCCAGAGTGTAAACACACCGTTCTGGTTATTTCCCCATTACGGGCTTTGATGCTGGACCAAGTGCAGACTTTAAGAGACCATAACATGATGGTATCAGCACTTCTTGACAGTTCACCACAGGGTGGGTACATTATTACTATTATTATCTGGATATTATTTTAATAACAGAAAATTCATGAGGATATACTTATAAAACATATATTTATTTAATGCCCCCTCTATATTTTATACCAACTTAGATATCCAAGGGAGTAGCATAATTTTTACATCACCTGAAGCTGCTCTTTTGCCCAAATGGAAACAGCTGATCAGAAGTATTAAAATATCAGCAGTTGTTTTCGATGAGGCCCATTGCATTTCACAATGGTATGTAGTTTTAAATTGATAAACATAATATTGACATATTGAATTTGGGAATGAAGGAAAAATAGAACGAGTCAAGTATAGCATAAAATGTTTTAGGGGTCTGGACTTTCGACCGGACTACAGGAAAGTGTCCACATTGCAGAGCTGGTTGTCTGCTCCAACCCTTGTCTTGACTGCCACTGCCACAGAAAAGATTCAGAGTGATATCTTTGAAGTCTTAGGACTGTCAGACGACACTGAAGTGGTTGCTGCTTTGCCAGATAGGTAAATTTAACATGTACATTTGTTTTATTGATGTGAAGGCATATTACAGGGTACAACTTATGCCTTATTTCTCAATATGAATCAATTTTGTCCATAAGAATTATGAGGTTTGTATTAGTGTTACTAAAATGCACATATTTTAAACTAAATAATGGACAGTACATGTATAAACAAAATAATGATTGACCTTTTTCATGACCACATCCAAATGTATCTAAATGCATTACCAGTAATTATTGCTATCTTATTAGGTAAAAATAGGTTTACTGAAAAGTGAAAATAAATAACTTATGTTCAACTTTTGTAGGCCCAACATTTTCCTTCATATTGATGCTGTGAAGGACAACTTTGAAGAGGCACTGAAGTGGCTACCTGGCCATTTGCAGATCAATGACAAGACTGTAAAGAAAATTATCATATATGTTCGCAGCATCAATGCTTGCCAGCAAATCTTTAACTGGATTTTAGACGAGTTAGGTGACCATATCTTTTCTGGAGAGAGGGATCCAAAAAACAAAATTGCAGACATGTTCCATGCCAATACAGATGAAGAGTCTAAAGCCAGAATCATGGAGCAGTTCATTTCATCTGATGGAAAATTAAGGCTTCTAATCTCCACTGTTGCCTTTGGCATGGGAGTAAACATTAGAGATGTTGACCTTATCATTCACTGGGGTGTACCAACGTCATCGTTGTCATATTGGCAGGAAATTGGCAGATGTGCAAGGGATGGAAGATTGGGCTATGCTATGTGCTATGCATTCAAAAGAAGTGTGTCCAAATGCAAGGATGAAGCTCTAAAATCCTTCCTCACAAAAGAAAACGATACAGGTATTCGATGTATAAGGGAGAATATCCTGAAATTGTTTCATCTTAAAGGGATGCAAGACACTGCTCTGCTTGAGCTACTGAAATACTCAAACAAGTCGCATGCAAACTGCCAAGACACTTGCGTATGTGGAAAGTGCATGTGTTGCACAGATTGTGCATCTTTGTGTAAATGCGAAAAGAAGGTTGAAGATAGATTAGAACATTTCTTGAACAACTGATGAAAATTTTCAAGTTCAATGACATATTATCCCAAACTTTAATCTTTCATTTGTCAAGTTGATCAATTGGTGTGTGTGTGTATATATATATATATATATATATATATATATATATATATATATATATATATATATATATATATATTGGCATTAACTAAGGTGGTATGGGACACCTCATTGTGACCTACATCCTATCAAAGTAAACAATTAAATCAAGTATTATTTTATGTTTCTTTCCCAAATTACAGCATAGTGGAATGAGTTTGAGCATTACCTATTAATCTGTAAATCATGACATTGAATCCCAACAGGCATTTTATATACCAGTATTTTACCTTTCCAAAATTGTTGAAAACTTCTTTTTGGTCAATATTTTAAAATTTGAAAATTTTAAACTGGTGAAAGTATTCTGATTTTAATGTACTTTTATTCCCATTAAAATTGACTGGTGTCCCATACTTAAGAACAGATACGGGTAATCTTATTCAAGCAAATTTCTTCCACTACAGGCATCACATCATTCACATGTTTGCATGATATTGGATGATTTTATTTGATTACGGTAATTCCAGTGTTGTTAAAGGTTCAAGTCCATGTCTAATACATTAATTGGAATGTCTGAATAAAGCAATCTCAAGGTTCTTGTTTGTTCACTTATTATTATTCATTTCCTTATCAAACTGTATCAAAATAAACGAAATTGTGTTACTTTCAAATATTTAATAATTAATATTTCAATGCTTCAAGAATACTTCTCTATTAAAGAAAAGAAAACTACAGAGGAAATAATTCTAATATCATTCACAACAGTTTAAAAATCAAGTGCGTTTACATGCATGGTTTAAGTGATCAGCTCAAAGTTTGATAATACAATTTGGTTTTTTAAAACTTTGATATATATGTCTATACTCTGGCAAAGTGAATATTTTAGAAAGATACAGTGTTAACTAACAGTTACATATTGTTGTTAACTACATGTAGCAAAGACAACAATTCACAAAAATTTAGGATACTCTTGATTGCATTTGCAGAATTTGCAGAAAATGGAAAAAATTGAACTAGTAATGCCACTGACTACTTTCTAACAATGCAAGTACTTTAAGCTGACAATTACAGTGTCAATGTGCTTAGCTCAAAAAGACTATAGCTAAGGAGATTGGGAAAGTACATGATGTATGTAACAGATGAAAAGATTTTGCAGTAAATATAGGTGCTGTCAAAGTGTACAGACCTGATAATTTGTAATGTCTCCCTGACTTCTGAACAACTAGTAAATTATACATGTACCAGTATCTGCATAGTTACAAGCAAAAACATCATAAACTGACTCATGATTAACATTCTAGCATTCTATTTCTTCTTTCTAGTTTTTTGCTTTCTTCTTTCCTTATTCTCTCCAGACGAGAACGCACATTTTTGGGCAGAACTTTTGTATACACATTCAGGTCCAAGTCTGGAAAATTCTTGTGGCGTCTACCTTTCTGGGGGTTAAAGATGTCCTCAGGCATTAGAATATTGATGAACTCTACAATATCCTTGGACCGGTCAGCTTCACCCCTCTTGTGTACTGTTCGGCCTGACATTCCACTCACACTGATGTCATAAACTTTCCTTACATCTTTGCCTATTCCAATCATTTGGCTGTGTCTTGCAACAGTTGCTGGCGTCAAGTGTCCTGCTGCGTCTTTGACACTCTCTATGAATATACATTTTATGATATTTAAACTTCTGACACACTGCATACATGTATATATCCAATATAAATCCTCTTGTTTGATATTACATGTATATTTAATAATTAAAAGATGTTTCAAGGTTGCCAGCAAGTGTTTTTTAATTTCATCCAAACTTTTTAAGAATAATGTGCATTACAAATGCCAAAAAAAATTAACCCTCCTTACCTTTGTACTCTTTGTTAAAGTACTCCATTTGGAGATCCATCTCTATGTTGTGCCCAATACCTCCATTCACATTCACGGTTCTGTTCCACACCAAGCATTTCTGCAGTCTTGGAGAAACTGAGCCATTAACAGCAAGCAGTAACCTGGTGCTTAGAAGAAAATACTTTGGGTGGTGTTTGCTATAGAACTGAAGAAGGTCAAATTTCCAGTGAGAAATGATCATATTCCCATTGTTCTCTCTGAGAGCATCTTTCCTGGACAACTGGGAAAGTCCTTTCCACATCAGTAGAAGAGCATAATGCAATTTTAGATCTGCAAGTGTATTTGCAGTGGTGGTTTTCTTTCTGGTTTTTTTCTTGGCTTTCTCGTCCTCACAGGTGGTGCTACAGTACCATGCCCCTTCTGGAATGTCATCTTCTTCCATATCTAGGCACTCTATGTGAAACCACACTCCTCTTGGGCAGTTCCTATTGTCGCAGAACACCATGACAGCCCCGGGTTGTTCAGTCTTACATAGGCAGTAAGGGTAACTGGTGTCCTGTTGATCAGGGTCATCAGCACCCATTCGCAAGATACTCTGCACTGTGGGCATTGCAGACTGAAATATCCTGTCAATAATTTTGCTTGCTGTTGTGTGCAGGCACATTAGTTTGTCCTCAGCATCTGGGATGTCCTGCAAGGAATCCATACCCAAGATATGTAAAGCAAGTAAAATTACATAACCCTCTGTACAAAACTCTAAGAAATCTTCGTTGTAATTGAAGGATTCTTTGACATTCCCAGTCACATTCCTTTGCTCAAAGTAGTTCTTGAGATGAAACAATGTCCCTACTTCTCTTGAGCTTTTTCCGGAGTACAAATCATCATATATGTCCTAAAATATACCGGTAGATAATATAATAATAATATACATCATATATAATAATAACATCATTTTATTAAGGGTTTGTTTAACGGAAATGAAAATATAAGAAAGAATAATCTACAGACTAACCTGAAGGAGTAGGCATCTTTTATGCCATTCCTGAATGTTGGGGAAAAGGCCCTGTAACTGCAACCATTTTGTAGTACCATTTATGCGGGCATTCTGGGCATCATTAACTCTTTCACAACTCAATCCATCTGCATGGAGGGGAAGTGTTAAAGGGGATCCATCAGGCTTCAGAGGTACATACTTGTGGTATTCATTAACAATATCGATGGCGTCTCCAATTTTGCTCTCATCTTTGTCTATTACTCCAATCAGTACCTGAATATTAATTGAAAAGATGTAATGAAGGAAATATATTACGCATCACAAGCATGCACCTGCTATTGGTAGTGAACAGGATCACATTTTTCATACAAAACTATATCTAGATTAAAAATTAATGAATTTACCATTTCGCTTTTTCGGGTGGATTCTACCGAGTACTGGTGATGTATGTGCCATTTCACTTTGTCTCGAACTTCATTAAAGAAGGGAATATGAGAGCAAAGTATTCTTTCTACAATTACTGTCATTTGAGAACGCAAATCCACTTCATCCATTTCACATGGTAACAGTTTGTGGAGTGGAATGCTTAAGACATCCTCTGGTGATGGACTCTCATCGCTTAAGTGGAGCGAATTTATTCGGTCGAGGGCAGCATAGGCTTGTACCATGTTGAACATTTTATTTCTTTTGTCTCTCGTTTGATGCCGAACTGTTGTTTTCTGGTTGACATTGTCAAAGCAAATAGAGAAGCTGGGTTTACCTACATAAGTGTAAATGTAGTAATTAAAACATACATTCATTTCTTTTTTTTGAAAAAAATCATGTATTCTATATAGCTCCATCAGGGAAAGAGGTTTTTCTACGTCCACAAAGCATTCAAATGAAAGATTTATACATACCATGCATGCCTGGTGATTTACTGCTGATATCTGATGGCAAATTTGAGAAACTGCTGGGCTCATCAGAGTCACTAGAATAAGGATGTCGTATGGGTGGTGTACACGTAACTGGTATATCTATTGGCATTGCTATGGGCTGGCGCACTGGAGATTGTGCTGGAGTATCCACTGACATAGGTGTTGAACTGTCGTCTGCAAAAGGAATAGTGTCTGCTGCAGATGCATCGGATGGGATCAACAAATAATCAGCAACAGCATTTCTCCATTGTAGGACTGTAGCATCAAAGTTTTGGCGTATTCTGTCCACTGCATTCAAGGTTGCATGGATGCCAACACACAGACCTAAATGGTGGAATCTTGCAAACAGCTGTTAAAAATGAAAGAGCATAAAATTAAGCATTTAATTACAATTTGAAAGGTATTTCATTGTAATAATATTGAAAGTTTGTACTTTCATAATAAAATTCTCACAATAACAAGTCATGTACTGTACGTCGGTACGATATGTCAACATCAACATATATTACATGTATATATCATTGCATGAACACAGCTGTATAGCTGTAAAGACATGTGCATATGTGTTATTTCATAAACAAGCTATTAAAATAAGTTCATTCATTCAAAGTTTGATAATATGAACTCTCTCAAAACTTTCATGACTTCAGTGTGGATTGATTGTTTTATATATTACATCTATTTCATAGGCATTTACTTGGCATAATTTAAGACATTTTACCTGTCTTTTGCAACTAGCCAGCCACATCTGAAGGGCATTTAATTCTTGCAAGTTGGCCATCTTCTTTGGATTTGTCTGATAGGCCAGAATGGACATAATGGTTCCTATGGTCGGAATAGCTGAAACCTGTGGTTTCCCTCTTAAGGAGACTGATTCTTCCGTTCTTTTAGATGTAGTAGCCCCAATCAAGCATGCTGAAAGTAGAGGGCAACTCTCTTTTGTTTCCTCCAAGAAATCATTCCACTGAAAATGCCTCCAATCTTCAAGGGTCTTGTGGGCACTAAAGGTGGATTCCTTCTGTCTCAAGAAAGTACCCATTTCCTCCTGTACAGCATCTTTTACAAGACTGCTGAAAGCCTTTACTGCTCCACTTCTGGTGTCTAAAAGCAGTTTCAAACCCCTTTGGTACTGTCTCATCTTAAGATAGCTTAATGCCCTATTTACATCTTTCTCAGCTTTTGTAATCTACAAAAAAGTATAAATATATGTCAAGTTTTAAATTAATCTTAGTTAATTTCATCTGCTTCATTTGAACATGCAACATTTTGTCTTGAGCAGTATAATCTTTTTAGTTGCTATATCTTTCATTGTCATTGAATATGTTGCTATTTTTCTATGTGGTGTCTCTTAAGTAATTCTACAGATGAATGTCGCATTTTTCAAAGTCTTTTTATCATTATAATGTATATTATCCTACTGTTACATCTACATTTACCTTCCTTTTTCCTCTCGGTGCTGCTGATTGTGCTCCTGATGGAGCTGCTGATGGGCCTGGCTCTTGCAATGAAGGCTGTAATTAATAGGATCACTTGAAATAGTCATAGCGTGTTCATGCATCTCCATGTGTAATTCAATTCAGTTAATTATTTCAATGTTTACTGGTAATATTTTGTGAACAGATTGTGGTAATTTTTATTTGAAACAAGTTTTTCATAACAAGTCATTTAAATAGATCAGATAATATAGAGCACAGCTAGTAAATTAATTATACATATATAGAATAGAATAGATAGAATATTTATCAATAAAATTAATATATAATTACCTTTAAGGGAGAATAAACTCTCATTTTTTTCAGCTTTCTTGGGGTTGGCACAGGACTTCTTAGCTTTTTGGCTAGGTAAGTGGGCCCCTGTGCTGTTTCCTTCAGCTTCACCAAGGCTTCATTGCTGGCTTTGTGGGATTTAGCATAATTCGAAATGGTCCATATGCATGACTGACATAAGAATCTTTTGTTCTTCTGGTCTGGGGTGAAATGTACACCCAGGTCCTGTTCAAGGACATCTTTCACAGTTCTATCAATTCTAACAAGTTTTGCAGAGATGCTACTTTTCTTAACTGGTTTCCTAAGTGAATGAAAATTTTTTCCACAACTTATGCAATTGTTAGTCTCCATCACTCATTAAGTTAACTTACTGGTGACAGCCATTTTGATTAAAATTCTAAATTTCCCATGATGCCAGCATCTCTTTCAATGCATCATGGTCAATTATTTTGGTTAATGAAACTATCACTCATTGATAAAATTAAATCATCAATTCTTTCATTAAAAAAATTAACGCATCATTCTTTCAATTCTTAAAATTTCATAAATTTATAAGTTTTACAAGTATATAAATTCATAAAATTACAAATTTACCTTTTATAAATTACTCGATCAAAGTTTACTTCAGAGTTCAGCAGTTGTAAAACTTCGTAGTAGCCCTTTCTATTTATGGAATGTTTGCTTCCTTATATGGAGGTCATCAATATTCATGATTTAAAAACTGCGCTTGCGCACTTTGGTATTTCCGCTGTAATGGCGACCGTAAACAGCGAAATTTCAAACATGTAAAACGATGAACTGATTTCCATGCAAATACGATGATTATGATACAATGGGACTATGTAAGAGCAACAATATAGGTATTTGAGTCTAATCATATGAAAATTTAGGCGAGATACAGCGCGATATAATTTTTTCATTTGCTACGAAGCGAGTATATGGGACGAATTCTATCGTTAAACCGGGTCCGTAGGACATCTGTCATTTTAACGATAGAACATTCTATCTAGGTCCTTTGTAGCATGTAAGTTGTTCTGTTGGTAGTGTCATAATGTAAATTTTGAATTTATTGGGTGGATGTTAATACAAAATTTACCATATGACAGTTGTAACTGTATTTGAAGAAGGGTTAAATTTCAGAAAGTCTAATTATACCCGCCGCAAACGAAGTTTGGGGATATGTAAGAATCACCTTGTCCGTCTGTCCGTCCGTCCGTTAGTCTGTCCGTCTGTCTGTGCAAAATTCGTGTCCGGTCCATAACTTTCTTATGGAGAAACATTGGAAGTTCTTACTTCACACAAAGATTGCATATGACCTAAGGGTGTGTCATGACCTTGACCAAAGGTCATTCGGGCCAGGTCAAGGTCAGTGGCAGAAAAAGTGCAAAATTCGTGCCTGGACCATTTCTTTCTTATGAAGAAACATTGGAAGTTCTTACTTCACACAAATATTGCTTATGACCTAAGGGTGTGTCAAGACCTTGACCCAAGGTCATTTGGGCAAGGTCAAGGTCATTGGCACAAAAAGTGAAAAATTCGTGTCCGGTCCATATCTTTCTAATGGACAAATATTGGAAGTTCTTAATTCACATTAAGATTTCTTATAACCTGAGGGTGTGTCATGTCCTTGACCCAAGGTTAATTTGGGAAGTTCAATTTCATTGTTTAAAAAATGCTCAATTCCTGAATGTGTCATGTCTTTTATTAATGGACATAATTAGGAGATAAAATTTGACACAAAGCTTGCTTGTGTCGGGCCACTTAAAATTAATTTTTAGATTCTCACCCCGCCCGTCTCTCTGAAAAAGGCCTGTCCCGATGTATTTTTTTTTTTTTTTAAATGTGTGGGAAAAAAATTTCGGGAAAAAGATCTGGCCCGGTATACCAAAAATTCAAAATGTTTAATGGCTGCTTGACATGTGGATTATCGTTTGATTCGAGTCATGTTTGTTAACATATGGATGCAAATGTCTTCATGCATTAACAGTTAAGTTGAAATAAAATGGAATACAAAGAATAGAAATTGATTTCGTATTTTGATGCATTTCTCTTGAAATTTAAACTTTCATACAGTGACATAATTATTCAATGATGTATTATATACAGTCACATAACTATTAAATCATGCTTAAATGCGCAATTGTTTTTTAATCGGGAAGTACACTAGCCTCGTCGTATAGTTAAGCTATTTCGGAAAACAATAAAACATCGCGATTTATGCCATTAAATGCATGTTGTAGTTTCGGCATAATATTAACGTATTCCATGATGCTGATAATTCATATCACATGTCGATCATTTCTTTAAAAGAAATACTTCAGCTTGTTTCTGTACTGTTCACCGACAACTTTACAAATACAATGAACATGTGCATATATGGCATGAAATCCCGATCCCGATTCAGACACACGTGTGCTAGCCTGGTTCCTTTAGCTACCCATAATGTCGCGCAGGAACCAGATTAGCTCATGCGCAAGCTAAATATTCCCCAGTGCATCCGGTTTAACCTCGCTTATATATTTTCTGCGTGGACCTCAGGGTCCACGCAAAAATGCGGTGTTAAGATATTGATATAATGTTTTGAATGTATATGAGAGTGGTATTAATTTTATAAGGGGACATAAATATGTAACTTACACAGGAATGGGAGTAAATGTGGTGATTGATGGGTGTGTATAAACTTCCGAAATGATGACATGTGGCGGACCTCCATCCCCTCTTTTTCACAAATTTCTGGATCAAACTATGATATTGTAGTTGGTCAAAAATGAATTCCCTCTTTAAAATTCCTGAATCCGCATATACTATAGTTGGACTAAAATGAAACCGAAAGCGAAACTAGACAGTATTTATTAAGAATTTGGGGCCCGTTTCACAAAGCATACATCTTATGAAAGATCTTTTTCCTAAGTTCATTACTTATCCATTTTACTATTCCAGTCTTATCTTATGAATTTCCTAAGTTATGTCTTAACTTAAAGACTAGATAGAATGTTCTATCGTTAAAATGACAGATGTCCTACGGACCCGGTTTAACGATAGAATTCGTCCCATATACTCGCTTCGTAGCAAATGAAAAAATTATATCGCGCTGTATCTCGCCTAAATTTTCATATGATTAGACTCAAATACCTATATTGTTGCTCTTACATAGTCCCATTGTATCATAATCATCGTATTTGCATGGAAATCAGTTCATCGTTTTACATGTTTGAAATTTCGCTGTTTACGGTCGCCATTACAGCGGAAATACCAAAGTGCGCAAGCGCAGTTTTTAAATCATGAATATTGATGACCTCCATATAAGGAAGCAAACATTCCATAAATAGAAAGGGCTACTACGAAGTTTTACAACTGCTGAACTCTGAAGTAAACTTTGATCGAGTAATTTATAAAAGGTAAATTTGTAATTTTATGAATTTATATACTTGTAAAACTTATAAATTTATGAAATTTTAAGAATTGAAAGAATGATGCGTTAATTTTTTTAATGAAAGAATTGATGATTTAATTTTATCAATGAGTGATAGTTTCATTAACCAAAATAATTGACCATGATGCATTGAAAGAGATGCTGGCATCATGGGAAATTTAGAATTTTAATCAAAATGGCTGTCACCAGTAAGTTAACTTAATGAGTGATGGAGACTAACAATTGCATAAGTTGTGGAAAAAATTTTCATTCACTTAGGAAACCAGTTAAGAAAAGTAGCATCTCTGCAAAACTTGTTAGAATTGATAGAACTGTGAAAGATGTCCTTGAACAGGACCTGGGTGTACATTTCACCCCAGACCAGAAGAACAAAAGATTCTTATGTCAGTCATGCATATGGACCATTTCGAATTATGCTAAATCCCACAAAGCCAGCAATGAAGCCTTGGTGAAGCTGAAGGAAACAGCACAGGGGCCCACTTACCTAGCCAAAAAGCTAAGAAGTCCTGTGCCAACCCCAAGAAAGCTGAAAAAAATGAGAGTTTATTCTCCCTTAAAGGTAATTATATATTAATTTTATTGATAAATATTCTATCTATTCTATTCTATATATGTATAATTAATTTACTAGCTGTGCTCTATATTATCTGATCTATTTAAATGACTTGTTATGAAAAACTTGTTTCAAATAAAAATTACCACAATCTGTTCACAAAATATTACCAGTAAACATTGAAATAATTAACTGAATTGAATTACACATGGAGATGCATGAACACGCTATGACTATTTCAAGTGATCCTATTAATTACAGCCTTCATTGCAAGAGCCAGGCCCATCAGCAGCTCCATCAGGAGCACAATCAGCAGCACCGAGAGGAAAAAGGAAGGTAAATGTAGATGTAACAGTAGGATAATATACATTATAATGATAAAAAGACTTTGAAAAATGCGACATTCATCTGTAGAATTACTTAAGAGACACCACATAGAAAAATAGCAACATATTCAATGACAATGAAAGATATAGCAACTAAAAAGATTATACTGCTCAAGACAAAATGTTGCATGTTCAAATGAAGCAGATGAAATTAACTAAGATTAATTTAAAACTTGACATATATTTATACTTTTTTGTAGATTACAAAAGCTGAGAAAGATGTAAATAGGGCATTAAGCTATCTTAAGATGAGACAGTACCAAAGGGGTTTGAAACTGCTTTTAGACACCAGAAGTGGAGCAGTAAAGGCTTTCAGCAGTCTTGTAAAAGATGCTGTACAGGAGGAAATGGGTACTTTCTTGAGACAGAAGGAATCCACCTTTAGTGCCCACAAGACCCTTGAAGATTGGAGGCATTTTCAGTGGAATGATTTCTTGGAGGAAACAAAAGAGAGTTGCCCTCTACTTTCAGCATGCTTGATTGGGGCTACTACATCTAAAAGAACGGAAGAATCAGTCTCCTTAAGAGGGAAACCACAGGTTTCAGCTATTCCGACCATAGGAACCATTATGTCCATTCTGGCCTATCAGACAAATCCAAAGAAGATGGCCAACTTGCAAGAATTAAATGCCCTTCAGATGTGGCTGGCTAGTTGCAAAAGACAGGTAAAATGTCTTAAATTATGCCAAGTAAATGCCTATGAAATAGATGTAATATATAAAACAATCAATCCACACTGAAGTCATGAAAGTTTTGAGAGAGTTCATATTATCAAACTTTGAATGAATGAACTTATTTTAATAGCTTGTTTATGAAATAACACATATGCACATGTCTTTACAGCTATACAGCTGTGTTCATGCAATGATATATACATGTAATATATGTTGATGTTGACATATCGTACCGACGTACAGTACATGACTTGTTATTGTGAGAATTTTATTATGAAAGTACAAACTTTCAATATTATTACAATGAAATACCTTTCAAATTGTAATTAAATGCTTAATTTTATGCTCTTTCATTTTTAACAGCTGTTTGCAAGATTCCACCATTTAGGTCTGTGTGTTGGCATCCATGCAACCTTGAATGCAGTGGACAGAATACGCCAAAACTTTGATGCTACAGTCCTACAATGGAGAAATGCTGTTGCTGATTATTTGTTGATCCCATCCGATGCATCTGCAGCAGACACTATTCCTTTTGCAGACGACAGTTCAACACCTATGTCAGTGGATACTCCAGCACAATCTCCAGTGCGCCAGCCCATAGCAATGCCAATAGATATACCAGTTACGTGTACACCACCCATACGACATCCTTATTCTAGTGACTCTGATGAGCCCAGCAGTTTCTCAAATTTGCCATCAGATATCAGCAGTAAATCACCAGGCATGCATGGTATGTATAAATCTTTCATTTGAATGCTTTGTGGACGTAGAAAAACCTCTTTCCCTGATGGAGCTATATAGAATACATGATTTTTTTCAAAAAAAAGAAATGAATGTATGTTTTAATTACTACATTTACACTTATGTAGGTAAACCCAGCTTCTCTATTTGCTTTGACAATGTCAACCAGAAAACAACAGTTCGGCATCAAACGAGAGACAAAAGAAATAAAATGTTCAACATGGTACAAGCCTATGCTGCCCTCGACCGAATAAATTCGCTCCACTTAAGCGATGAGAGTCCATCACCAGAGGATGTCTTAAGCATTCCACTCCACAAACTGTTACCATGTGAAATGGATGAAGTGGATTTGCGTTCTCAAATGACAGTAATTGTAGAAAGAATACTTTGCTCTCATATTCCCTTCTTTAATGAAGTTCGAGACAAAGTGAAATGGCACATACATCACCAGTACTCGGTAGAATCCACCCGAAAAAGCGAAATGGTAAATTCATTAATTTTTAATCTAGATATAGTTTTGTATGAAAAATGTGATCCTGTTCACTACCAATAGCAGGTGCATGCTTGTGATGCGTAATATATTTCCTTCATTACATCTTTTCAATTAATATTCAGGTACTGATTGGAGTAATGGACAAAGATGAGAGCAAAATTGGAGACGCCATCGATATTGTTAATGAATACCACAAGTATGTACCTCTGAAGCCTGATGGATCCCCTTTAACACTTCCCCTCCATGCAGATGGATTGAGTTGTGAAAGAGTTAATGATGCCCAGAATGCCCGCATAAATGGTACTACAAAATGGTTGCAGTTACAGGGCCTTTTCCCCAACATTCAGGAATGGCATAAAAGATGCCTACTCCTTCAGGTTAGTCTGTAGATTATTCTTTCTTATATTTTCATTTCCGTTAAACAAACCCTTAATAAAATGATGTTATTATTATATATGATGTATATTATTATTATATTATCTACCGGTATATTTTAGGACATATATGATGATTTGTACTCCGGAAAAAGCTCAAGAGAAGTAGGGACATTGTTTCATCTCAAGAACTACTTTGAGCAAAGGAATGTGACTGGGAATGTCAAAGAATCCTTCAATTACAACGAAGATTTCTTAGAGTTTTGTACAGAGGGTTATGTAATTTTACTTGCTTTACATATCTTGGGTATGGATTCCTTGCAGGACATCCCAGATGCTGAGGACAAACTAATGTGCCTGCACACAACAGCAAGCAAAATTATTGACAGGATATTTCAGTCTGCAATGCCCACAGTGCAGAGTATCTTGCGAATGGGTGCTGATGACCCTGATCAACAGGACACCAGTTACCCTTACTGCCTATGTAAGACTGAACAACCCGGGGCTGTCATGGTGTTCTGCGACAATAGGAATTGCCCAAGAGGAGTGTGGTTTCACATAGAGTGCCTAGATATGGAAGAAGATGACATTCCAGAAGGGGCATGGTACTGTAGCACCACCTGTGAGGACGAGAAAGCCAAGAAAAAAACCAGAAAGAAAACCACCACTGCAAATACACTTGCAGATCTAAAATTGCATTATGCTCTTCTACTGATGTGGAAAGGACTTTCCCAGTTGTCCAGGAAAGATGCTCTCAGAGAGAACAATGGGAATATGATCATTTCTCACTGGAAATTTGACCTTCTTCAGTTCTATAGCAAACACCACCCAAAGTATTTTCTTCTAAGCACCAGGTTACTGCTTGCTGTTAATGGCTCAGTTTCTCCAAGACTGCAGAAATGCTTGGTGTGGAACAGAACCGTGAATGTGAATGGAGGTATTGGGCACAACATAGAGATGGATCTCCAAATGGAGTACTTTAACAAAGAGTACAAAGGTAAGGAGGGTTAATTTTTTTTGGCATTTGTAATGCACATTATTCTTAAAAAGTTTGGATGAAATTAAAAAACACTTGCTGGCAACCTTGAAACATCTTTTAATTATTAAATATACATGTAATATCAAACAAGAGGATTTATATTGGATATATACATGTATGCAGTGTGTCAGAAGTTTAAATATCATAAAATGTATATTCATAGAGAGTGTCAAAGACGCAGCAGGACACTTGACGCCAGCAACTGTTGCAAGACACAGCCAAATGATTGGAATAGGCAAAGATGTAAGGAAAGTTTATGACATCAGTGTGAGTGGAATGTCAGGCCGAACAGTACACAAGAGGGGTGAAGCTGACCGGTCCAAGGATATTGTAGAGTTCATCAATATTCTAATGCCTGAGGACATCTTTAACCCCCAGAAAGGTAGACGCCACAAGAATTTTCCAGACTTGGACCTGAATGTGTATACAAAAGTTCTGCCCAAAAATGTGCGTTCTCGTCTGGAGAGAATAAGGAAAGAAGAAAGCAAAAAACTAGAAAGAAGAAATAGAATGCTAGAATGTTAATCATGAGTCAGTTTATGATGTTTTTGCTTGTAACTATGCAGATACTGGTACATGTATAATTTACTAGTTGTTCAGAAGTCAGGGAGACATTACAAATTATCAGGTCTGTACACTTTGACAGCACCTATATTTACTGCAAAATCTTTTCATCTGTTACATACATCATGTACTTTCCCAATCTCCTTAGCTATAGTCTTTTTGAGCTAAGCACATTGACACTGTAATTGTCAGCTTAAAGTACTTGCATTGTTAGAAAGTAGTCAGTGGCATTACTAGTTCAATTTTTTCCATTTTCTGCAAATTCTGCAAATGCAATCAAGAGTATCCTAAATTTTTGTGAATTGTTGTCTTTGCTACATGTAGTTAACAACAATATGTAACTGTTAGTTAACACTGTATCTTTCTAAAATATTCACTTTGCCAGAGTATAGACATATATATCAAAGTTTTAAAAAACCAAATTGTATTATCAAACTTTGAGCTGATCACTTAAACCATGCATGTAAACGCACTTGATTTTTAAACTGTTGTGAATGATATTAGAATTATTTCCTCTGTAGTTTTCTTTTCTTTAATAGAGAAGTATTCTTGAAGCATTGAAATATTAATTATTAAATATTTGAAAGTAACACAATTTCGTTTATTTTGATACAGTTTGATAAGGAAATGAATAATAATAAGTGAACAAACAAGAACCTTGAGATTGCTTTATTCAGACATTCCAATTAATGTATTAGACATGGACTTGAACCTTTAACAACACTGGAATTACCGTAATCAAATAAAATCATCCAATATCATGCAAACATGTGAATGATGTGATGCCTGTAGTGGAAGAAATTTGCTTGAATAAGATTACCCGTATCTGTTCTTAAGTATGGGACACCAGTCAATTTTAATGGGAATAAAAGTACATTAAAATCAGAATACTTTCACCAGTTTAAAATTTTCAAATTTTAAAATATTGACCAAAAAGAAGTTTTCAACAATTTTGGAAAGGTAAAATACTGGTATATAAAATGCCTGTTGGGATTCAATGTCATGATTTACAGATTAATAGGTAATGCTCAAACTCATTCCACTATGCTGTAATTTGGGAAAGAAACATAAAATAATACTTGATTTAATTGTTTACTTTGATAGGATGTAGGTCACAATGAGGTGTCCCATACCACCTTAGTTAATGCCAATATATATATATATATATATATATATATATATATATATATATATATATATATATATATACACACACACACACCAATTGATCAACTTGACAAATGAAAGATTAAAGTTTGGGATAATATGTCATTGAACTTGAAAATTTTCATCAGTTGTTCAAGAAATGTTCTAATCTATCTTCAACCTTCTTTTCGCATTTACACAAAGATGCACAATCTGTGCAACACATGCACTTTCCACATACGCAAGTGTCTTGGCAGTTTGCATGCGACTTGTTTGAGTATTTCAGTAGCTCAAGCAGAGCAGTGTCTTGCATCCCTTTAAGATGAAACAATTTCAGGATATTCTCCCTTATACATCGAATACCTGTATCGTTTTCTTTTGTGAGGAAGGATTTTAGAGCTTCATCCTTGCATTTGGACACACTTCTTTTGAATGCATAGCACATAGCATAGCCCAATCTTCCATCCCTTGCACATCTGCCAATTTCCTGCCAATATGACAACGATGACGTTGGTACACCCCAGTGAATGATAAGGTCAACATCTCTAATGTTTACTCCCATGCCAAAGGCAACAGTGGAGATTAGAAGCCTTAATTTTCCATCAGATGAAATGAACTGCTCCATGATTCTGGCTTTAGACTCTTCATCTGTATTGGCATGGAACATGTCTGCAATTTTGTTTTTTGGATCCCTCTCTCCAGAAAAGATATGGTCACCTAACTCGTCTAAAATCCAGTTAAAGATTTGCTGGCAAGCATTGATGCTGCGAACATATATGATAATTTTCTTTACAGTCTTGTCATTGATCTGCAAATGGCCAGGTAGCCACTTCAGTGCCTCTTCAAAGTTGTCCTTCACAGCATCAATATGAAGGAAAATGTTGGGCCTACAAAAGTTGAACATAAGTTATTTATTTTCACTTTTCAGTAAACCTATTTTTACCTAATAAGATAGCAATAATTACTGGTAATGCATTTAGATACATTTGGATGTGGTCATGAAAAAGGTCAATCATTATTTTGTTTATACATGTACTGTCCATTATTTAGTTTAAAATATGTGCATTTTAGTAACACTAATACAAACCTCATAATTCTTATGGACAAAATTGATTCATATTGAGAAATAAGGCATAAGTTGTACCCTGTAATATGCCTTCACATCAATAAAACAAATGTACATGTTAAATTTACCTATCTGGCAAAGCAGCAACCACTTCAGTGTCGTCTGACAGTCCTAAGACTTCAAAGATATCACTCTGAATCTTTTCTGTGGCAGTGGCAGTCAAGACAAGGGTTGGAGCAGACAACCAGCTCTGCAATGTGGACACTTTCCTGTAGTCCGGTCGAAAGTCCAGACCCCTAAAACATTTTATGCTATACTTGACTCGTTCTATTTTTCCTTCATTCCCAAATTCAATATGTCAATATTATGTTTATCAATTTAAAACTACATACCATTGTGAAATGCAATGGGCCTCATCGAAAACAACTGCTGATATTTTAATACTTCTGATCAGCTGTTTCCATTTGGGCAAAAGAGCAGCTTCAGGTGATGTAAAAATTATGCTACTCCCTTGGATATCTAAGTTGGTATAAAATATAGAGGGGGCATTAAATAAATATATGTTTTATAAGTATATCCTCATGAATTTTCTGTTATTAAAATAATATCCAGATAATAATAGTAATAATGTACCCACCCTGTGGTGAACTGTCAAGAAGTGCTGATACCATCATGTTATGGTCTCTTAAAGTCTGCACTTGGTCCAGCATCAAAGCCCGTAATGGGGAAATAACCAGAACGGTGTGTTTACACTCTGGCTGAAAACAATGTACACACATATTTCATTCATCATTATGTTATTTATTATGTATACCCCTAACAAGGGCCTCAGATTGATTAGAGAATAAATAATTTACGGGGTTTGAGAGTCTTAAATGCTGTAAATGCTGTTGTTGACTTTTTGGAATGTAATAAAGTGCGCGAAAACCGATTACGCAATATTTGTTTACTTACATGGATTTCATCCATCAAAAGTGGCAACAGAGTGTAAATCAAGCTCTTCCCGTAGCCTGTTGGCAATTGTGCAAAGACATCTTTTCCTTCCAGAACTGCAGAGATGGTTTCAATTTGCTCTGTCTTTAATTTAATGTCGAAATTGTGATTTCTCAACACTTGTGCAACTTTTTCTCTCCATGCCATGTTTACGAGTTAGGATTTTCCATATAAGGAAGTGGGCGGTGCTTGTTTGCAAATGAAGCGCTTTATATTTTTTGAAAAAATCCGAGGTATTCCGAGTGCGATTTCCGGCAAAATGGCAGGCAAATTTAAACTGAGAATAGTGTATTTCTGAAATGCCTTGATATGGCCATTTAAATGGATATTTGGCGGACTTAATGACATACACATATTCAAAAAGGTCTGTAATTTATATTTATGCGATTTCCACCGGCATATTCTTTTTAACAAGCTTAATATCGACGCGAAGCAGATCCGCTTCGCGGCTGCTACATTGCAAGTATATGGGACGAATTCTTACTGTGACCTGAGCGTAGCCTGGTCACAGTAAGATTATTCTTTCTACACTGGTTCACGCCCGAGAATCGCTGATCTCCTAAATAGTTTGATAAAAACAGGAAAAAATACTATACAAATACTCAATTACAGAATGACTGGATGATACGGTATGTCCTATCCCTCCACGAAATATAAGCCTTTCTTTTACGGAAGATATTTTAGGTGTTTTTTAGGTGTTTAGTTTCGGGGGTTGGGGTTGTTTGTTTGATTTTTAGTTAGGAGGGATTTAGGAATGTCGACGCTTAATCCTCCATAGGAATGCTGTTTTAAACTGAAAATCTTGCCTTTTATCCTCATTTCTTATATCAGCTGAGATGCATTTATTTGCGAATTGTCATGTTTTTCTTTTTGTAAAAACAAAAAAAAAAAACACCATTTTTATATCAACCATTACAAGAAAAAATGTTTTACATAAAATTAGTTTAAAAGTTCTACATCTATTCATTCCAAATTCTACTTCTCACTGCATGTGATTATTGTACTCAATTTGGAACATACCGTATGATACAGTAAGATCATCAAATTTGGATATCTTAACGATCATTTTTAAATTTAGGAATAAGCATATCCGTATACGTTAACACATGCTATTTATAATGGATCAAATAGACCAAAAAAAAATAAAAAAAATTTTAAAAAATCGAAACAAAAAAAAACCACTCATTTATAAAAATAACAGAAATTCTAGCAATGAACAATGTTTTTAATTAATTTATGCGGTCATATCCAAATAAAAATATCTAAAATAACAAAATTTATGTATATGTAGCTCAAAAAAGATACTACGATCAATGCATTCTCTCTCAAATTAAAAAAAAAATAAATACTATACAGATTTCTTACATCATTTTTATGTACTCGTGTATGCATGTGAATGTAAAGAAATCATACAAATTTTCAGTACATGCACATAGACACTACACTATTTACACTCTATTTACACATTTTACTTTTTTTCTAAGGTGTTTCTAAGTGAATAAGGGAATGGATTTTTACGTTCACTTATAAAGTTTACATTTGTGTCATATTGAAAAGAATTTAAATGAACGGTATTAACTTTGAATTAACAATATGATATGAAACTGGGGCCCGTTTCACAAAGCCTACTTAGGACTAAGCTTAAGTTAAATCTTAGGGAAGAACTTTTCCTAAGGTCATTACTTATCCGTTTCACTATTCCAGTCTTATCTTATGAAATCCTAAGTTATGTCTTTTAAAACTTCAAGACAGGAAAATCGATGTCTTAGGAACAAACTCAACATGGCGACTGTTTATGTTTTATATTGAAATGAATTATATGCACATTAAAGTTGAACAAAAATACTAGAATACACGTATCATTAAGATAGCTAGTGCACAGATGATAATTAAATTATTCATATCCGAGAATCACTGATATCTTAAACAGGAATAAATACTAAATAAATGCTCAATTACAGAATGACTGGGTGATTTGCCCAAGTATCCCTCCACGAAATAAACTTTTTTTTACGGGAAGATTTTTAGATTTCTTTTTTTTAGGGAGGAGGGTTGGTTGTTCATTTGATTTTTTGTTCGGGGAGGAGGGGGGGTAGGAGTAACCGGGAAGTGGTTCAGGAATGTCGATGCTAAATCCTCCATGGGAATGTTGTTTTATTCAGAAATTGTTGCATTTTATCCTCGCTTCTTCTCTCCGCCGAGATACATTTATTTGCGATGTTTTCTTTTAGTAATTAAAAAAAACATTTATACACACACCATTACAAATAAAACACGAATTACATTAAACTTAGTTTAAAAGTTCCAAATCTCTCCATTCAAAATGCTTCTTGTCACTACCAGTGATTATTGTTATCCGTTTGGATTATACCGTGTGATATAGTAAAATCATAAAATTTGGATATCTCAACAAACCTTTTTATTTAGGATTACGCATATCTGTATATGTTTATACGGGTTATTTAAAATGGACCAAACTAGACATTAAAATGCACTCAATCATTTAAAGAGAATAACAGAAATTCTAGCAGTAACAAATGTTTTCAATTGATACATGCGGTCATATACAAATAATATTTAAGATAAAGATATATATGTATATGTAGCAATAAACAAGAAAGATACTACGATCAATGCATTCTCTCTCAAATTCCCAAAATACCGTTTTTTAAAGAATATACGGCTTTATTACGTAATTTATATCTACTCGTGTATGCATGTGAAGGTAAACTATTTACAAAATTTCAGTATTATACAAAATTTCAGTACATGCACATATACACTATACTATATACACTCTATTTACACATTTTACTTTTTTTTAAGAATTCGAATTTTCTAGGTGAATAAGGAAATGAGATTTTACATTCACACATTCACTTATATTTAGATTACATTCGTGTCATAATTTAGAATTAATAATGTAATATATAAGTGGCTTACAATGAATCTAAAGATAAGACTTAGTCAACTGCGTTACGCTAAGAAAGTTTTGTGAAATAGATATGATAAATCCTAGGAACTTCCTAAGTTACACTTAGGCATATCTTAAGTTCTATTTTAACATCTTAGGAAATTTAAGTGAAACGGGTCCCTGGGGCCCGTTTCACAAAACATAAATAGGACTAAGTTTTTTCTTAGAAAAGAACTTTTCTTAACTTAAGACAGGTAAATTGATGTCTTAGGTACAAACTTAACATGGCGACTATTTCTGTAATATTGAAATGAATAATATGCAAATTAAAGTTGAACAAAAAATACTGGAATACATGGTTGTATCATTAATTAAGACCTTTTTCACTTTACTTCTAAACTGACAACTTAAGAACTATAAAGATATACATATATTTCTTCAATTGATTTCTTCGGTGTAGACTTTTAATTTATTTTTACCATTTTTTTTTACATTATCTGGTCGCATGCGCAGATGGATAGCGGGTATAATTATATCTAATACACGGAAGAAAACTGAATTATTCATGCTCAAGAATCACTGATCGCTTTAAAAATAGTTTGATAAAAACAAAAATTTTTCTATCCCTTCACGAAATAAGCTTTCCTTTTAGGGGAGAAATTTTAGGCGTTTTATTTTTATTTTTTTTTTTGGGGGGGGGGGGGGGGTAGGAATGACCGGGAAATGAAAGACGCTAAATCCTCCATCGGAATGCTGTTTCGTTCAGAATATTTTGCCTTTTATCCTCGCATCTTCATTCAGCCGAGATACATTTATTTGCGAATTCCGATGTTTTCTTTAGAAAAACAAAACAAAATACCCCATTTTTTTATCAACCATTACAAGAAAACACGCTTTGTTAAACTTAGTTTAAAAGTTCCATGCACATATATAACTTGTCACTGTATCTGATTGATGTATTCCATTTGGAATATATCGTATGATATGATAAAATAATAAAATTTAAATATAACAACGAGCATTTTTAAATTTAGGAATAAGCATACCTGTAGTGTATATGTTAACACGGGCAATTTATATTATTATACTTTCTTGTAAAATACTGAAATCTGATTTGTTTAGACGCAGTTGATAATTCGTTCTATTACCCTCAGTGTTAGCAACACACTTGGCAACGGGTAACACAACAAATAAATTGTTACATGCGCGTAAATTATGAGCGTACGGTTCGCCGTAGAATTCACGTCATTTCTATGTAAAAGCAGTAAAATTTTCTCTAAAATTTAGACATTCAGTATTTATAATAAATAGTGCCTGGTTAAGAGTGTAACAGTTGAAATTGACACCCCTCGAAAACCATTGTCAATCTCCGCTTCGCGTCGGTTGACAATGGTTTTCTCGGACTGTCAATTTCAACTGTTACCCTCCCGAACAGGCACTATTTATATAATGGACCAACAAGACAACAAAATGCACTCGATCATTAATAAAATTAACAGAAATTCTAGCAGTGACCAATGTTTTTAATTGCACGATTCATGCGGTAATATCCAAATCATATTTAAAATAAAGAAATATGTGTATACGTAGCAAAAAACAAGTAAATGTAAAATATCATACAAAATTTCAGTACATGTACATAGACACTACACTATTTACACGCGAAATCTTTGTGAAACGGGCCCCTGAGGCACATCTTTCAATGGAAGACGTTTTCTATCATGGCATGCTTTCTTTACAATTACATGTATATTTCTGCTTGTATAGATATTTTTAGTTGAAGGTAAGAATCACAGTCTAACTTTGCATTCCGTCTCCTTGAGTATTCTTCTTGTTTTGTTTTCGGGATTTCCCAAAAAATGTTAATGATGTTTATATTTAATGATTTTATTTGATCTATACACGCGCACGACTTTGATTCTATCCTAAAATAAAACTTTTTTTTTTAAACTGTCGTATTGAAGTGATAGTTACATACATAGTAATATTATTTTTTTTTTAGTTTTAATACATCAGTACGGGTATGTCTCATCCATCAATGATGCACTTACAGAGAGTATACAACACACAGAGACGTGCACTGACCAGGTACAATACCAATATACAGAGTACTGTATACAGAGCATGTATTAATAGTTTTTATAATAACATTTATAGTGTACACTAAAGTCATATTATAATTTAAATGCACACAAATTAAACAAAACCATTTGTCCAAGAAGAATCACTTTTACCAGTAAAAGCTTAGTTCAATTGTATTTATCTCATTATTATATAGTTAGTAGTTTAATTTCAAAAATGTAACATTTTTTTTGAATATTTTTTTTTATATATTCAGAGCTGTGATCTGTACTCTTTCACTTTACGGGAAAATGGGTTCAATTCACTGAATTCACTGGATTTACAACCACGATGTGTATTTCTAGAAAGAAGTGGCATACCAATAAACAAATATTTCATAGAAAATTTCATATTTCATTACTGGGAATCGTACTGTAACGGTGCAGGTACGCATAGGTAAAATGAGAGAGAGAGAGAGAGAGAGAGAGAGAGAATAGTGTTAAGATAATTAGATATGTAATATGAAAATTGTATGACTATCAAGAAATATGTAGGAATTTATTAATGTATAATGATGCATAAAAGGTAAAACCACATATATCGTTCAGTTACGGTGTATTGGCTAGGTTTGAAAAAAGACTAAATGGTTTCAGTATCGTATGTTATAATTAAGACACTTTAGTGCTGTAGTAAATTTCATCAGATATGGAATAAAAATGTGAAACTGTGACCAAACTTTAGGCTACACTTTCGTTTTTGTGCTTTTTTGTGCTTGTAAACCAATTTTAACAATTTTGAAAATGCACCAAAAATGATTACTGTCAGTGTCTTATCGACATTTGCTCGACCAAAAACAAAAACAGAGAGCAATCACTTTGATTTTTGTTGGTCTCCATCGCTGTTAAGGTTCTCGCGATCATGCAATGTATTAAACGTATTAAAATGGATAACAACCAAACGATTTCCGAAAAAGTTTTCCTAACAGTCAACTAAAAGACTTAACCTTTAGAATACCGGTTACTTACGTGTTGGCAATCCCGGACTTTGCCAAACAAAAAAAGGACAACTAGTCCAGCTTGATAAAGGACAGGAATGCATGTAGATTGAAAAATATGTTATCCGTTTAACGTCCGTTGTTTTAAGGTGTATCTGAGCCTTATGGTATTTTAGAGCCTATTAGAGTGTGCCTCACGTGGCGTAATGAATGTACTTTTCAGTGATGAGTTTGATTATTTCTTTTGGAAGATCGTCATCATCTAATTTGTGACTGAGGAATGTAAGATATGTACTGAGTAAGCACCAAGATTCGTTTTATTCTAATATACAGTATGTGCGATGTATATGCAATAAATTATTTTTAATTTGTTGTCATTTAGGCTGTGCTTAACTTCATTTGATTTTTGTAGGTATAAAGATACCGAAAAACACAAGAAACAAATGGAAAGATATATATTACACAGAATCCTCTACACAAAAGTCCAACTGGTTTCAATATGGCAGTAGGTATGGTAGAGAAACTGTTAAAGTGGTCCACCTGACTACCATCCTGGCCCGCACTGGTTTCTTCAGCGTGAGTGGTCTGCTTGCTGTTTGTCAGGAGGAATACGACATTGATAAAGTGGCTGTGACCGACCACCACTCCGCGTTGTGGGGTCTGGTGACGTGGGAGGCAAACCGTCGTTTTGTTCCGCGGAATATTGATAACTGGGCGATCAGATATATTAAAGAGATTTTCAGAAAACGTGTGCACAACTCCATAAAACGAAAAATTCATACGAAACAACAGCATTTCTTGTTGTAAAATGAATCGTTAGAACAGCTTGGTTTTTTTAAGTAGGTTTTTTGTTCGAATAAATTGTCTTTTTGGGTGAATTGTTACTTTTTTGTTCAGGGTAGATTTATAAATCACAACCTTCTTATGTTTCAGAGTATATTATCTGTAATGCAATACAAGACCTTGTGAATCATCCAATTTATGCGAATCATCGCACGGTGCTTAGGAACGAAGCTTTTTGTCACTTTTTGTTCGACTTCTGTAAAACTTCTCCATGGCCATTAGCACAATATCATCTTAACTTATACAACGCATGCTTTGGTCAATGGGTAACAAATGATGAGAAGAATGAATAAAAATAAACATTTTTATAACATATATTCTTCTGTAGAACATGATGATTATGATTAATTATGTAAATTAAATTAAAGCCAAATGTACTGAGGTTTTCAAGATAAGTTTTACCGTTACCCCTGTGGATCAGAATTTAATAGTGTAAACAGATAGCCATGCTATGACCTTGAATTGCTAGTATTACATATTGGTCACTATGATACTTATGTATACCTAGATACTGCGCAATTAATTGTGGTAATGATAACTAACAGAACGAACTCTGTGACTATTGTAGCACTGCGTAGTATTCCTAAATGATGTTATGAAGACAGGTGCATTATACGGGCATAATAATATCCAAATTAAGAGTTTATAAATAAGTATCATATTTGGTGATTCTGTGTCTGCATCGATAGCTCTGGTACTCTATACTGAGTCATGTATTGCATATTCTATATAACCTTTGCTACCTTTTAAACCATGAACTCATGTATACTTTATATTGGATATTTTAATATTGTACGCAAGTGATGCGTCATATTAGGGCGAGATACCCAAATACTGCATCCCAATACTCGTTGTCATAAATGAGGTTAATTAATTCTGACACAGTAAAATACAAACTGAAAATATATAAACAAGTTACCAACAAATTGTCATATTTGGCGATCCTGTGTCTGTAATGAAGGCCCTAATATTGCAAGTTAGTCTTGTAATGCTTGTTCATCTATTTAACCTTTGTAACCTTGTAGCCATGTATGAATGAATGTATTATTAGTAAATGATGCCTCATACCCTGATGGGGGACTCCGAGACTCAGGACTGGAGACTCAAATCCTGCATCTATACTCTTTGATAGACAGTTTTGACAGTTTTGTTACTTTATTTAGAAATAAAATTTAACGCTGGAATTTTGACACTAAATGTTCACTCATGATCATTATAGATGGGCTGGACTGGTCAGAACTGTCAATCATAAGTAAAATGTTATATATACTCATGTAAAACGATGTTAAACGTATTCTATATTCTTTGATTTGAGCTGCTCTTAATGGTTGTAATATCTACTATACGATCACGCTCATTAATAAACGTTTATTAATTAACAATTGGACTTCTTAATTACTGAGTTGGAGGCGCATCTCCAGAAGATAACAAAGGTGGAAGGCTTACACAAACTTTCTTGGTGCTCGTGACCAGGACAAAGCGAAGTAGGAAAAGACAATAAGGTAAGAACCATTTTTAAATGTCTCTTGTAACTATCTCAAAGTAAGCAGCTTTGTCTTAGCAACCAATATGGCGACAGGTGATGAGTTTTATAAAAAAGAATTAAAAAATCAAATGAAAGAATTAGAACAACGAATCGCGGGGTTAGGTCAGAGTAAAGAAAATTAAGGACAAGAAAAAGGTCAAAAATCCTTAGAAAAAGAAAATGTTAAACAAAATACTTTTGAAACATATTATGACGCTAGGTTGTATGAAACTCGTGAACCTCAACACCGAGTCCCAAATCAGGATGATGATAAAGATTTTTTCATTGGTCAAGTTAAAGCTATGACAGCCGCAATTTCAGTGCCCCTATCTTCTGTGATAACTCCGTTTGAAGGAGATGCTAAAAAATTTAAACAATGGATAAAAGAAGTTGAAAAGTACAGTGTTATGTCTGGGAAACAAGGTCATGAGATCCCCATGCTTGCATACATAACGAGTAAGGGTTCAGTGGGGGATTATATTAAAAGGTATTTAGATGAAACAGATGCGTCTAAAGAAATCCCATCTTGGAATGATCTTAAGGAATCCCTTAAAAATAGATTTGCAGAAATAACAGATCCCCAACACGCGTTAGCAGTAATGCGTAGGACTCGACAAAATTCAAATGAAAGTGTTCAGTTGTTCGCTGAGAGACTATTACAAATCACGGAAGACGCATACAGTAAAGGCAGACTAAAAGATCCTTTGGTACAACAACAGTTAGTAGATATCTTTTGTGACGGGTTGACATTCGACTACCTCAGAATGAAAATTTTGCGAGAAAACCCTTAAGATTTAGAATCCGCAATTCAATTAGCAATGCGAGAACAAAACCTGAGACAGAGACTAGCGATAAGAGGGTCAAATATGACAGAAATTGTACAAAGTAATGACAACGGACGAACTCTTTCAAATGTTGATACTTCTCTTCCCTTATTAAAGGATAGAGCAGATAATTTTACCTCAATAGAAACAAGGCATGTAGAGCCAATGGAAATTGACCATACGCGAAATAGTAGGTGTTTTAAATGCAAACAAACGGGTCATAGTGCTCGATTTTGTCATCAAAATAAACTCCAAATCAGGTCCCGTCCTCAAATGAATAAACGACTCAGTCAAAACAAACCCGTACATAATATAGAGCAGAATCCCCGGTCACTTGTGGAATGTTGGAATTGTGGTAAAGTAGGTCATGTACGTGCAGATTGTTGGAGCTCGCGTATGTATCAGAGAACGCAGCAAAATCGGGGCAGATCATCAGATCGCCAAGGCCGAACATATGATTTTAGAAACCGAGTAAATGAGGGACTATCTCAAAATTTCAAACCGCGCTCTTCTGTTAATAAACAAAAACAGGAAAACTAAAACGTTCTTCCTTCGTTGAAGCCCGAAGAAAGAACTTTAAACAAAGACCTACTTATGAAATTAATTTTACTAACAACCCCAGTAGCTGTTTATTAAAAATAGGTAAAAATAAATTCAGGGCTTTGGTAGATACAGGTGCAGCCGTATCTCTAATTAGTAAGAAAATGTATGATAATCTATTTCCCCGCCCAAAGTTGTTTAAAAATGACATCCCCTCTCTACAAACAGCAAATGGTAATTCTTTAATTGCGATAGGGTATGTAAATATTTCCTTTAAGATTTCAGGAATAACTTTAAACCACAAACTTTATGTGACAAAGGGACTCAACCGAAACATGATTCTCGGTCGTGATTGGCTCAAGAAAAACAATGTTCGTTTATATTTTGATCTTGGACTCATGCGTATTGATGGCAAAGTATACGCTGAACTTAAAGAAGATTTACACATCTCAACTATTGTAAGAACACCTAAGAAACTTATTATGAGGCCAAACACGGTGACAGTATTCTATGGAAAAATAAATAACAATTTCTCTCTGGAAGAAAGTGACTTAGTTGAAGTGAACAGCATAGACAATAACTGCATTATGGAAGATCCAGGACTATATTTAAAAGACACCGTTTGTAGAGTTCGAAAGGATAAGAAACTTCCAATGATCTTCGTTTACCAAACTAACAAAAAGTATAAAATTCCGAGAGGCTACATCGTAGGACGCGTTACCGCATTAAAACAGAAGGAAATCTCAGAAATACATACTACTCCAGACACAAAAGAAGAGAGTGATGTACCTAAAAGATTCGAACACCCAATCAAAAGACTTGTGAGCAAAAACAATGATTTATTTGCAAAGAAAGACAGTGATCTTGGAGTTACTGATACTGTTAAAATGAAGATAGAAACTGGAGACCATCACCCAATAAAGAATAGACCCTACCGTGTACCCTTAAATAAAAGACAGATAATTGACAAGGCCATACCGGAAATGATGGACGCAAAGATTATTGAGAGATCACAATCACCTTGGTCATTTCCCTTAGTAGTTGTGAAGAAAAAAGACGGATCAGACCGGATGTGCGTTGACTTTAGAAGCTTAAATAAGATAGTGAAACCAGTCTCATTCCCGCTACCGTTGATTGATGACATCCTATGTTTACTAGGTAAGGCAAAATATTTTACTGCATTATATTTAAAGAGTGGATATTGGCAAGTGAAATTAGAAGATTCAAGTAAAGAAAAAAAACGGCCTTTGCATGTCACAAAGGACTATTCCAATTCAACCGGATGCCATTTGGGTTGAGTAATGCACCGGCAGTCTTTCAAGAACTGATGAACATAGTTCTTCAAGGACAGAAGGAGTTTGCCATCGCATACCTGGATGACATTCTTATATTCTCAGAGACACCGGAAGATCATTCAAGACGTTTTTAATCGCCTAAGAAAGCATGGATTAAAATTAAAACTAAAGAAGTGTAGTTTTTTCAAGGAACAGACTGAATATCTTGGTTTCATCATCAATGAACATGGCGTTACACCGGATCCAAAGAAAGTCGAAGCTATAAGAAAGTTACCTGCGCCCACTACAGTCCGAGAGGTTCGTGGCTTTATAGGTATGTGTAGTTATTACAGGAGATTCATACCAAACTTCTCAAAGATTGCAGAACCATTGATTGACTTAACCAGAAAGTATTCAAGGTTTAAGTGGACACCATATTGCCAAAAAGCATTTGACTTTATTAAAGAAAGTTTAACGGTAGTGCCTTTGCTAGCATATCCAGATACTAATAAGCCGTACATCTTGTACACCGATGCCAGCGACAATTGTATTGGAGCGTGCCTCACCCAAAGAACAGATGAAGGAGACGATAAGCCAATTTTTACTTATCCCATAAGCTGAGTAAAACTCAAGAAAAATGGTCAACCATAGAAAAGGAGGCATTCGCAATCCACTACGCCCTTCAGAAGTTAGACCATTACTTACACGGTGCGCAGTTTATTATACGAACAGACCATAAGCCGCTAAAATATATCTTAGAATCTCCAATGCAGAATAAGAAAATTCAACTATGGGCATTAAGTATCGTAGGGTATAACTGTAAGGTAGAGTACATAGAAGGAAGATTTAATTGTTGTGCAGATCTTTTATCCAGATTACCTACAGTCAACCCTGAGTGTGAAGAGGAAGAACAGTCAGAGCACGATGAACCAGATGTTAAGGACAATTTCTTTGAAGTAAACGTACTTAACTCAAATGCCTTTTCACCTAAGAGATTGGCCAAATGTGAGGTTAAGCAACACGACGAATTGATCAAACCCTTTATTGATCTACCAGAAGAAATCAACATCAAAGAAAGTCAACAACACGATGACCAGATCAAGAAACTAAAGAATAGGTTAAATAAAGGAACAGCAACGGTAACCGAAGAAAAGAAGTTTCTGGAAATTGATGGTTTGATGTACTATCTTTCGGATGGAGACTCTGAAGGCCCAAGACTTCGACTGTATGTACCACGTGAGTTAAAACTTTTAGTAGTGCAACAGTATCATGACGGACTGGGACATATGGGAGTAGACAAAACATATGACGTAATCAGACAAAAGTACTACATACCAAATTTATACAAAAGGTTATATTCCTATGTAGAAGGATGTGTAGTATGCCAAACGAGGAGCAATAAGAAAAATCAGCCTCCACTTCAAGAGACAGATCTACCACCTTTTCCAATGGCTAAGGTAGGACTTGATTTATCAGGACCATATCCAACATCCTTGTCAGGAAACAAGTACATAGTCTCTTTTATTGACATTTACTCTGGTTGGTCAGAAGCTTTTCCCGTTCCCGATAAGTCAGCTGACAACATAGTACATCTTATCTTAGAAGAAATATATCCAAGATATGGCTGTCCTTTTCAAATTCTCACAGACAACGGAACAGAAAATGTGAACAAGAAAGTGGAAGAAACCTTAAAAGAAATGAACATCAACCACATCAAAACATCTTATTACAGCCCTCAAGGTAATGGTAAAGTAGAAAGGTTTCATAGAACTCTTCATGACGTGATGGCTAAGAAAATAACAGACAACGCTCAAACATGGGATATTCATCTCAATCAGACATTGGCAGCCATTCGCTTCCATCCTAACGATTCATCAAAGTTTTCTCCATATTACCTTATGTACAATAGAGATGTCGTATTACCTCTTGATACGTTAATGAAACCTCGAAGGAGATATGCAGGAAAAGACCAACACAAGATTGCCCTTCAAGAACAACACAAAGCTTTCATGCTTGTACATCGCAATATGAAGGAAGCCAAAAAGAAACAGAAAGCTCAGGCTGATAAGAAAAGCAAAGACGAAGATTTTCAAGTAGGTGACCCTGTCTACCTAAAGAACAACAGAAGACAAAATAAGTTAGATAAAAAGTGGCTACCGTATTACCGAGTCATAGAGCAGAAAGGACCAGTTAGTTTCGTGGTGAGAGATCAATTGACTGGATTAACCACCAAATGCCATGCACGACAATTAAGACTGGCAGACATTTCGCACTGGCCCCTTTCACAAACTACTGAAGATGGTGGAAGAACTCTAAGAAAAACTAACTATGTTGTGCCACCAGAAGATGAATCGTCATCGGAAAATGAAGACATGCAACCAGAACCATTAGAAAGAGCTATACAGTCCAAACAATGGGAAAGAGAAGGATCTTCAGACGAAGATGATATTCCCCTAGCAGAACTTCAAAGACGTATAAGAGCTAAGAAAATCATGGATGATCAACAGTACAAAACCGAGAGTGATCAGACCGTAGATTCAGAATTGGATGAGACCCCCGAGTCAAAACAATGTGATGAAAATAGTGGTCAAGACTATGAAATACCTTTAGATAACACAAATTTACACTTAAATGAAGATATGGAAATAGATGAAATAGTCCCTAAAGTAGGTCTAGGCTTCAAACCAATCCCTAAACCGCGTAAATCAATCCCTAAGCCCTGTAGAGGACATACTAAACAAGAGTATGCGTTGGCTATAATGAAGGAATTAGCCAAAATAATAAAATAAATAAGTTATATTTATCGTACATATAGATGTAAATAATCTTGAATAAGCTTAGCTTTGTATATATTGCACGCTTTTAAAAAGGTATGACAGGATGACTCTCTGTGACATTAAAACGGATAATGAGATACGCCGACTAGCAATCGCGGAAATAGCACCTCGGTAATTTGTATATGCGGAGTAGAAAAGATTTTTCATATACTCGTTATACATGAGACAGCGTTTAAGTAAAGAAACTAAAAGACTGAGTTTTGTAAGTGAATTAATATTATTGGTAAAATCAATCAAATATTGCGATCAACATTTTGAGTATAGGACAAGGTTGTTCGGGTTTCATGGTTCATTATCATTACTTAATATCAAAATCAAGAAAGTAATTTGAAAATTCAAGACAAATTAAGATTTATGACAAAAGATGTTAAGGTTTTCCCTATGAATGCACTTATGGCGGAATTGCCCATAACTAATCTGCAACCCATGAAATCATCATCTTCGGTGGAAAGTCCCTGGTTTTATGTGTGTTTGACTTTGGCAGTAACAATAACGATAGGACTTTGTATTAAGAAACGCAAAGCTATTAAAAAGTGGGGAGGTATATGCTGTGGTGGTTGCTGGTCAGGTTGTCGAAAAAGGGGTAGTGACGGAGATAAGAAAGGTTCTTCCAAGGACACTGCATTTTGTTGTGTGAATCCAGGGAAATGGACCTCTAGTGACACCATTGAACCTAAACCAATCCCGAGAAACGTTAGTATCAAAGAGAAACCCCGACGGAGCGGAAGACTCGAAACTCGTAAAATGACCAATAGTACGGGGACAATTTCGACCAAACTCGCACAACAATTACTTGGAGAGAAGAAAGATAAAGAATCTCCATGTGCCAAATACTATTGACCGGACCCAGAGCTGGCACGTAAATACCTGGAAGAGAAAGCCGCGATGTCTACGCAACAGAGGAACGCAGGAGACGCTCCGCGAGAAGTCGCCTCGCCATCCGCGCCAACCTTCTATCCACGAGTGCCGATGATGTACGAATAATTGGGTCGCAAAGCAGTTGTGTTTTCCTTGTGAAAAAAAATGTGTATTGTGTAAAAAGTGTTAAAGTAACAATGTGTGTTATCTTGTGCTAATATAAATCTTGTATTTTGTGATTCACTCGGGAGAACTACAGGAAGAAACCGATGGAGTCCGAACCTAGCTAGTACATCTTATCTTAGAAGAAATATATCCAAGATATGGCTGTCCTTTTCAAATTCTCACAGACAACGGAACAGAAAATGTGAACAAGAAAGTGGAAGAAACCTTAAAAGAAATGAACATCAACCACATCAAAACATCTTATTACAGCCCTCAAGGTAATGGTAAAGTAGAAAGGTTTCATAGAACTCTTCATGACGTGATGGCTAAGAAAATAACAGACAACGCTCAAACATGGGATATTCATCTCAATCAGACATTGGCAGCCATTCGCTTCCATCCTAACGATTCATCAAAGTTTTCTCCATATTACCTTATGTACAATAGAGATGTCGTATTACCTCTTGATACGTTAATGAAACCTCGAAGGAGATATGCAGGAAAAGACCAACACAAGATTGCCCTTCAAGAACAACACAAAGCTTTCATGCTTGTACATCGCAATATGAAGGAAGCCAAAAAGAAACAGAAAGCTCAGGCTGATAAGAAAAGCAAAGACGAAGATTTTCAAGTAGGTGACCCTGTCTACCTAAAGAACAACAGAAGACAAAATAAGTTAGATAAAAAGTGGCTACCGTATTACCGAGTCATAGAGCAGAAAGGACCAGTTAGTTTCGTGGTGAGAGATCAATTGACTGGATTAACCACCAAATGCCATGCACGACAATTAAGACTGGCAGACATTTCGCACTGGCCCCTTTCACAAACTACTGAAGATGGTGGAAGAACTCTAAGAAAAACTAACTATGTTGTGCCACCAGAAGATGAATCGTCATCGGAAAATGAAGACATGCAACCAGAACCATTAGAAAGAGCTATACAGTCCAAACAATGGGAAAGAGAAGGATCTTCAGACGAAGATGATATTCCCCTAGCAGAACTTCAAAGACGTATAAGAGCTAAGAAAATCATGGATGATCAACAGTACAAAACCGAGAGTGATCAGACCGTAGATTCAGAATTGGATGAGACCCCCGAGTCAAAACAATGTGATGAAAATAGTGGTCAAGACTATGAAATACCTTTAGATAACACAAATTTACACTTAAATGAAGATATGGAAATAGATGAAATAGTCCCTAAAGTAGGTCTAGGCTTCAAACCAATCCCTAAACCGCGTAAATCAATCCCTAAGCCCTGTAGAGGACATACTAAACAAGAGTATGCGTTGGCTATAATGAAGGAATTAGCCAAAATAATAAAATAAATAAGTTATATTTATCGTACATATAGATGTAAATAATCTTGAATAAGCTTAGCTTTGTATATATTGCACGCTTTTAAAAAGGTATGACAGGATGACTCTCTGTGACATTAAAACGGATAATGAGATACGCCGACTAGCAATCGCGGAAATAGCACCTCGGTAATTTGTATATGCGGAGTAGAAAAGATTTTTCATATACTCGTTATACATGAGACAGCGTTTAAGTAAAGAAACTAAAAGACTGAGTTTTGTAAGTGAATTAATATTATTGGTAAAATCAATCAAATATTGCGATCAACATTTTGAGTATAGGACAAGGTTGTTCGGGTTTCATGGTTCATTATCATTACTTAATATCAAAATCAAGAAAGTAATTTGAAAATTCAAGACAAATTAAGATTTATGACAAAAGATGTTAAGGTTTTCCCTATGAATGCACTTATGGCGGAATTGCCCATAACTAATCTGCAACCCATGAAATCATCATCTTCGGTGGAAAGTCCCTGGTTTTATGTGTGTTTGACTTTGGCAGTAACAATAACGATAGGACTTTGTATTAAGAAACGCAAAGCTATTAAAAAGTGGGGAGGTATATGCTGTGGTGGTTGCTGGTCAGGTTGTCGAAAAAGGGGTAGTGACGGAGATAAGAAAGGTTCTTCCAAGGACACTGCATTTTGTTGTGTGAATCCAGGGAAATGGACCTCTAGTGACACCATTGAACCTAAACCAATCCCGAGAAACGTTAGTATCAAAGAGAAACCCCGACGGAGCGGAAGACTCGAAACTCGTAAAATGACCAATAGTACGGGGACAATTTCGACCAAACTCGCACAACAATTACTTGGAGAGAAGAAAGATAAAGAATCTCCATGTGCCAAATACTATTGACCGGACCCAGAGCTGGCACGTAAATACCTGGAAGAGAAAGCCGCGATGTCTACGCAACAGAGGAACGCAGGAGACGCTCCGCGAGAAGTCGCCTCGCCATCCGCGCCAACCTTCTATCCACGAGTGCCGATGATGTACGAATAATTGGGTCGCAAAGCAGTTGTGTTTTCCTTGTGAAAAAAAATGTGTATTGTGTAAAAAGTGTTAAAGTAACAATGTGTGTTATCTTGTGCTAATATAAATCTTGTATTTTGTGATTCACTCGGGAGAACTACAGGAAGAAACCGATGGAGTCCGAACCTAGCTAGTACATTAACTCCACCCCTTAGAAGGAAGAGATATTTTGTGAACTTATAAGCATGCCTTGACTTTGTATATATATATATGACATTAAGTATAACCATACTTATTATTACTTTGATGATGTATTACGATTATCTTCATTATGATTATTTCATCCTGGTCATTATTGTCATACCTTATTCATTATTGTTTTCATGATTGTAATGTGATATAATCAAACTACATGTATATGATTTTATGTATACATCCTGGTTACAAATTTGCTTTTGTATGTGAATGATGTTCCAAGCTGGAGGTGGAAACATGTCACTTGATACTACCTCTTAATATAGGTGTTCTGACTGGTATGTCACTAGGAAGTTCATCTGACCAAGGGGAGATCAAGGACGCTTTCGGGATATTTCTTTTGTTTGGGGGGCGTATGTAAACAGATAGCCATGCTATGACCTTGAATTGCTAGTATTACATATTGGTCACTATGATAGTTATGTATACCTAGATACTGCGCAATTAATTGTGGTAATGATAACTAACAGAACGAACTCTGTGACTATTGTAGCACTGCGTAGTATTCCTAAATGATGTTATGAAACCAGGTGCATTATACGGGCATAATAATATCCAAATTGAGAGTTTATAAATAAGTATCATATTTGGTGATTCTGTGTCTGCATCGATAGCTCTGGTACTCTATACTGAGTCATGTATTGCATATTCTATATAACCTTTGCTACCTTTTAAACCATGAACTCATGTATACTTTATATTGGATATTTTAATATTGTACGCAAGTGATGTGTCATATTAGGGCGGGATACCCAAATACTGCATCCCAATACTCGTTGTCATAAATGAGGTTAATTAATTCTGACACAGTAAAATACAAACTGAAAATATATAAACAAGTTATCAACAAATTGTCATATTTGGCGATCCTGTGTCTGTAATGAAGGCCCTAATATTGCAAGTTAGTCTTGTAATGCTTGTTCATCTATTTAACCTTTGTAACCTTGTAGCCATGTATGAATGAATGTATTACATGTATTAGTAAATGATGCCTCATACCCTGATGGGGGACTCCGGGACTCAGGACTAGAGACTCAAATCCTGCATCTATACTCTTTGATAGACAGTTTTGACAGTTTTGTTACTTTATTTAGAAATAAAATTTAACGCTGGAATTTTGACACTCATGATCATTATAGATGGGCTGGACTGGTCAGAACTGTCAATCATAAGTAAAATGTTATATATACTCATGTAAAACGATGTTAAACGTATTCTATATTCTTTGATTTGAGCTGCTCTTAATGGTTGTAATATCTACTATACGATCACGCTCATTAATAAACGTTTATTAATTAACAATTGGACTTCTTAATTACTGAGTTGGAGGCGCATCTCCAGAAGATAACAAAGGTGGAAGGCTTACAATAGGTGTAAGTTTTAATTTAATAGTAATGTACAGAATAAAAGTATGAAATCAAATGTATTTAAGGATGGCAACAATATGTTATTCCTTCTAATATCAAGAAAACTTGTTCCCATTTTGAGGGATATTTATAACGTTTTTACATTTCGTATTTTATTATAACGATTCGTTAGTCATGTGGTTTTGTAAAGTCTTTTCCTTTACTGAATATAATGAGATTGTCGCCTAAATTGTCCTCAATCACAACACTTTGTTGTTGCAAGCGGCCTGCGAAATGTCCGCATAGTGTCATGCTGTTTTTCTTTGCCCAAATTATTACTGGTGTGTTCTAGGTCTGTCTTTCGTCATTTCTCACTTGCTACTTTACGTATTTGCCTTTTCAGTAAACAAATATACCGGTAGTCTCCCTTTAATTATTTTTAAATGAGCTCCTAGAATCTTCTTACTTGTTTTTACTCTCTGATCTATCATTTTCAAGAACTGAAGACTGTCTCGTTTCTCCAGCTGGTTTTCTTTCTTTTCTTTTTTCTTTCCTAGTGCCTCATTTGCTATCTCTGTGTAGCACAACACTGTTACCTTAAATATAATTTCATCTTCATCGCCAATTGGTTCCTCTAAGTGATTTTCTCAGTTATATTTTTTGTATTGGGTATTTGTTCTTTAAAGGGGCATGGTCACGATTTTGGTCAAAAATTATTTTTTGCGATTTTAACATTTACAATACTTCAGTAAGGCATTTTAAATAGGAAACCAAAATTTGAGTGTCATTCGTTGAATTATAAGCGAGTTACAGAGCTTGCAATTCTTCGCTATGTAAACAAAACAATATATATGTGAGCCCTGTACCTTGCTTATAGCTTTACGACTGACTCTCAAATTTCATTTGATCATTAGAAATGCTTTCTTTAAGCATTGTAAATAATAAAAACAGAAAAATAGAATTTGACCAAAATCGTGACCATGCCCCTTTTATACCATATTTACGGTCCACACTTTTTTAGTTAATCAGTATCAAATCTTGTTCAGTTGTCCTTTTTTTCTTCATTATTTTAAACAAACTTTATTATTCAACAAAGTAATATTCCTATACTTAATAAATTAAAGGACACATTAAATAAAACAATCAGTTCGAATGAAATCTCTAAGACTTGTGATATTCAATTAGCTCAACTACGTCGACAGCTAAATTAAAAATTAAATTGAGCACATTTTGTCCGGCGTCCGTCGTTTGTCTTTCCTGGATCTGTAAACTTTTCACAATTTCAACTTCTCAAAAATCATAAGGCCAATTTCTAATACGGTTAACTTGCCACAAAGCATAAATGGGCAAACAAGTCTGGTCAGGCAACCTTTGTTTTAGAGGATAGCTTAATTTAAGGATGGCGACCAAATTTACACAATATCACATTACGTTGTTGTCAAAAGCTTCCTTCGTTTTTGGAGAATAACATATCAGATTGTGTTTAAACATATCTTCAGAGAAATTTTTCAAATACCGCTCTGTGAAGAAATAACAGCTTTAAAGATATTAACAACCGCGTATAATTCATTGTATGAGAAGATTTTTTCACCAATTTTATTTCCCAGAATTGTATTGTGTACATGTATGAGAAGATTAAGAACTCCATTTAGACCTAGTATTTTCACTATCAGCTATGAATCAGCTATGAAAGTTAATTTGTATTACCAGGCTTACTTTTACAAATGACACGTTTGATTATTTACATTTGTTTCATTAATTCAAATAAAAATCACCAATTAACTGGTTTTTTTTTATTGTTTTACTCGATTTCAAACAAGTTTTGATTTCTTCGGCTAAATACATACATGATTCACTGAGTTTATTCATGCGGAACCTGTGTGGGGCATAGAAAATGTCAACATATTGATCAGTCTCCAAGATTATGAAATTGGGATAAGATAAACTAGTAAGTGGAAATTATATATGTTAAACAAAATAAGAAGTGACACAACACTAGAAACTGTTAAATTATATTCTATCATTGCATGAATGTTCGCAAATCGACTCTATTCGCATCTTCGCTAGCCAAGGGTTTTCGGTCCACTTTGCTCCCCATAAACCCTAGGGGTTATGCTCTATTCGCACAATAAAAGAAAAAAATAAGCGTCAAAAATGACAATATTGTTACTAGTAACTCAGCACCATTTTTTTACCAATGGTGATAGATATATCAATATTATTCATACACGATTCTGACACAATTGTGCACTCAATTGTTATTTATATAGATGTAATATAATTATAACAACTCAATGTGCTCATGTGGTAAACCTGAAGATACGTATCATTATTTTTTCAAATGTGCTAAGTATGCAGATATGAGAAATACTTTGTTTAACGAAATATTAAAATTGTATATTTAAATATTGTAAACACTCATGTTTTACTCTGTAGTGACAGTCAATTAAGCATTATAGTCATAACAATCATTTGTTTTCATTAGTTCATCGCTTCATTAAAAATAGTGGAAGATTAACCTGATCTACTATTATATTACTTTATATTATATTACATTACATTACATTACATTACATTACACCTTTGAAATCACAACTATGTAATTGTAATTTAATAATGTAATATTCATTGACCTCTATATGTTGTGTAGCCAATAGTTACATTGTATCATATATTGTACTAGATAATATCGCGCGCAAGCGCGGGAATTAACACTTTAAACATTTTAAAATATGATACAATGGTTTAAGTATATGGCCTCTATTCTTTTTTATTGCAGCTGACTGAAAACACTGCAAACTTTTCCATTTTATTTCAAACAAGAGAGTGGCTGTACAGTGCGTCGTTTCTCTTTTCTAAATTTTGTTCTATAGGTTTTTAAGCCAAATTTCACTATAACTATTATCACTGTCACAAAAAAAAATAGATAAAAGACTGTATATAACCTTACCCGACCCGATTTAAATTCCTCGTTTTTTGCATACATCATCTATTCAGACAGACGTAGAGTTGTTGTTAACAAGATTTGTTTATGTTTCACAAACTAACGTATATGGTTTACTACCAATCTGCAGTGGTATAAAAATGTTCGAAATTTAAAGACGCTAGATAAGTATAAACATATTTTTTGCATATCTTAAACTTAAGGTAGTACGAAACACCTGTGAAATCAACATTTTGAAATATTTTCTCAAATAGGCAAAATAATGGCTTAATATTACGTAAAAGTTCATTTCAATCCATTATCTTAAGAAAATAATGTAAATCATACCCATCAATCACTCATAGCATAAAAAATGAGGTACAGAGGATTTTGATAATTTCGAAACCTACATTTGAATTGAATTTGCGTGATTTTTGTGCAATTTAGCCTTTTATTATTGCAAAATGTGTATAACTTGTGTTTCTTTCGTATTAAAGACCTGAAATTTGGTCACAACTATCCCTAGTGTTTAGACTTTATACCCAATAAATTCCAAGGTCATATCAAAAGGTCAAAGGACAAATATGGTGACGTCATCTAGGATTTCTATTAATTTTTACCTCCGTCAAATATACTTAAACCTCAATTAATCAAAAACCAATGGTCAAATTTTCATTACTTGATATATTTTGATTACAAGGTCATGGCAATCATACTGTTAAATTTTAATTAAATTTGAATTATACAATTTCTTTTTAGAGACTGATACGTGATGCAAATTATCGTCTTAAAAAAGAATTCACGAGAGCTAGTTTTACAATATACTACATCAGAAGTTACCTTAAATTGCCAGTAATAATTTATTTCAGTGTCTTTCAGTAACAAAAAGAACTCCTGTATAAAAGGCAGCACAGACATTTGTAATATCTTAAAAAGTAACTTACTGTCATGGCAAATCATTATAACGATCACTATTTTATTTTACACTCCACTCAAAGGAGGTTCAATTGGTATGTTTGGGGCGATGTAGGCAAAAACTGCCAAGCCGGATTTTTTTTCAAATTTGAAATATTTATAGATTTTATTCAAGAAAACAAATTATTAAATTTACGAAAAACTTGAATGATAGGATGAAATTAGCTTATCTGTTTTGTACTACCTTAATTAAGTTGCCAGATCCAAGATAACTGCCCGATGATTAACAGTTACCCCTCCTACACTTTCCGCCATGACGTTGATTAATTAACCGCGTTCTTTGTTACCAAAACTAAAATCGCGCATACAAGAAACGAATTGGCTCATTTTATTTGTTAAACATTTGTCGTATCTTAATTTCTATGTTTACCCTAAATAAGTTCCCAGTGAATATACTCACTGACTTTACGTAACCATTCAGTATGATTTAATTGCAAGCATATATTTTGATGCAAATTCCCATTGACTTGGATCCGCCAAAGCGTGACCACCACCTTACTCTTATTTTTGCTATTTCGGGCTAGTTTATATAGAATAGAATTGGGATAGGGCGATCTAAGTTTCAGAGCATGTGCCCAATCCCAATTGTAAATTAATGCTATAAAAATATATGTTCAAATCAAATCAACATCTGTCATCTAAATTTATTTGCTTATTTTTTTTTTTTTTTTTTTTTTTTTTTGCAATTTATAAATTTTTCACATAGACATTCATACACATATCCATACAATCTAAACAGGAATATACAATAAATAGTTTGAGGAATATAGTTGATACAACCAGCATACAGAAAAGAAAGTATACGAGTCTACTCTGGAAAAATATTTTCCCACAAAGTCCATCTTTTGTCAAATAATTTCATTTCAGAATTTTTATAAGATATACATTTTTCGATTTCATATCCAAAGATTTATTCAAAATATGTTTTAATGTGACCAAAGATTCTGCTGCTCAATGGTTCCAGTATACGATTTTACACAGAATTCTCCCAGTTAAAAATTATCTGAAGAAGATAAAAGCTATTGATAACGATGATTGCACATTCTGTGGGAATTCTACTGACATTACTGAGCATATTTTTGTTAGTTGTTCCTATTCATTAGCTATGTGGAATCAGTTTATATTCACATTTATAATACTACTTCAGAAAGAATTGGTTTCAATATATCAAATGTTTATTTTTGGAGATTGTCCTCTTCTAGACACAAACATGGTTGTGAATTTCCTTATTTTATATGGAAAACTATTCATTTTTCATTGTACTAAACAAAATAAACTTCCATGTTTATCTGGTTTATTATGTTACTTAAAAATGAAATCTGTCATCTAATTAATAAACAAACATTTTGTAGCAACTTTCAAAAATCTTATTAATAATCACCTTATCAAAAAAAGTTATAAACTTGAACTGAAGCATAATCATTAACAAATCACGTTGCAGGATATCGGTAGGGCGATCAAAGTTTTAAATGTAAAAACTATAATAATTAGCCTTTATTTATATAATCAGTCAGAACTTCAAAAACAACAGGTGCTACTGTGAATTTGTATAATTTTTATCTTTTAAAAGAAATTTATAAGCATTCTGATATGGTGGAAATTCTAAATATTGTAGATACTAGTTGGTAAAAAATCTAATACAAGTTTATTGCCTGACGTCGTATGTGTATATGTGCTGATCAGATACATGTATTTCTTATCGGGATCGGAATTCAGTTGGTAACAAGTGCGCCAGAATAGCCAATCAAAACGCGTCTCTTCGATAGCAACAACGACAACAGCAATGGCGGATAGAAAATAGCACGAGATAATATTATTTTGAACAAGATGGAAGCTATATTTGGTCTCGGGAGTCGCAAAAGTAGCTTTCTTGAAGAAAATGAGTAAGGCACTTACATTCACATTAATTGGTTAAGTATGTAGTTTTAAGTGATGCCCTCAAATCGTATTATAATGTGTTATGTTCCCCTTTTATCATGTTTACAAGGTTAGCTTTTTAAAAAGCTAAGAAAGTCAGCCAGCGGAATTTTAATTTTAGGTCAAAAGTGAATACTCAATCTATTAAAACACAAGACAAATAATTTCCAGAACAATAATATAGCTATGCGGGTGCACATTTAGTTTGCACCCTTATTTTAATGGCTGTACATAGTACATGAACAGATGTAGATGAGGAGATAAGCGTGTAGCGGTGTACAGCAATGTATGACTGTAAAATACTTAAAGTTGCTACTTTGCAAACATAGTGGTCTCGTCGCAAACCACTACCAATATATTTACTTTCTAATCTCATTAAGAAAAGTCGGGAAGATACACGTACGCGGACTCCGGACTATGACTGCAAACGATTCCCATTGATAGTTTTCCAATACATCGATGCGCAGTTTGACCTAGAAACTGACCAGTTTCATAACTTCTTCGAATTTCTTTAACACGAACTGTCTAATTCATTCCCAGAATTCCAATTTACGCAAGCGCAATTGAAGTTTCATCCTAACTTAATTAGTCAGCCCGCGGGCTGACTAATAACATTGTGACTTATTTTCGAATTCACATTCTCAGGATTCAATCTGTTTTAAAAATGATGATCAATCCGATAAAGTTTAGAATTTAAAGCTTCGGTGTGTTTAAAATAGATACATTTCTGTAAGGTCATTTCAAATGTTCAAATTCAGTTTAGATTATTTTTGTATAGGGAACTAATTACTGAGATGGGTACCAGTGATGTACATGTATTGTGGTTAAGTCATCGTATAATATTAGATATAACATCCTGACTGGTAATCTACCAGTTGGAAACAGTCTCCGCTCACCAGCTTAGTGAGCTTATTACCACAGATACAAAACAGCCAAATATAGACCCCTTACAGTACATTAATTTTCAAGTGCATAACATGATCAATCTAATATTTTTAAATTAGAAATGAAATCAAAGACGAGACTGAAAATCCTGTAAAAGAGGATGCTGAAGATGAAGATCTTGAAGTTGCTGACGATGATCATGATGACGATGATGACGATGATGACGACGACGACGACGATGATGATGATGATGATGATGATGATGATCACCCCAGGTAATAGTTGTCAGATTTTTTCATTGCATCATTGATTAAAGTTTGAAAAAAAAAATCCCCTTAAGTTTATTGTTAATTAGCGGTAGATGAAATATTTTATGTAGAATGACAAGTAACATAATTAAAAATTAACATGGTAAATTTTCATATCCATTATCCAATCAAATTCAATATGTGATGCTTTGCAATGCACTTGTTTTTCTGTGGACCAAGATTTTCTGGTGAAATCTCATTTTCTGATCAATTTACAGAACATGGGAGAATCCAATTCCTTGGGTGCAGCCAGTGGTAAAAAATGCCAAACCACCACACCCTCTGACAGTCACCCATGTCAACCAGTCCCGGGATTTAATGGCAAGTCATTTGATGAAAATTTGTTTGATTTTTTATGTGATTTTTTCTAAAAACGACAAAGAATTGTTGATGTCCATACTTGTAATGATGTACTTGAAGTACTGTTATTATTTATTATCAGTATCTAGTACTCAGTGTGATGGCATATACCAGTAATTTACAATAGAATTATGTGTCTCTCTGCCCTTATATAATACATGTAGTGACCAGTAGACAAAGATGCTTTTACAAAAATGTTAAAGCTCATGTATGCTACTTTGAATATGTACTTATTCTCTTTTGTTCATTGTTTATACAGAAATTACAAAGTGCTGAAGCTATGATGAATGCTGAACTTCAGAACTCAGAGGAATGGCTAAAACTTCACAGCGTTGAATACATGAAATTGACTTTGAAAGACCTAGTTGACAGAGGCAAAATTGGAAAGTATGTAGAATATACTGGTTTATTTCTTAAGATGTGCTTGTTAATGTCATGTAATCCAGTATGCATTTGAACATATACTATAATCTGGAGATCTCATTAGATTACTCAGTCCCTTAAATCTTATTTGTCCTTATTATAATGGTAATTCAATATTCAACTTTTGCAGCATGAAACCAGATCACAGAACAGGAAAAGCATTACAACACATACAATTTGAGGCTTATGATGTCAATGAATTTGAATACAAACTAAACATGTAAGTTAATTATGCAAAGAAAACTATTCTTAAGCACTTGTTTGTTTTTCCTTGAGTAAATGCTGTAAATTACCCATAAACACAAATGTTCATGAATTATTACTGAGTATTAGTAGCAAATAATGATGGGCTTCGAATTACGCAGTACCTGGTATTTGTAAATTATTAAACTCAACCTGATCTTTACTATCAGGGCCATCGAGATGTACACCAAAAGAATTAAATGGCTGCTACAAGGAAGCAAAAGGGTATGGACTAATTGTGCAAAATGTAGATCCGATTACTCTTCTGCAAACAGTTGTTTACCCTCTTTTTGATTTTCAATCAAAGTATGGCACATCTCTCTGAATATATTGGTACATGTACTATCTTCTATTGAACAGATATTTGGTAATATCAGAGGCAAAAGAATAGCAGTGGTTGTCGACATATCCGACGCTAATGCTGGGTTTGGAAGACTAACTGCCTTTCAAGAATCACTGGTGGTGAGTACATGTAACAAGTGCTTTATCAGCTGATCTGTAAGCTATTTTTTTTAGTGATTTTTGCCTTGTTTCATATGCAATTGTTGTTAATCTTGAGTTTTTTGTCGCCATTTAGCACCTAATAGATGAGCAGCTCTCTCAGCGACAGTCTATTTACCTCATGTCATTTGGAACTGACATTGACCCCTTATGGCCTGTAGCCAGAGATGTCAACTGCAGAATGTGAGTTGATCGTCTGGGATTGTAATTTCAAATGAATCAAATAGAATCTAAAAAGCTGAAATAATATCAGATCTAAATAACCTTACTATTAAGTCATCTATTATATTTATTTTTTTCACATTGTTGATAGAGTTGAGGAGGCCAAGGAATGGGTGATGAGGATGAAACCGTCAGGAGGATGTAACCTCCTCAAGGCCCTCAAACATGTCCTCAAAGTTCAGGATGTTGATTCTGTGATGATCATTCTGGGTAGTGTGTAAGTACATGTGTATGACTTGCATGTGACAGTTAATGTTCATATTATCCAGATACCGTAAACACCAAGTACTTTTAACCAAAATTTTTGAATATTATTAAAACAGGCCTGACCAGACCTCTGAAATTTTATGTGACTTTGTACATCAGCTGGGAATAGGCCAAGGAATACCACTGCAGACAGTTGCTTATGACTGCAGCAATCACTTGACAAATGTAAGAATGGTTACTTAGTACGTAATTTATGTTTGAATTTTAAAACATAATATGTACCGACTATGGTATGTATTCCTGTCTGTAACTTGTCTTAGCCATCTGAGATTCATGATCATCTGAAACAGTCAAGTATCAATCTTACTTAAGTGAAGATGTTTGAAATAACAGTATTCAATTGAATTTTGATTGTTATTTCCCTTGTTCAATTCTTTATTGATTTCATTAGTTGACCCTGAGGAGTCTGTCAGAGGTGTCCCATGGTAGCTATCATTGTTACACAGCTAACTGTGAGGACCAGATCTACACTGGAACGGACATCAGTATCATACTAAAGGAAATACAGAAAGCTCAGGAAGTCATCAATAAAATTAAAGAGATGAGAGACGGAATGATGGGAAGTGCTCTTGTCAGCATTATGAATGAGGTAAGACAAGATTAACCGGTGTTAAAACTTTTTAAAAAAAACTTTTAGACTAGGGATTTTTCAACTTTTGCTGATATCTGCTTTCTTTGTTAAACTTTTTTATTTTCATTTTTATCTTCTCTTAGATAACAACAGAGGTCGCAAAGCTTCCGCAGTCAAGGTTTCTACCTCGACCTCCAGGTCATGACCTCCCACTGAAAATTGAAGTACCTAAATTCCAGGCAAGGTCATCGATTGAGTGGATCAAACAGCATGGTCTGAAAGGTATAAATATTTATTTTTGAAAAGCAGAAGTCAATTCTGTATCATTTGGGGATTCATCCCCTACTATCTTTTTTCTTCATTATATTTTTCTTCTTCAGAACGTATTAAGATGTAGTTATTTTAGAAGGTTTGATCAAATTTACTTTTCTTTCACATGCTGTTCGGTTAGTTACAAACATAAAGCATTAGGTATTCATTCTTATTGTTAAATTACAGCTAGAAGATTAGATCTCTACCAGATTCTAGCCCCCAATGCTTACTCTTACAAGGAAGAATTTATTCCAGTGATTAAAAAGGCAGTACAGTCTCAAGTTCATGAGGCAAGTACCAACATTTATCAATGTTTTGATTATCAACAGCAAGCTTTTACATCACTACATGAATGTTTGTTACAAGACTTTACTTTGAATTTTTGAGAATTTTTGTCTTAGATTGTCTTATTTTTGTTTTAGAAAGCCATGGTACAGTTTCAGTGGCATGATGGATCAGTGAAGAACATTCATGTTGACATGTCGCTGTTGTTTGAGTACCAGAAGCAGCTATACAGCACTGTGAGGCTGTATGAGAAGAGAATCGAGTGGCTCGCCAGTGGTAGTCGTAGGATATTTGGAACCATTGTGGAGAAAAAGTAAAAGATAATTATTGAGAAATGTCACTTAGAACACTGTCAAGACTTTTATAGTCATGGTATAGAGAGATTTTTGTCCCATTTTCCCTCATTGACAACAGGCAAATTCAAAATGCATGAAGCTCGTTGAAATCTTGAGGTTCCATCTCTTTAACCCCAACTTTGTCAGACTGAGAGTGATTCAATTTTACTTGGGGCAAAATAATTCTTTCAGTAATTCTTTTAAACACATTTGAAATTAAAAGAAAAATCATTACATGCCATATAAATTTGACTTTTATCTTTATTTTTTGCAGCGTTGTAATCTTGATTGATTTGTCCATTTCCAATGTCAACTATCTGGTACATATTCAGCACTCTCTCCGCCTCCTGATGGAGCAACAGCTGGCCAACAAAGAATACTTCAACATGATTGCGTAAGTAAATTCACTGTTAATCTGTAATTTATGTAAAGTTAATCTGTATTTTGTACTCTATTTATATATTTCACATGGTACATGTAGTATACACATGCATAAAAAAATTCCTTTTTATAGGTTTGGAAGTGAGGCAGTGGCATTTAAACCAACCATGGTGAAACCAACCCCAGCAAATTTACAAGAAGCTTGGAGGTAAGAACTGTGGCCTTCAGTAGTTACATGTATCTTAACTCATTCATTTTGTTGTATATTTTTTCTTTCATGCCATATCATGATAAATTTGATATTAATTGCAGTTGGGTATTGGATCTTCAGTGTGGAGGAAGCCGGAATTTCCTTTCTGCCTTTAAAATAGCTGTTGAAAATGAGGAAGAAATAAAACACAAAATATGTAAGCACATTTAACTTGCAAAGTCTTCTGGTAGACTGAGAGAATCATAATCTAATCATCTCTTTTTTATATAATTTATATATACATGTATTGTAGATATACCAGTAGTGTAAAAGTTACATAAGATCTGCTTTGTTTTCTGTAGTTTCAGAGGGGATTTACCTCTTCAGCAGTGGTGTCCCAGATCAGACCCAGGACATTTGCTGCTCCTACATCGAGCAATCCACATCAGGGCGGGGCATCCACCTTCATTCCATTCTGTTCAATGTGGATGATTATGATGCAGAGGGTGCTATTCCTGGTCGCTATGCCAACATAACCAGGACGGCTGAATGTCTAAGAAACATGGCCCACTGCAGCAAAGGCAGATTCCACTGGTTCAGAGAAACTGGTAAATATATGGATCACATGCTTTACAATTTTTCCATCCATCCATAACTGTTAATGTGAATAAATGTGTGTAAAACTTGAAGTTGATGTGACATTGTTATTGAATTTGATTTCTCTTCACGTACATGTATTTATCTGATGTTCAGGTATCATTGAAAGTGATGACATTCAACACATAACAACTGAAATTGACAAGGCTATGAACTTCTCTAAAAAAGTCCAACTTCTGGTTGAGTCAGTGAAGAAAAAGTACAGAAATAGATACGTAAGTCTTAATTCAAAATAGGAGTTAATTTTTTGTTAAATAAAATAATGAAATGAAGTGCATGACTACTCTATCAATGGTGAATTGATGATAAAAAAAGGAGTAAATGATTTTGTTTTATTATAGCAACATGATATCATGGAAGAGATGGCAGCCCTCCCAGCTCCACCCCGATTTAAACATAAAGCCCTGCCCCCAACAGCATCCACCACCCCTCCAGCTTCCTACAGACAGGTACGAATATGGTCATTAGTAATCAGGTTTTGAAAAACTGTGGAATAATTTATATTTGTAGGGCCAAGCAAATATTTGTGAATTGACAAATATGTAAAATTTTGTTTTCTCTTTCAGCAAAGAACAGAGGTTAAAGAAGAAAGGGCTAAAATTTTATCAAAACGCCCCACAAGTGCCTCCTATTTGCGTGATAGTCAAACTGCTGGTAAATAATTTAAAAGCATATTTAAATGTTAACAAATTTTTATATCTTAATTGATTAAGAGAATGTTCCATATCATTAAACAATTTTGTTGTGTTTATAAAAATCTATATGAACAACATAAACTATAATATAACGTATTTATGTAAAACAGGAAGGGATAGACCCAACTCAGCCAGAGATCCTATGTCAAGAGTGAAGTCCTCCAAACGCTTTGCTACCACCAGTTTCTTCTTGGACACAAAGCAGAAGATGGGGGATGGGACAGGGAGTGTCATCAAGAAGTACCCAGACCAGAAATCTGTGCGCAAGGCAGTGGGACAGCCCCACATTCCCGATGTAGAGGACATTGTCTCCACCAAAGAGGTATTTATAATTATCCAGAAATAATATAATGTACATGTTGTTTATAATGCATCACAATTCCTTTGTAAATATGTTTTCATGTTAAAACTAAGATAAAATTTTGAAATTTAGCCATTCTTTTCAATTAACTGATTTTACAAACTCTTGCAGTGGCTGAGGCTTTACAGTTTGTCAAAGCTGAAACTGGATCTTGATAAACTAGTATCTGGTCCAGACTGCAAGCACAATGAGGGCACTGTCAAAACTCTCCACAAGCATGTCTCTGCTAAGTGAGTATAGTTTGTTTTTGTTTCAATATTTTCAAGATTCAGTTTTGAATAAGATTCACTGAGAAATTTACATGTAGAAACATTTGGTGTTGTAAATATGTTCGTTATTGATAGCGGTATATGTAACTTCTTGTAGATACTGTGATATTTTCCCAAGCATAAATGTGAAAGGAACCATCAAGCACTTACAACTCTTACCACATGAACTGAAAGAATATGAAGCTCAAGTAGAGAAGGTGCTCAAGAGATATCTAAAGCGACTACAATGGCTGCTCAGTGGTAGGGATCAGAAGATTATTTCCTTTTATGATCAAAGCTTTGGACCTTTCATCCATTAACTTATGTTCTCCAACTTCTTTATATGTACTTGTTCTAAATTATAATTTGAATTTTTAGGCAGTAGAAGAGTGTTTGGAACAATTCTTCACAAGAAGGTTGTCATCTTGGTAGACACTTCAGGATCCATGGAGCAGTATATGAATGAATTAAAGAAAGAGTTAGCTGCCCTTATTTGGGATCAACTATACAGATTGGGTGCAAGGTACTGTAAACTACAAAAGATGTAAAAGCAAAGACATTTTCTTTTTATTTTATGTTAGCTCATATTAATTTGCCATAGCTATTTTCTATCAGTTTAAATCAAATTATAAGGGTGTCATACTAATTAATTATAGGTTTAACCTTATTCGGTTTTCTGGCGACTGTGAAAAATGGAGACAGAGATTGGAGCCAGCCACACAGGAGAACTGTCACAGTGCTGTGTCCTGGTCCTCAAGATTCACAGCCTCAGGCAATACCTGTACACTGGAAGCACTGAGGGTAAGACTTGTAGTCACAACTATTTTGATTGTTTGTAAAGTTAACATGGTATTTGACAAAAGGTTATGGCATTTGAAAAATGTGCAGGGCCCTGCATCATGTTAGATTGCTTTAGATTTAAACTAGTCAACTATACAATCATGTAGGGTATTTGCTATACATGTACTTCAGAAAATTACTGAATGTGACATTATTCTTTCATCTTCTAATTTCAGATGGCATTTGAGGATCCTGACATTACAGCAGTATATATGTTAACTGATGGAAAACCAGACACGAGCACTTCCATGGTTCTAAAGGAAGTCTCCGAGATGAATGTGGACAGGAAGATTCCTATCAACACCATCTCCTTCAACTGTTCAGACAGGTTTGTTCTTGTTATCAGTCAAATTCAGCCTTATATAGTCTTTCATTTAAAGAAATATTGTCATACTACACGTACTTAGAGGGACAAATCTTGATATTCTTGTAGCACTGCAAACAATTTCCTTCACCTGATGGCACAGGAAACAAGTGGCAGGTACCATCGCTGTCAAACAGATTTCGATGCACAGCTTTTTGCACACAAGCTGTTGACAGAAGGTTTCGAAGACACAGAGTACCCCCATTTACCAGAGTTTGAAGGAGATGATCTACGCAGACTGGGCTCTGAAATCAACACTGCCCGCAAATATCTGGCACAGTCAAGGCAGTATAGGTAGGTTAAATTGGTTAATGTTTGAGTATATAGACGTAATTCACAGGTATAAGTATGCCCATCTAATATCCTATTGTAGCCCCCATCACTTGAAAAAATTTACATTAAAACACAGTTATAACGTTATAAGCGTAATTCGTTATATCCGTCAAGTTTATAACATAAAATATAGTCATGGGGAATGAAAATCACTTCGCTGTAAGCATCAATTCATTATTAGCATGTTTGCTATAACCGTGTTTTACTGTACAATATAAAAATCTATGTTTAAATTATTTTTCTCCTCATTTAAATCACAGAAATCGAGAAATTCAAATTTACTGTATTACAGTTGTCTTTTTATTATGATAACTATTATTATCATATTAAAAGTTGATATTTAATGAATATTGATTATATTTATCATTTAGATCTTTATATCAGTCAAAAGTATCACAAAGTGAAAAACCTGCAAGTAACAAAGGTAATTATCAGTATATGTATTGTAGTTTCATCATAATTTTTAAACATCAATGTTCACAGATATTCTTATTGAGCAGATCCATGAAATCAAATGTTCCATGAAGTAGGAAACAAACAAAATAATTGTGGTGGTGCACTCATTGCCCACAATTATTTTTATTCTCAAAACTGTATTATACAAAATCTACATAAATTGAATATTACTGTAACCATAGTATTTGGCGTACTTGATCTGCTTGTTACATGTACATATACACAACAGTTTGTATATGATGATGATGCAATTATAGCAATACAAAACAATCTGGGTTTGGTAATTTTCAATAAAATCTGAACCAAAAATATTTTTGTTTTTAGGAAATGTGACTCCATTTGTTGTTGGCAAACCAAAGACGACTGTGCAATAGAAGTTTTGAGGAAACAGAGATTGGGAAGCGGAAATAGAAAATTTTGACAGCTGTTAGACATTGTTGTAAAATGTATTCCAGTGCTTACATGAAGACAAATATAAAGACTTCATATTAACTCAGATGAATTAGAAACTTTCAATAATGCAATTTCTATCAGACTCTTACTAAAATGTTGCATTGTATGTGAGAACTCTGTATGTTAGGGTTGTTTATTTTTATCAATCTCAGCTGTCTTTAAAATTATTTTCTTTTTGATTTGATGTATTTTTAGATAAATATAGATATATATAATCATGGAGTTAGGTGCTCTTTGAATTAGAACTATTTTTAATATTATTTTTTCACTCTTTGAGCAGACTTCTTTTGGCTAGGTATTAATTAGAATAAGTAAAGTCTTGAATTCTTTTATATAATTACTTTTAATGGAGGTCAATTTTTGAATATGAATGTACAAGGACATGTATTTATAGTGCATTAAATACAGACAAAATCTGTAGTTTGTACATATACCGGGAGTATAGCTGCTGTCTGTGATATACTTTTTTTAAAGAAAACTTTTGTTACAAATGATGAATAAAGACTGAGAACCAATAGGTACATGTAGGCTATGTGAATGCGAAATTATCATGTTTATAATATTAAATATTAATTGTTTGATACCTAGTTTACAAAATGAAAGGATTCAATTCATTAAAAACATTAATTAAATGAAAAAAAAATTGTATTTACATTTTTATATAAAAAAATTTCTTGCACACATTTATAATTGCTGTATTCATACAATTGTCAGAGCTTTAGTTAAGATTTCTGAATTGTTTAATTTGCCACCAGCTCGTTGAATTTAAATACACTGTATGAAGATAAAGGTGAATTTCGTTATTGGTAGTTCAATATAGCCAAAAGCTTTATATTTGGCCGTGAGCATTAAAACTGCTACCATGAAGCATATTAATGTTAGAATGTGTGGGTATGTGGTGGTTAAGAAAAAAGGCCCAAACGTCTCGGTATATTTCTTTTTGGCATCGTCGGTAAACAACACTGAAGTGATTCACATCGATTCTCTCCATCATCACCCGGTTTGAGGGAGCTTGTTTACTCAAAACCGTGGTTGCAACGATGAATTTTTAGTTTCTTTGTAAGACAAAATACAATTTTACATGAAGAATGATAATTTTATTTTCTACATCATTCTGTTTTCTATATCTGTTTATCAGACACTGACCATAAGTGTTATCGTTTACATCAGATGAACGCCACCCGCCCTCCTCCATTTACAGAGATAAATCTGGGACAAGCTACAACAAAAACTTAATAATTAATTCTTTACCTCTATAGTAGTTTTGCACACTGTAACATGTGTTGTTTGTAGTTACATGTATGTGGTTATAATTCGCAAAAATAAAATTCGGACAAAATCGCTCAAAATGCGGACAAATCGATAAAAAATACAACGATTCGATAATAAAGCCTTTAATTATTCTCCTTTACAATCATAAATATATATTGTATTGGCTTTCAATTCTTCCTTTAATTAGTTTAATTTTTGACATTCATTTGTCATAAACGAATCGGTTGGCGTCATTTTCAACGTGTAATTTGGAGAGGTAGTAAAGTCGTGCTGTCTCTCTCATCAGCAATTGATTTTTTCCCATCCGGATATAGATTTCATACATTTATGCAATATGAATGAAATTATATATTTATGTACATTTTTTTAGCGAAAAATGGTTCCTTATTTGCTGGTTCTGGGTGGTAACGTTGCGCTCCGCTACCGGCACCCGCATTGGACGTTATTATTGCTTACAAAAGAACTGACGGCGACTTGTGACAAGTAGCTTATCATCAGCAAGAGAATTGCCGAGTAAAAGTTGTTCGTCTTGCGGGCAATTCTAAAACACTGAAAATATTCAGTTTAGATTTTTAATTTTATTGTGTTTCATGTATGTGAAGAACAGATTTCTTACATGGAAGAGGTATAGCGCCTTTTCCCATTATTTCGCCTACAATATAGCGCTTTTGCAAACATCAGCCATTTTCAAAATCATACAATGTATTCAAAGAAACGGAAATCACGCAATTACCATGTTAAAAAAAGTCTTAATTATCATACACGACATCATTAAAATATTCAGGATCTATAGGAAAATAGTCAGTATGCAGTAAAAAGTTAGATATTTGACTATTTGAACCACTTTAAACCAAAGAAATCCGTTTAAAATGTTCTATAGGTATTGTAGTAAACGTTTACATTGAATTAATTTTGGTTTAAAGTGGTCTTCGTACTGAAAATTAGACAAATATGTAACCACATATATTAAAATGACATCCTATAAAAGTGTTATATTCGTGGCCTAGTGGTAACGCTTGGTTTTTGTTTTTGTTTTTTTGATTTTGCGGTCGATAGATCGATTCCATTAAGCAGTATTTTTTTTTTCTTTTCACTTTAAGCATGAGAAGAATAGCGATTTTAAATTACATGTACGTACATGTATATAATAATCTGCTGTATTTTTTTTTTTTTTTGAATGCTCTTGTTTAATTCTGAGTATGAGCACACCCAATATGAACAGATCTTTTCAATAACACTATACATGTATTCTATTTATACTTAATTCATTCTACATTCAGTTGCTGGAAGGTATGAAGGTTCAGAATATCACCTGTCTTTAAATACACGCAGTTCTATATATTCATTTCTCGATGTAGTTTTCCTAAATTTATGACAAATCTACGAAAGACGAATAGGGCCACATAAAAAAATATTTTTATCTCGTAATTACGAGAAAAGATCTGGTTATTACGAGATAATTATCTCGTAATTACGAGAAAAGATCTCGTAATTACGAGAAAAGATCTCGTTATTACAAGTTAATTATCTCGTAATTACGAGAAAATATCTCGTTATTACGAGATAATTATCTCGTTATTACGAGAAAAGATCTCGTAATTTCGAGATAATTATCTCGTTATTACGAGAAAATATATTGTTATAATAAAATACATTACAGTTGTTATTTGATTTATTATTGTGAAAAATACATACACAATAAGTGTTCCTCGTTTACCAGAATTCTAGCTTCCAAGTCGATTGGGTCAGCCTTTCAGTCTATTTTGGATTTTTTCCAGAAACGTTAATTCAATTTTTATTATTTTTAAATAACAACGATAATAATTTATTGATTTCTACATAGAATAATCGGATTTGATATTTTATCTTATATGAATAAGTGGAAAGAACTTCGTGTTATTTTCCACGTATATTACAACTCGACTCAGAAGTAAATACCAAGTAGTCCTAGTCATAAAAACACAATTCCATTAGTTACAGAGAACTATTAGTCATTTAATTTATTTATCAATCTGCTTTGCTCCTTCTTTCGAATTTTTTCTTTTAACAAATTTAATGAATTTCTTAATATATGTTCATTCATTTTACATAAAGAGACTTAAACAGTACATGTAGAACAATAAAATGCATCATTTTATATAGATTTTTTCTCGTAATAACGAGATAATTAACTCGTAATAACGAGATCTTTTCTCGTAATTACGAGATCTTTTCTCGTAATAACGAGATAATTAACTCGTAATAACGAGATCTTTTCTCGTAATTACGAGATAAGATTTTTTTTTTATGTGGCCCTATTCGTCTTTCGTACAAATCAGTGGTTACAGACACCATTGTAAAATCAGTACCTAGGTATTGCGACATGTACCTTTATCTATTTTTAGTAACAGGTACCTTCCGTTCAAACACGGGTGTAGGCGAAATAATGGGAAAGGGATATATATATATATATTTATATATATATATATATATATATATATATATATATATATATATATATATATATATATATATATATATATATATATATATATATATATATATATATATATATATATCTTACTATTACACAATCATGTAATACCTCTTAAAACATGCTATTTTTCCTCGCGTTTATCAGATAGATGTAATAATTGCAAAACTTTGCAAATAAAATCTCTGCAAGTATTTTTTATTAGATTTTTAAAAATAATAATATAATTATATAAAGTTAAGGTTAATATATCGGAAATTTTTTGTTTGTAACAGGTGCCATGAATTTTAAGTCTGAAGCTTTGATTTATTTAGAATTGATCGAGATTCTCTCTCTCTCTCTCTCTCTCTCTCTCTCTCTCTCTCTCTCTCTCTCTCTCTCTCTCTGTGTGTTTTAAATGAATTTGTTCATTAAAATAAAAAAAGAAATGATTGTCGAATTGTTTCATTATTTAATTGTCCATTTCTCTACAGTATATCGAGATACAGTTTCATACCTATATGTTTAATGCCTCAGTATAATTATGTTTAGCTTAATGTGAATTTTAAAATAATATTTGTAACATTTTATTATACCTCATTTGGGGAAATATCATCAAATGTTAAATGTCATCTTTAACAGCTAGTGTTTTCAAAGTACTAATCTGAAAGATTATACATTGATTTATTTGTTATTTTCATTTGCACAATTATAGTATACCATATATAAATTATATACAGCCTGATAATTATAATCAGAGACATAATATAATCAGAGACATAAATAACATTTATGTTATTTATGTCTCTGATATAATGTATATATTATGTGTAATATATTTATATGTCCACGAATAATTTTGAGCGCATTTAATCAATAAAAGAAATGGATCTTTTTCTTCGGATTCTATAGACACGTTTTAGCTTGTTTGATCAACAAGTCGGGATAGGAATACGTGAATCACACATGTCGAAATCGAGGCGTTGCGATCAACAACATGGCGTGCGTGGACCAAAATTCCAATGCAGTTCTTCAAGGAATTGCCCGTCATATCAATTGTTTGGGAGAAGAAAACAGAAATACGAGAAAGAAAGCTTTAGAAGGCATAAAGAAAGACACGTTACAGCGAAAGCCAGCTTTAGAGTCAACTGAACTCCAGTTAGTGTTCAGTGAAGTTGCTAAACCTTTGTTAAAAGTTTTTTCCGACCCTGTAGAGAAATGCCGAGAATTATCCATCAGTATCATCCGAGAATTCATGGAAAAGGTAGAGAAACCAGACGAAAGTTTACCGTATTTAATGCCTGTATTAGTTCAAAGACTGGGCCAACAAGAATTGACAGAACCTTCGGAGGAAATTCGGCTTATGTTAGTGGAATTCTTAACTCAGATCGTGGAATATTCTGGAAAGAAACTTTCGGTATATCTTGACGACTTGATAAGGATTTTACAAAGGACAATTATAGACCCATTTCCAGATGTTAAGAAAGAAAGTTGCAGATGTACCTCAAAAGTGGCTAAAGCCATCCCAGAATATTTTCATATGCAGTCAGAATCTCTTATCAGTCCACTGTTAATGACAATCACACATCAGCATGCCAAAGTACGGAGTCTGGTTGTTGAAACAATAGGTATAATTCAAGAAGTTTAATCAAAATTTGGTATACTACTTTTTGAATGATTTTTAAAAACCTACTGACCTCAATCGGAACTTCTCGGGCCTTTCAGGCAGGCTCGGAAAAACACCTCGAATGTATTACATATGTGTCCTTGACAACCCCCATTTTAAAAAAAACTTGATATAAATACAACATATTTAACGATCTGTTGAGATGTGGGATATACTTCATTAAAGTCAATGATATACAATAAAGTATATATACCACATGACCACATACAAAGCTGTCTAGCCGATATACTTATTCTAATGGAAAGCAACCCCTCCATTTTGTATAAAATTCTAACAACGGGTAATGTTAATTCATTCAAGGTGTTTTTCTGAGCCTGCCAGAAAGGCCCGAGCAGTTGTGATTGCTACTGGCCTAGGACCATTTCTTGCCAGTGTATTGTAACATCATTTTTTTTTTTACATATAATTTTATGTGTGATATGGTGATGTTACAAAGCCCTGATGAGAAATGGCCCTTGGCGAGAATTGGTCTTATGTCAGTATAATTTTAAACATGAAAAGGACAGTCAGACACTTGCCTTCATGATAAAATTTAAGCAAAACACTTGTTTTTAGAAATAAAATGAGCTTGAATTTAATTTTAATTTTTAGGCAATGTAATGCAATATGGTAATAGTAAATCAATGGAAAAGGTTGTTCCCCATTTGGCGCAGAGGCTGTTTGATGACTCCCCAGTGGTCAGAAAAGCAGTAGTGAAGATTGTGGGGAACTGGTTGTTAGATCTACCTGACCGTTACTCCTTCCACCACAAGCTAATTCCTCTATTGCTGACTGGTCTCGCTGATACACAGCCAGAGATTGCTGAGTTAGCAGACACCTTGTGGTATGATACAGGTATGAACAATACAATTTATTCAAACTTTACATATATAGTGAATTTTGGAGATTTCAAAGAGGAAAATATTAACAAGCCTCTTTTGTTCAATCTTGTTCAGAATTTACAAATCATGCAGTTATTTTTTTAACTTTATGGTATATATAATTTGCCTATATATAACCACAGGACTCAAGTATGAAAAAGAGAATGAGGAAGAGCTAAAGGACAAGTTAGATTTTTCCAAAGAAAAACCAGCACACTATCCCTCAAATGGTCAGTAGTAATAAAAATGTACATGTTGTATAAAAAAAATAAATTGAAGTGGTATTAATTAAGAAAAAAAAAGTTGTTGTTGTCTGATGAGAAACTGCAGATCTCATTATAATGTAATTTTATTTCTTCATTTTATTTCATTTGATATTCATGTTTTAAGCCATATAATCGGAAAACTAGGTCCAGTCTTGTATATCTTTTAATACTGACTATGGATTGATCAACTCATTGAATTCTTGTCAGTTTCATGAATTATTCATTTTCAATTCCAATATTGGTTCTTTTACACTTTTGTGAAGGAAATCCATTTATATAAGTGCATGCATGCTTATGGATGCAAACAGTAAGATGTTGTCATTACATAATACATGTATTTTATTTTATTGTTACTCATTGGGATGACATTACAGTCAGCTAGGGTTTGCGAGACTGGCCATGGAATTGTTTTTATGCATTCTCCTAGCTTAGTTTTAGTGATTAATGATTTTAGAGAGAAAAAAAACTTTCTAAATACTAGTATCAGAAGAAGAATATTCTTGTCATATATGATACAGAAAAGATAAAGTGGAAACAATTTCTACTAACCCCTAACATTATCTTGATTTTTAAACACAGTGGAAAGACCCAACGTAGGCTGTCGTGTTCTGATGATGAGACACCTGTCTAAGATCCTGCCTGCCCTGATGAAGGATGTTACAGATTGGGTGGTAGCCACCCGACTGAAATCAGCGGCCCTTCTGTACTGGCTCCTCCTTAATGCTGAGGATTATGTCACCCAGCACATGGCAGTGCTGACCACTGGAATGTATAGAGCCTGTGTGGACGAAGAGGCTCAAGTCGTCAAAGATGTAAGAATCAAATGCTACGTTAATAGTAATACATCTGATCGTTCTTTCAAATTCACAGTATTCTTACAGCATATGCACTGGTATTTGTTGAATTTAATGACCTTTATTATCAGTTTGACACTGTTTTTAAATCGAAGAAAGGCAAGAAATTAAAAAAAAAAGCATTTTGCAAATAGATTTATGCAGTATGGTACATTTTATCTGGAACTTTACCTAGTAAGTAGAAATTAGATGTTCATTATTCAATGTTAAATTTTAATTTTCATGTGTTATTTTATTTACAGGTACAGAGAGCAGCTGAGTTGGTGGGGTACTTTGTTTCTCCTGAGGTCTGGTGTAAGATGGTTCTGGCCAGTGTCAAGTCTATGCAATCATTCAGCCCTGTCATGATCCTAACATCAATCATCACGGGGACAGAGAGAACTGCACTGAGACCATACCTGCCCCAAATTGTCTCTACCCTGAATGATTCAGACATCTGTTTTACAACACAGGTAAAAAAATTTACCTCTCAAAGAAGTGAATAAATTTTCATTAATTTGTAAACTGATAAATTTCATACAGTTATTGATGGAACATGTTATCATGTAACATTTTCCATCAAACTTTAAATCTGAACTTGATATTTTAATGTATTTGCATTCTTACAGGTGCAGATGCAAGCACAGCTGTTAAACTGCACAGCAGCGATTCTACAGGTATCTGAAGAAGACTGTGCTGGAATAAGCCAGCTGCTGTTCAATCTTCTCATCACAGTCCTGTGTCAGAGTGAGGAAACCCATGGACAGGTACTTACGTCTCGTTGCACAGTGTCTAATAAATGTTATGTAAAGCAAGACACAATACTCAATCAGTTGTTTGATCTGTTACCAACATGCTTATTTGATATTTTATGCTGTGTTCTATTTAAATGCACTTATTCACTATAGTTTTAGAATAAAGGGTTTGTTTAGGATGAAGTTTTGATATTAGTGATTGCATATTTCAAATTTTCATCAGATTGATTATATTCCTACCAACTGCATGTAGAAACTATCAGAAGTTTTTTTTTCGGATCAATGCACGTTTTCTACAAAAAAATGAAATCAATATGTGCCATGTGTAAATAAGTTGTATATAAATGTTGATATGTATTCTTTTTTATTTTCCAGGTGAATAAACTTTTGGACAATTTGTGCAAGGTTCAGGTACTGGAGTCCAGACAAGAGCTGTACAGTAGACACACCAAGCCATTGATAAACCAGCTGAGGGAGTCCGCCAACATGTGGACTGTTCATTCCACAGAGAGACTGCTGTTTGATACCCTTCTTATTGAATGTGGTAAGCTGAAAAATCAATTGCTGAATTACCAATAAATTTATGCATGTACACTTACCAGTAATTCCCGATAATGAAACATAGGATAGATAAAGACAAAGAAGGTGTAATAATTTGACTCGATACAAAATTAAAAATGATAAGACAGTTAAAGATGAAACAATTGTATTTTTTGGTGTTTCAAGGACCCGTTGTTGGGGATATTCTGGATGACGTGATGCCGATATTTGTGACAAACCTCGACACAGACAAGGACCCTGAGCTGCGGTTAAAGTTTTTCTCCCTGCTGTCCCGCCTAGTGATCAGTGCTGGCTCAACCCTGGATTCCTGTCACAAGTTTGGGGAGTTTGCAGTAATTGTAGTCAAGGATATCATCATTCCTAACTGTGTGTGGAAAGCTGGGAGAGTAGCGGGCGCCATCAGAACCACGGCTACTTCTTGTGTGTGGGCACTGCTACAGAGCGGGGTCCTCAGCAAGGACAAGGTATGTATCATTTCATGTTTATTTATCCACATCGAAGTTTTTTAAAGTAGTAGAAGTACTGTAAAATGTGTTTCAATTGACTGTACTCTGTTTAATATTTAGCAGAAAGCAGAATGCGCTTAACAAATACATTGCTTAATGTCCTGCCTCAACATAAATAAAGAGAGGAGTCTATATTAAATGTCCAAAATTAAATCAAAGCTAACTTGTTGAAAAATCAAATTAGTAAAATATAATACGTTTACAGTATAATGATTAATATTGGTGCAGATATGTGATGAATGTACTGAATTTAATTTTTACTTTCTATATTGTTAAGAAATAAATGTACATTACTTACAATGAATTAAAATGGAATATTTTACTTTATGGTTTACAGTCAAACCTTGTTATCTCGAATTAGATGGGACTGGTTAAAAACTTCGAGATATCTGAGTATTCGAGATATCGAGGGTAAAATACTTAAGGCATAAGTGGTTGGGGCTTACAAATCACACCGACATATCCATTGTCTTTTGGATAAATTCTTGGTAACAATCTATTGATACTTTTAATTTCAGCTTATGCCAATTGTTGAAGATCTGTTAACTCAAATGATTACTACAATGGATGATGACAACAAAAGTACACGACTCATTTGCTGTCGAGTGATGACCCGATTATTTGATCTAATTGGCATGGAACTAGGTCAGGACCGATTGCACAATATGTATCCAGATCTTCTCAAACGCTTAGATGACAGCAGTGATGAGGTCAGAATCACAGTCTCCAAGACATTTTTGGCTTACTTTGATTGCTTTGAGAATGGATATGACGTCACATTATACAGAGCTCATTTAGAAGCCATTTATAAAGGACTCTTGGTACATCTAGATGATCCAGAACAAAAGATACAAGAAGCAATATTAGGTAAGTTAAAACCAAGGACTTCAGTTTTTTGCAAAAGAATTAAATACTGTCCCAGTATGCTCAGCATATTCAAATAATAATGCCCATTACTAGTATTTAATTTAGTTCTACAAATTTTGCTAAATCAGCTATACAAACCATTACATGTAAGAAACAATGAAATTTTGATACTGAACTTTAACATGGAAATTTTTCAGAGGTACTTAAAAAATCGGGCTCAATCTGTCCGACCATGCTACTTCAGGAAGTGGAGGAAGTGAAGCACAAACACAGGACCAGTGTGTACTGTAACAAACTGATGGAGTACCTCAAGGGACTCCTCTAGTGGAGTCTCATGACAGAGCTTTGTAAGGGAGACCACTGATTTATAGATAAAAGGGAGTCTACTCCCTGATTTAATTATTTCTGTAAGGGTGACTCTATAACAAACCTTGTTTCCAGCAGAGAAGAGTACCCTCTAACAGAATGGTGACGTTTGTAAATGGAGACAACATCATATCACCACTGCAATGTGTATTTATTTTCAACAAATTTGAATTATCATACTTATCAATAAAATGTTCATTTAAATTCACTCTAAGTCTGTTGTTGTTTTAGAGCATTTAAAATATTAATTAATACAACTTTTATACATATAAGTAAACACACGAATGTGTTGTGGTGTCAGGATTATAAAAAAAGCAGTCACAAGTGAGTTGCATTTCGAATACTAGCATACCAGATTTTCTTATACTCAATGGCTACTTTTTATGTAAATGAACATTTTCAAAATCTCGGATGCAAAGAGCGGATTTCAGTTAATAAAAGAATGCTTCCGCCAACGTTCGAAGAACCGTATATTCATCAAAAAAATATAACAAAGACATTGAGCAAACATTTATAAAACGAATGTTATTTTTTTTTTATCAGATGGCACAAGTTCTTTCTAGTATAAATAATGGGATTTGTTATTTCTTTGCGAGCAAAGGCTCAGGGATAAGAATGTTCATGGGAAAATATGCAAGACGTAAACGGTTGGATTATAATAATACATCATTTTATTCACTATCATCACGGTACATAAGAGGGCCGCGGTAATTGGTTTTTGGAGGAATTACTGCGCAATATGTACCACAGACATACAGGTATACTATGGTTGCTACTATCCCGGCCCCCTTAACATTATTTTGATTTGTGGTTTTTTTAATTGCAGGAATAATTACTTTTCATGTAATCATTTTTGTAATATTTTACAAATCGGCATCCTACGGATAAATTTTTAAAAAAGAGTGTTATAGGTAGAAGACTTATCTCTTATACATACCTTTTATTATAAAATTCAAATATGCCTCGAAGCGGAACCTTCGTACGTTTTGTTTACAAAATGTTGTTTCTACCATTTGTTCAGTGTTTATTACATCGCTACATCTCTGAACACAGCCTCTAAAACAATACTAAATCGAATTGACGATTCGAATTAGATACCTGTTTTTATTAAAATGCCTCTGTAAATAAAGGATTTTCGTGACGTTTATTCATGTACTTGAGTAATCTATTGTTTGACCAATTTATCTCAGATTGCAAATCTATCATGTCGATCGATTTTCGTTAAAACTATCGAAAACTTACGGGGTATATTTATGGAAAGATGACCATGGCCTGGAGAAATATTCCGAACTACATTGAAAGTTTTTAAAAAGAGTGTGCACATGAAGATGTTCATTTGGCACAATTCCTAAAAATACCATAACAATTAAGTGTTATTATAATGCCAACCTTTTGAAATCCAAGTGTAGAACTTAAAATCTATATCAAAGCATAATTAATTTTAATTACAGTAAAGATTTATAGTTTTGTTCTTCTCTCTCTATCCACTGGCTCAAATCAAACCGCTTACATTTATAAATGTAGTTTCAAGAGTCAATTTGGGTTAGTTAATACGCAGAATACACATATTACAAAATTAGAGGATACAGAAAAGCGATTTAAATATTATATGAATTTTACATGTAAATATATATTGAATATCCTGCTTGGTCAACGATTCTATGACTTGTACTTTTACACACGGTCTTTTTCACGACGACTTATAAAACTTAATTCCATGATGGTGATTTGGAAACTATGCGGCAGATGGGTAATGCGGCATTGTCTTTGATAGCTTTGTTGACCAAAGACTCGGTGGGGACCTTCCGCACCAATACTTAATCGGAAGTCAACCCGGTTCAATAAAAAGTCACCTGATTGTTTCCTTTAGGTCACAAGTAACAAATCTATGGGTTGTTATTCAATTATGACGTAGAAGTTGATGTCAAAATTCAACCTTGATTACACGCATTCTCAAGTGTCTTCTCTTATGAATTCCAAATACGATTGCTTTATGTGGGCGATATATAAAAGCGGAGCGAGTAAAAATCTGTATCATTTTAGTCAGTTTGGCCATGGCTAATTCAACAGTATCTGTATGGTACACCGGCGTCACGAACGGTTTCAACCAGTCTGTGCTGATCACAAACAATTCGTCGGCGACACCTACAAACACATCTGGAAATTTTTCTTGGGATTTAAGAAGCCTTAAAGTAATGTGTTGTGCTCCAAGAAAAAACTATACTTTTTTACAAGTTATGTGCGATTCAGTATTCTTCCCGGTTATTCACAGCCGCAAAATAGACGAACCCGAGATTTCTTCGGCTTCCAAAAGCATCCTTATGCTTCTGTATTCTATAATAATTTTTGTCTCGCTGGTGGGCAATATGTTGGTCTTGATCACGGTGTGTGGGAACAGGAACATGCGGTCCGTCACAAACGTCTTCATTCTTTCCCTGTCTGTTAGTGATTTACTCCTGGCCCTCATTGCCACACCCATAAACATGGGCAACGTCATGTCAACGTATTGGAAATACGGGGCCTTTGCCTGCAAAATCGTCCCATGTATAACTACTTTTTGTGTGGCCTGTAGTTCATTGACGTTATGTTGTATTGCTTTTGAGCGATTCTACGCAATAATTTATCCGCTGAAGGTCAAGTTTTTTCAGGCGTCGACCAGACTTGTGCCCCTACTGATAACCGTTTGGGTCACGTCATTGATGTCAGGGATCCCCCAAGTTTTCTATTTTAAGCTTATCAAGGTGAGAGACGTTTGCGGCAAAGTTGTGAATGACGTTTGCACACTACCTCTGATCACAAGTAAGTCAATGGAGTTTTTTCAGTTATGGCTGCCGTTTGTTGTCCTTTTCGTCGCCCCTCTTCTGGTGATGACAATTCTTTACTCAATCATAATTGTAAAGCTGTGGGGCAGACGACAGATTGGGATATCCATGAAAGCAAGCGACTCCTACCGTCTGAAGCAGAAGAAGCGCGCCATCAAGATGTTGGTGACTGTGGTGGTCCTCTTCATCATTTGCTGGCTTCCCATTCAAACCTTCAATGCCGTGGGAGAGAAAGCTTCCAACATGACACCCGTTGCCACTTTGCAGTGGAAAGCGTTTCTGAAATGCTTGGCTTTAAGTAGTAGCTGTTACAATCCCATTGTTTACGCATTTATGAATGAAAACTTTAGGAAGAATTTCGCAAATCTGTTGCGCTGTGGAAAACACAGAATTGAACCGCTTTCCGTGAGAAATGTCAATCACAGAAAATCAATTATGACAAAACCAGCGCAAGCCGTGTGGATCAAATTCGGATCCGAAAATGTCACCAGCGCGCCGACCACGAATCCAAGGAAGACAACCGAAACTAACATAAAGTGACTATTGAAAGTGAATGAAATATGTACATTAACCTGTTAACTGCAGAACTAAAGCTCAATAGCTCTATGTGAAAACTCGGTTTGACAGGGCGTAAACAAATCTGTATGCATAAGTTCTTACTTATGATGGAACATGAACATTAAAAAAATTGTTATTTTATAAGGGCACACATATTTCTGCTTTCATCCTGATAGATTGGTAAATAATGTATTGATTATTTGGATGAATTTTAATTTGTACTTTGACCCTGTAATACATGTATCTCGAATCACAATCATACTAAAAACGTGTACAATGGAAGCTTCTTTGAATTTTGTTCATAGAAGACTAAAATCCATTAAACATTCGCCTTTAGCTATACTGTAAAGTTTGTAGTCATATACAAATCATTGTTTACCCAATTTTTACTTAAAATATATATTTCTTACCTAATCTTTACCTTTTAATAAATTCTTTGACAATTTTTTTTTGTAAAGATGAATTCTTAATGATACAACTACCATACAATACATCATGGATATTCTTTATCACACGTGTACACACTTGGAAAGTATCATACTACATCATGAGCACACTCAATTATCTTAACTCCATAAGTCTATTCAAAGCTGACATGTATTTTAATACTTTAATTATTTCCAATACCATGGTAACAAAACAAATTACTTAAAATGTACGATATCTATACAACTCTTCCATTTTATAAACATAAAATACAGTGACGATCAAATTTTGCTTCGCAAAAACTGTATGTCCCATTACAGGTACACTATTATTTAACACAGGTTGCACCGCATCTGTCGACTTTTTTCTTCAATCACGCACAGAAAAATTGAATGTTTGACACTTTATTGTAACACGTCACTGAAACCGCTTATTGTCCCACAAAAGCGACGGTCCGGTACTATGATACTTGTCTATGCCGTCCACAAGACTTAAATTACTGTAAGTGTGACATCTGCTTGCTAAGAGAGCTGAATGGTCGTGGCCTTTTTAGACTTTATAAAGATAAAGCAAAATATTCACATTTTAAAGCGAAAATAAATGGATTTTTCTTTACTTAATCATATGCTATAGCTTTTCAAATCAATCTAAAAAAATTAATGATGAACTGATGGTTTTTTTTTTACCACCCATCCTTCTTAAATTCTCCACTGTGTAAGTGGTGTTCATGCAGATAGTTCATGTTAATGTTTTTGCTTAAATATATTCTGTCATTATTGCTAGGAGTGTCGGAATCCAGTTTTCCCGTTCAGTAATCCATCGTCGTAAAACACACGAGTATCGGGATAGTTAGACCGAATTGCCTTTAGTACCAAATATTCTATGACTTTAAAGTATTTCCTGGGCGTATATCCGTCACGGATAGACCGACACACTGTCACAAACTTTGGGGGACTTTGTCGAAACACCTGCACAATGTTGTTTATTAATTCACCCCTAGTATGGACCTCCATTCGGTTCGTCCTATGTTCCGTTACCACAGTTTGGTTTGGGGAATTTGCTCCTCTGCACATGCCGAAGAGGGAGGGGTTCAGTAGTTGATACGTTTTTCGGGTTGTAGAAAGACAGAACCCGACAGTCTGAATAGCACTCAATTGTAATTTGTTTAATTTTAAAAATTCTTTAATAATTACATCAAAAAGAAGCGTTGTGTTTGTCAACGCGCCCGAGCAGAGATGTGAACGCCAGAAGGAACTCTTTCTCAAATAAAACTGTTTTATCTTGTTTACAAAATTGTTCCTGCATTTCTTATGTTTTTCAAACCTGCAATTGTTCAACTTAATAAATTCAAGCAAATCAGTTAAAAATTTATCCAGAACCTTTTCTGCAGGTGGGTTTAACGGACAAAATAACTGATTTAGGAAGCTGTCCAGCATCTCAATGTTTGGTACCGCATGATCAAAGAGAGGTTGGGATGCATATTCACAACCAAAAAAATCTTCGTCAATGTCTAGAATAATATCGACATTTTTATTAATGGAGTTGAGATATTCCACAGCCAAATCTTCTCTAATTTCGGTAAATCGAATGGACCTTTTAACAAAGCATAAATCATTTTCCATTTCTACTTCCGGATTTTCTTCGTCTTCTGAGAAAAACATGCACTTTTGACCTGTTTCGTCTGCGATGCACATGCAGAAATCTTTTTCGGGCCCCAGACTAGACTGCTGGACGATTGTCCAGCCTAGCTGAATTGTGCCAGAAGACTTCGAAACGTTGTGATTGATTTGATCCCATTTAGGCCAAACCCAGACCACATGTTTAATAAAACCTGCCATTGCTGCCGCCTGTGAAAATACATTCAAAATTTTAAAGATGACATTAAAGAAAATGTTTTCTATGGAGACTGGTCAGCTATTTTATAATTACTGGATAATGATGTAGAGAAATATACTAGCACTGACCATTGCACCATTGCCATAATAATGTTGTACAATAAATTAACAGCAAACACACATACATGCTTATAGTATGTACTACACACACATGTAATGAGAAAAGGTGAAAATTACTACCACACAGACAATTGCCAAGCACTAATTTTAAATATCCGTTTTCATGAAAACATCTATTTATTTTCGTTTTTGATGACACTGCATAAACAAGTTTTCTTTGCATATATTAACCACGTACCGTAATAAAACCATCGTTGCGCTGCATCATCATGTTGATGTCCTGTCCATCTAAGGGCCATTCGAAAAAAGGATACCCTTTCAAATAAGAATTGGTCGCAAGATCACTGTGTCCATCGATGTGGATCTAGAATTTCAACCAAGGGAAAAATCACTTATCAACTAGTTAACAAAAATAATCTGCATGAATTCTATATCACCAGAATATCATTAAATTTTACCACCTACTAAAGTTACGTCTTTAGGGATTCTTCCACGCTCAGCCTCCCTAAGCCAAAACGGCAAAACTTGAGAGAAAAAAAATTAAAACGAACTTAGTTATGTTTATTATAGAAAAACGTGAAAACGCATTCCCAATTGTTGCGATACACAAACTATTATGTTTTCACAAAAGAGACGGATTCCTGGCATTATCATACTGCGTTATTTTACAAGATTGAATAAAAGAACACGATATACTAGTAATTTCTTTACCCTCATGATGTTCCTCCACAACGTGAACTGGTAGATATGACCATCTGCGTGCTGACTGTCTATTGGACGATTTTAAACGATGAATTTCTAAATAATCAGTTCTCAGTGACAATACAACCAACCTTAAGCCAATGCAAATGGCAAATAAAGCTACAACAAAAAGTATCCATTTATAAGATCTTAAGAATCGCATCTTCCTCATGACCTGCGACCGACAGGATTCCAAATTGTTAATATATATAAATTTATAAATTTTCCCCGTGTTCTTTTCGCGACTCAAAGTCAATCTGTTGACAGAATTTTATGAAACAGATGCATGAAACTCTATTCCCCTATACGTGATAGCTAGATACAGTGTATCGGATGTCACTTTCTCATCAAATGTGTTAACATTTTATCATTGTACATTTACATTTTCCAGTGTGTTTGTCTGTGGTAACACTACGAATTGATTTTGTACCGTATAGTGCAATGCATTTCATCAATGACTATTTATTAATTTTATAAAACCGTACAATAACTGAAAATTATATAAATATAAGTAATAAGAAATCATTCTTTTAATATTATGAGGTAATTAAATACGGTCGGGCGTGATCAAATCTATCATAAAGCCTTTATTGAATTTGATCACTCCAACTGTATTTGATCACTTCATAATACACAAAAAATTATTCCTTATTCATATTCCTTAAATATTTCTCCACCATGAAGTCTCAAAAATAGTGTATCATTAATGAAACCACATGTTTGTTTATTTACCATTATTGTTTTGAATTGTATATGGTACAGTAAAACTCAGCGAAGTTCTGGCGATAAGTTAACTTCGCCATATACAGTGTATATCCATTAAATTATTTATGCGCAATTCTTCATAACGGAAATGTAATATATACCAGTATTATTTACCATATTTTGATATTCGTATTTTGTATCGCACGTGCACTCTATTACCTGTTGATTGTGATGACTATATGTTAATCTTACAATGGCCAGCGGATGTCCATAGTATAAATGGTTATTTTTTCTGTACACGATTTTACATGTAGATCATCTTCGCTAGCCAAGGGTTTCTGATCCGCACCGCTTCTCACGAACCCTTGGCATATCGTGCTATCAAAAGTCGGGGATTTTTTCCTGGATTTTGATTGGGGTTTACTGAAACCGTTCGACCAATCAAAAAAGGCAAAACATATCTGATTTAATCGACAATGTTTTCCTACTGTCTTTAATTAAAAATAGCTCAAACCCTTATTTTTCTAGTCTTTCTGTTTTAGCCTGTATGATGCATGTATCATTTAATGGTGCAATAACAAGTACACCATATTGTGTATCAACAGAGGCATGCACTATTTACCGCTCCCAGTCTTACACAGCTGTTTCACCTTTCAAATGAATCTATATGTAACATTTCACATTTTTCCTATTTATTGAATACACTTGGTAATAAAACGTTCTTTCAACTTGTCAATATCATTGTCTAAAGAGGCTGTCATTTCTGCACCAGTAGGTTCGTTAAACTACGGCATGCATCTTTCTTTATTTGGCTGATTTAAAAATAGGATAGGAGATCACGTGATGAAAACACAAGTATTCCTTTTAAAGGAATGATCGGCATGTAATATCATTGGATAGATCTGTTAATGTTATTGCTAGCGCTCTCGAGCGCTAGCAACTACGTTAGTCTTTTTCATTGGAATACGCATGCTTGACTCCATAGTAGGGGATTCTGGGAATATTGTACTACTGTAGATAAACTGTACCATTTGAATTTCGTTTTATCATCATCACAAGAAGTTGTTTAATTGTTTAATAGAGTGTATCAGTAATTACCTGTCTTACTTTACGAAGCAATAACAATAACATGCATGATTATAGTTGAAGTATGTTAATGACATCTTAAAGGCCTCTCAATAAATTAACGCATATTGATTATTACAGAGTATATGTATTAAAATGCTTTAAACTTACCAATATTCTTGGAAAGTCTGAGGTTGACTCCATAGTAGGGGATTCTGGGAATATTGTACTACTGTAGATAAACTGTACCATTTGAATTTCGTTTTATCATCATCACAAGAAGTTGTTTAATTGTAAATATCAAAGTAACAGTATCTTAGGTCTTATAATGCCAAGCTTTTTTTTTAATTTTATAATAAATAGTTAGCTTTATCTTAACTATCTTCAAGCTTGGAAAACAACATCGGATATGTTTTCCGAGCTTGCCGGAAAGGCCCGAGAAGATACGATTGCCAATGGTTCTTGAAAATGTTCACCTCGAAATTCAAATTACAGTAGATACATAATGAGTAAGGCACAGTCAATGAGCTATGCCATTGCCGATGTGAACCCCACTCAAGATTCACAATTCTAAATTGAGACCCCACTCAGCTCAATTCCAGTACACCACTGTGCCTTCCTGTTGTTAATTAATCGATTTAAAAATTTAAACCAATGTTTTAGAAATCTGCTTCTGTGTTTTATGATGGCTGCAGCGCTAGCTTACCAATCTTTTTAAAAGATAAGGTTGTAGGAAAGCATTACGCTACATGCTTTAAGCTATATAGCACCATTTTGTTGATTTCCGAAATAGCAAGGCATGAATAAGCTTTACTTTTAGTAGGCGAATTATTCTTCCGATAAATATTCTTACGCATATGTGAAGAAAAACATGATTTGAATTATTATGTATGTAACTGTATGAATGATGTATTTTTAAGGCAAACGGATAAAAACAACAATTTTAGTAATCTATGTATAATTAAACATTTAAATGAGGTTGTCATTGCATAGTAAAAAAAGTAGTGCAAGGCGCAATGCGTGGGCAAATAGTAAAATCTGCCGGATGCCTCATATGGACACAACTGTGATCGGCCGAAGCCGATCACAAAAACCCCGACTTTTGATAGCACGATATGCCAAGGGTTCGTGAGAAGCGGTGCGGATAAGAAACCCTTGGCCAGCGAAGATGCATGTAGATTAACATAGACTGAAATTGGCTCTCTGGCGTCATGCAAGGAATGAAGTACTTTTTTTTTTAGTTAGAAAAACAAATGTAATTTAAGAATTTTTAATAAAACTTTTAAAGGTATTTTGTTTCAGTTATATATATTTCAATTTCTATTTAGTAAAATAGATTACAGAAAAGAAAATACTGTATTTAGAAGAAAGTATGAATCTACAAAATATGTTCAAATGTGCTCATAATAATTTAAAAAATATGATTCAACTAGTACTTTAACAAAAAAATATAACATGTTTACAAGCCTACAAGCGTTTTATGGTTCTCAATGCAGATTCTGTCATAAAAATGATAATTAAGTGAGAATAATGATTTGAATAATATTTTTTTAATTTCTTTAAATAATAAATTTGTATTGATTCTTCTCTTTGTATAATAATTATGGTTATTCACTGTAAAATCACATGGTGTTAACTCTGTTTATTGGTACATGTAATAAGCTTTTATTGTTCCATCTTTGCAGAGTTAACTGAAAAGATATATATATATATATATATATATATATATATATATATATATATATATATATATATATATATATATATATATATATATATCCTCGTTAAGTAACATCCGGTTGGAAAAAAGGAAGAGTAACGCTTGTTAACGATAAGTTACGCTTGTTAACAAAAAGTTATATTTTTATTGTTTTTCTTTACATAATAGCTTTAATTTGAAAATAGCTAAAAGCTGTTACAACTATCCAGTAAGATTATATATATGGTGGGATTATTTAGAGCATTGTTTAGACGAAGAAAAAGCGGTAACGCTTGTTAATCCTTAACAGCATATGACAGGTAAAATGATCAGATAGAAACCGAGCTTTTAAACAATGCAAATGCCATATAGTATAAACGGACGATACACATAGATGCCTACAACATAAACATAATTATTTAGATCCAAACTTTTTCAGATAAGATCGTTTTTAATTAAATTCCCTATTGGAGGATTAGTTTTGGTAACGCTTGTTAATGATTCGAACAAATATTGACGAGTTACAAATTTTGCCTCAATTACAGAATGAGACAAAAGTAGTTCTTATGTCAAATAATTTCTGCGTAATGATACAAAATGATTATCTATATAATAAATCGAGTAAGACAAAAGTATTGTGTTGACGGTAGTTTTTCTAGCAAATTAAAATCAAATTTTGTTACAGTTATTTTCAATTATAAAAGGATAGAGACGTATAATTTTATGTTTTGACAAATAAAGGATGAAAAATAAACAGATCAGATATTTATCGACAGCTTGACAGGTCGAAGAATTGACAGGTCAATAGGTAGATAGGTCGACTGATGACAGGTTAACAGGTCGACAGCTGACAGTTCGACCAGTTGACAGGTCAACGGTTAGACAGGTCGACGGGTAGACAGGTCGACGGTTGAAAGGTCGACGTGTTGACAAGTCGAGGGTTAGACAGGTCGAACTTCGATAGCAGAAATATTGATAACCCTTATCATAAGCCTATATATACATGCGACACATGGAAACCACTGTGACAGCTATAATTTGGCTATTAGATAATAATAATAATAATATGTTTAAAATATAAATGTCGATATATTGTACATGTATATAAATTTGGATATAAAACCCCTAAAATCATTTACGGCAAAGCATGTATAATTTTATCCCATTACTTCAAGAAAAAAAAAACCAATCGTAATTTGAGCGACAGTGATGTTTTTAGTTGGAGTCGTATAAACGAGAATGACTGTTCTACTGCAAAGCAAATTAAAACAACAATATCAAGTTTTGAAGTTATCCTCAACACGCACGTGGCAACCACACAGCAAATATTTTATGTGTATTAAGGTTTGTTGTATCCATGTCATTGTTAATTTACAATTGCACTGTATGTCGTTTCACTATGCTTTATTAGACTGTTCGAGCTTTTATGTAAAGTAAGGATAATAATCATAATTTTTCTGTAATCAACCCTTGCTAGTTTTAATCATTTTACAACATTCATATAAAGTCAGTTGAAAATTAAATAACATTCTGACTCATGTTTTTGATACTTGATCTGTTACTTGACAGATTCGGTTCATCAAGATTGAATAACTGGATTTTTAAAAACCACCAAACGGAGACAGTTTAGAACACACACTTTTATTGCGTTTGGACGAAGTCATCATTTTTATTTTTGAACATTGTATTTTTAATCAATCTCGGTGCATCTGTTAGCGAAGGCGGCATATGATGGAAAATCCTATAGTTTTTCTTCTTTATGCTAAGGATGGATTGAAGATTGCAGATACAGTAAAGATACGTTTGGAACAAAACGAAACTACCGTACATGTTGCAGACGTTTTGCGAATCAATGAAGTGTTCCCTTCCTCAGCATTAGTGCTGTTTTTAACCCCTGAGATGTTATCTTTGTTAAAATCACCTAATGCACCCGATCTGAAAAGTGTACAACAAAAAAGCAGCACATGTGCTTTATTTTTCCATGAGATGATCAACTTCGCTGGAGATTCAGTCCAACAAATTCTTAAGCAGAAAATTCCTTCCTTTGATAATTGGAATCCTTATCCGTTAGAGAAAAGCGTTCGTTCAACTGTTCTACAAATCTTAAACCTGGTTGAGACGGTGGATGTTGAGATTCCAGATCTTGTGTCCGACTGTAAACTTTATCCAGATGCTGTTTGGGAGGTATGTTAGAAAAATATGTGACAATAGGTTTTTTTTATTTAGTAAATTTGTTAAGTATTAATAATGTATTATGAAATTTCAGGACAAGCAGACTGTGTTCATATCCTTTAATTCCGAGAGAACACAGGAGGACAAGGTGACAGTTGACGTAGATCAAACCTTGTTTGAAGCCATCTGGGTTAATCCGCACACCTTTATGTTCGCATACAAAGGTAAAATTAATAATCTGTCGCGACAAAAAATAAAGATTCTGATCATATGCAAATTATAACGTTTACATGAATTATGTTAAATGGCATAAAGTTAAACTATTATATATATATATTGATATCGGTATTGATAAAACCAAGTCAAGAATATGATACATACTAGGGTTCAACAATATGTACATTTGACACACATACTATTGTGCGAGAAACATTATGAAAACAAAAGACACTTAGTATAGTAGTTTATAGTAATTTGTTTTAAAATTCGGACTTATGAGTTGTGTTGTCTCTTATTTTCTGTTAATCTTTTAACTCTATGCAGATCGTAGGGATTTCGTTCAGCATACGGTGACAGTGTTTGCAAATGATGCCTATGTAGGTGCATGTAAAGTCCTCATCAAGAACAGGGATCAAATTCTACTAGAAGAAATCAATGACGGGAATTCGCCACTTCATTATCTGCAAGACATCATGCAAACAATCAAAGACACGGAAGTCGAATTACAAACGGTTTCCAATGATTCCAGAATTCTAAAGGGCACTAGGCAACTATTGAAAAGATTGAACCAAACAGTCTCAATAGGTATATTCATTTATACCTAGCAATTTAAAGCGACAGCGATTTAAAGGGAAAATAAATGTTGACTAAATTACATACTTATGCAGATATAGCGGCATAGCAAGAGCATACAATAATATGTCCTGTACTTTAGTTTCACATTTTATGTTCTAGAAAGTTCCGACCATTTGAAAAGCGGGACTCAAGAGAAACAGACCGATGATGAGGTGATCTTAAATGGCACGAATTTTTTGGGGATAGCTTTAGAAGAATCTGATGACAATTAAGTGTATTCAATTATATTTTTGTTCTTAATAGAGTGCTCAACCTTCACGCCTATATAGAACCATTCGGGACGTCAGGAATAAATGGGAAGGTATGGTGTCTGGTACAAGTAACATACATCTACACTTACCAAACAGTATCATAAAAGACATAACATGAAAATTAATATCAGGTTCAAGTTACGTATCTCTAGTTTAAACAAACAGTAAGTTTACGATATAATAGAAAGATAGTGGTTATGTCAGATGCAAGTAATGTATGTCTACAAATTCTAAGCGTTAATACTAATTTCTTCAGACCAATTGTATTTTAATAATTTAAAGAAACAAACTGGTTTTCTGCTTAACGAAAATAATTATCACACAAGAGTTCTGAACATGATTACTATTCAAATGACGCATATCATGCTTAATTAACAGTAGAAAATGAGTAAGACTTGTCTACTTAAATTGGTTTATTTTCGTGTAGGTCAACCAAACGCTTTGTCTTCGCAACGCAGCTTTGCTCAAATTTAGCGTGTGGTTGAACGAGAAAATTATGAAAATCCATTTAAAAAAAATTATAAAATGTATTAGTAAATTAAATGGTATTTTGTTTTTATGATGCTAATCATTACAACCCCCCCCCTCACAAAACAATAGGCAGATGTACACACTTTGTCCATATCTTTGCAAAAACTCGATCTTTTTCATTGCATTTTTGTTTGCTCGGAAAAGCAAATGGTTTGCGGCCGTTCTCTTGATATTTGCGTCAAGTTTTTAGGTCACCTGAGTAAACTCAGGTGACCTATTGCTATCTGTTTTCGTGCGTCGTGCGACGTGCGTCGTGCGTTAACAATTTACATTTTTAACTTCTTCTTAAAAACTACACGGCCAATTGTTCCTATTTTTGGTGTGAAGCATCTCTATGATAAGAGGAATGTAAATTGTGAAATTGGTGGCTCTACCACCCCCAGGGTGCCACAGGTGGGGCCAAATATGCAAAAAACAGCCAATTTTTCAAAAATCTTCTTCTCAACTCCCACACATGTGAAGAAAAAACTGATTGCATGGTTATGATGTCCATGAAGCCCTCTACCAAAATTGTGAAATTTATGGCCCCTGGGTCAGGGTTTTAGGCTCTAGGGTGGGGCCAATATGGCCATATAGTAAAAATTTATTAAATCTTAGAAAATCTTCTTCTCTACTCCCATAGATATTTGTTAAAAACTAAATGCATGGATATGATGTCCATGAAGCCCTCTACCAAAATTGTGAAATTTATGGTCCCTGGGTCAGGGGTTCAGGCTCAAGGGTGGGGCCAAAATGGCCATATAGTAAAAATGTATTAAATTTTAGAAAATCTTCTTCTCTACTCCCATATATATTTGTGAAAAACTAAAGGCCTGGATATGATGTACATGAAGTCTTCTACCTAAATTGTGAAATTTATGACCCCTGGGACAGGTGTTTAGGCACTAGGGCAGGGCCAATATGGCCATATAGTATGGCCATATAGTAAAAATGTATTAAATCTTAGAAAATCTTCTTCTCTACTCCTGTATATATTTGTGAAAAACTAAAGGCATGGATATGATGTCCTTGTGTTAAGTGGCATCAAATAGTATGTAGGTCATGGGCCCCGGGGATGGCCCTGTCCCACCTCAAACAGGAAGTGCCAGAATATCTTGAAAACGGTTAAGAACCTTACAGGTAGTGCCCGAATATCTTGAAAACGGTTAATATCCCCACCCCTAAACCATATATATTCTTGTTCCTTGGGTCATGTTAGTTCACCTGATATATAGTAAAGGACCCCTTTGGAACATGATGAAACTTTGTGGGTCATCCCTACTCTATATGATAGCCTCGTTCGTTTGGGAGACTTTATAATCGCCCCGATTATAATTACATCTTGTTTTCCTTGCTTCTTCCTAAACCATATATATTCTTGTTCCCTGTGTTAAGGGCCATCAAATGGTATGAAGGTAATGGGCCCTGGGGCTGGTCCTGACCCCCTCTCAAACAGGTAGTGCACAAATATCTTGAAAACGGTTAATATCCCTACCCCTAAACCATATATATTCTTGTTCCTTGTGTTTAGGGCCATCAAATGGTATGTAGGTCATGGGCCTCAAGGGTGGTCCTGACCCCACTCAAACAGGAAGGGCCCAAATATCTTGAAAACGGTTAAGAACCCCACCACTAAACCATATATATTCTTGTTCCTTGTGTCAAGGGGCATCAAATGGTATGTAGGTCATGGGCCCCGGGGATGGTCCTGACCCCCCTCAAACAGGAAGTGCACAAATAACTTGAAAACGGTTGCGATCCCCACCCCTAAACCATATATATTCTTGTTCCTTGTGTCAAGGGGCATCATATGGTATGTAGGTCATGGGCCCTGGGGGTGGTCCTGACCCCCCCCTTAAACAGGTAGTGCCCGAATATCTTGAAAACGGTTAATATCCCCACCCCTAAACCATATATATTCTTGTTCCTTGGGTCATGTTAGTTCACCTGATATATAGTAAAGGACCCCTTTGGAACATGATGAAACTTTGTGGGTCATCCCTACTCTATATGATAGCCTCGTTCGTTTGGGAGACTTTATAATCGCCCCGATTATAATTACATCTTGTTTTCCTTGCTTCTTCCTAATGGAGTTATCTTCCTTTGCTTGTTCATATTTAGTAATTAATCATTGAATATAATGTAATTATAAAGAAGTTGTATGATCAAAAGAGTTATGCAAGGCTTCTTATTATTTGAAGCAAAAACAGTTTTTGAACTTTCAAAATAAACAAATAGACTTGTTAGAGTACCCGCAACGTTATTTTTTACAATCCTATCCCATCGTATCGTGTATCAATCCTATCGTATCGTGCGTGTATACTGTTCTATCGTGCGTTAATGATATCGTATCGTGCGTGTATACTGTTCTATCGTGCGCTAATCCTATCCTATCGTGCGTTAATCCTATCAGGTTTATCGTTCAATTCTAACAGTTTTTACGTTTATTCTATCGTGCTAATCTTTTCGTGCCTATCCTATCCTATCGTGCGTTAATCCTATCCTATCGTTTATCTTGTAAAAATAACGTTGCGGGTACTGTAATAGTAAAGTAATAATTGGCTAACTAAAATCACTGATATAAAGGTAAAATGATTTTGGTATATATGCCAGATGGTGATTCTCAACGAATGTTGAATAATCAAAAACTAGAACAGGAGAAGTGAGTAACTCATGATGGCTTTTATCGATAAAGCTGTGGGTTTTTTTTTCGTTTGTTTAAATGCCCACAGGGAGAATTTCTGTCTGCTATGGGATGGGGGATGGGAGGTTGTTTTAGATAAAACATGAATAATAGCCACCTTGTTATTATTATTAAATTATTTTCTATCAGAGTCTTGCACCTTTTCAATATCAGGTCATTCACTCTTTTATGATCTCTTAAGTTTTTCGCTAAAATTATTGGTTTAATAGTCCTTTTTAAAAGATTTCAGGCAGGGAGGTGGTCGTCATTACAAATTAAAAAATTTTCTATTCCAGAATAAAACTTAATTAAATGCATATATGAGACTCCTTGACAAGTTTGTGTATGGGTTATGCTACTCAGGTGACCGATAAGGCCTATTGGCCTCTTGTTTCTTGTTAAAATTGTTTTAAAAGCTTTGAATTTGAAAATTTTTTTGTTTAATTCTTTTTAGCGACGAACCGAGTTCACGATCAAAACAACTGGTGATTAAAACGTCCTTTCAATGATCAAGTTTTTCCATATATCCCTTTTTAAAAATACAATTTTGATGCTTTAATTAAACGTGTAAAATGTAAATGACCAGGTTTTGAATATTGTTACCCTAAATTATGCATTTTAAATGTTGTATGTATAGTATAGATAATGGTATTTATTTTTAAGATCGTTCAAAAAGAGACGCCGATGTTCCATTTAAAATATCTAAACTGGTAAGTATCAAAGAAAATTCGTATCCTAGTGTCGATTTCGAAAACTGATACACAAGTCCGAAAGATAATATGCTATAATAGGATTTTCAACTACAAGATGATAAATCTAAAATTATTAAGCTAATAATTTTTTTTTAATAATTTTTTTTAGCGAAAACGAAGTCAACGATTTTCCAATGCTCTGCAAAACCTGAGTAAAAAAGAAGACTTTCCTCACATAAACCTTAATTTAAGTTTAAAGAAAAGATTGCCTGCAGACTTTTTTGAATTTGCGAAGAGTTTATTCAAACGTTAAATATTTTCTTATATGCTGTTAAAATTACTAAAATAATAAGTCAGAATTAATTTTTTTAAATATTTCAAAATAATTTTATATGGAGCTCATAGAATATATATATTTATGAGGCTGATTCACATAAAACATAGCTCTTACTATATGCTAATTGAATAATAATGATAAAACTATTGTCATGTTGAGGAATGTATTCTGTATGCAGCAAACGACAAAAGTGAGTGTCTTGAAATGACGACCGGGATCTTTTTACATAAAACTGACCCCGTGTCATTTAAGAGAAGTGTCATTTATCGACTGTAATGATGAAATTAATTTTGATTATTTTATTGTAAATAAAATAGATACATTAATTGAAATCTTTCCTTTTTGGAAAAGTTGTTTTGATTTTTAAATGATGAAAATAGATAACTGTGGAATTGCCGGAATGATTTTGGAAATTTTGGGCAAATATTAGACTAACTATGTATTTGTATATACTGTAGAAGCAGAAATATTCGTTGAGGATTTAATTTCATTATTTTCGTTGGCAGTATTAATCAACAAAATTAAATCCATGACAAATTTTTAACCCAAGTATTAATAAATACAGAGTTGATGCGCGATACCTTTTAGTGATAACGATATGACGAAATTAAATGCCAACGAAATTATATTTTGTTTAAAAACAACGAAATTTTATTTATATCAATAAAATAGTATTTATCATGTATGATAGATACAGAAAAGTTGTACTTCTATTTATCGGATTTGTTGGTAATCGTATAATTTAATTTAAAATGCTGGACAACAAGCTACAGAAGTGCACTAAAGCTTTCAACATAGGTGAGCTAAATCAGACTAGGACAACATATACCGAATTTAATGTGAAGGCAAGGACAGTATGCTACTTTAAAAGAAGCCAAGAGGAAATACTGCACCTTAGATACATGTAACTAGATCATTTTTGCAGCTTGAAAATTTATACGAGCAAAATATCTGATGTACAGAGTTTTTCTAACTCATTCAGACTTGTTTTCTGGGTTTCAAAAGAGGCTATGATTCAATTAAACAGGTTTTTTTTTATCATTGTCAATATCATACTGACATTTTTCTTCATGTACAGAAGACAGTTAATGGTCAAATCTTCACGTTAGAGATGTCATGAATTTATAAAGGTATTAGATTAAGCGAAATGAATTTTGATAGTTCCTACACTGCAACTAGGGGATATAAATTCGCAAAAAAGCTATCGTCGTTTGATTTCTGAAAATTTTGCATTGGAACATTTTCCATTGCATTGAATACAAGTACTAGATACAAGTACTATACTATATTTGTACATGTATGAATGAATTTGGAAAGAACTATTTTGAATGGAAAATATTACTAGGGTTTTTTGTATAGTTTTGTATTGTTTCTTTGGGTTTTTAGTTGTTGCAGAAATGCCAAAAACATCCAGATTCCGTGCAATTAAGGGATTACCGTGCGTGTGCACACTCCACGCTGTTATTGTAAACTGCATTGAGAATGAACAGTGCACGCGCGGAAAGGTGTGTGCAACGCCTTCCATACATCCTTCCGTTCAATGGGAAAATGTTTGGAAACGATAGAAAATTCAAACCTGTGGTCATGTATTTTGTAAACACATCGTATGAAGACACACTATTTGTTAAAACCTGTTCTGTGTTGCATCAATTTTATAGGGTTGTTTAATTTATGCATTTTGTATGTTGTCATATCTATCGCTGCATCGTGTCGTTAGCCACGTCAATGTTTGGCTGCTTGAGTTTACAAAACTACTGTGATGAGAGTTCTTGTAATCAGCTTGTTTAGTGCAGAATTCGTGGAAAACAAATTTTTACACTTTTAAACAAATAGCCTTCACCTTAGATTGGTGCTACATTTCCGGAATTACGATTACCTACGAAGTCAGTTGTTATAACGTGTTTGTTCAATAATTGACTTTATTTTTTTTTAATATATGAACATACATATTACTCAAATCAGGTTTCTTAAGACAGTTGAGAAAATGTTTTCTTTTTTATTTCTTTTTTAAAGCAATCATTCATCGCCTCAAACATGAAGTTTTTATCGGTCGCGGAACATTATCTTATCTGAAGTTACCTCTTTAATAAAACTTATTGCCTAAACTTTTTACTTTTATCAATTATTTTTCGTTTCTTGACTTGTTCTGAAATTTGCACATAACTTATACTAATAATTGTAATTTGTCCTTACACTGAACTTTATGCCAGTTAATAAAAACAAATTCATTTTTAGTTAAACACATGGATCTTTAATCAGGTCTTTCTATTAAAGGTCATATTTCAGAAAATCGTCATGCTAGATTTTCCCGTAGTTTCTCTCATTTGTGCTCATGATGGAACTAACATTGCTGACACGGTCAAAAAAAGTTTAGAAATAAACGAAACCACAGTACTTATTGTTGACGTTTTGCAAATCAGTGAAGCGCCCCCTTCCTCTGCACTGGTACTATTTTTGACCCCGGGGATGTTATCTGTGTTGAAATCATCATATGCACCCGAACAGTGTGTATAGCAAATGCAGCACGTATGCTTTGTTCTTTCATGAGACAATAAACTTCTATGGAAATTCGATTCATCAATTGTTGCAACAAACTATTCCTTCATTTCAAAATTGGAGTTGTTTTCCTACAGGAAAGAGAATTCGAACAATCGTTTTAAAAATCATAGAACTTATTGACACAATAGAAGAGGCACCAGCTCAAGAATTACCGGGTCTCGTGTCTGACTGTCCATGTAAGCTTTATCCAGAGAGTGTACGGATGGTGAGTTTTTAAATTAGTTGTTTTTGTTGTTTTATAATAATTAAGGTCTTCCGTTTCCAACGGAAGACCTTATTGTTTTCGTTCGGTTTCTTTTTCCCTATTATTATTATTAGGGTCTTCAGTTTCCAACGGAAGACCCTCTTGTTATTCTATTGTTTTTTTTTATTATTATTATTCTTTTTCTTTTTTCTTCTGACTCCGTTTTGGCTTTATATCTAAAAAACTACTCAACCGATTTTCATGAAATTTTCAGTGATTATGAGAAATATCTGTCCCTCAAAGCCTTCAAAAGCTGAAAAATGACGTCACTTCCGTTTTCTTTTTACGTCAATTTTAAATTTTTCAAAAAGCGATTTTGTCCAGTCATTTTCTTCTAAACTTTTATATATAGAGATTTGAGATTTTCAGTGATTGTCTATTTCTCGATTTACTTAGGGCATTTTGACAAAAAATCAGAATCCGTCACTTCCGATCAAAACAGGAAGTGAATCAAATTTTTCGAAAAAATAATTTTTTTGATTAATTCAAAAACGTGTACGTGTTTTGTAGAGCTTATTTAGCTGAATCTAATTCTGAAATCCGTTTTAAAATCGGACGATGCATCGTTGAGATATAAGCGTTTAAAAATTGATTTTTCCGGAAATTTTGATTCCGCGTTCTTGGTTAAGAAAATAGTCTTATGTTTTAAGTTAAATTAACTCGTACCTAAAATAATTCGAAAAATTGTTAAGTCGTACTTGAACACATTCGGATTTTTTTTTGTTAAGTTGTTCTTGAAATCGCAAAGGTTTTTGTTAACTCGTACTTAAAATCTTTCGGAATTTGTTAAGTCGTACCAAGAATTATTCGATTTTTTTTAACTCTTAGTTTTAGTAACTTTTGTTATTGGTTTAAGAACTTTGCCTCTTACAGGAACTTTAAGCTCTACTTTCGACATTAGTGGAAGACCCACTCGTTGCTTTGCAACGAGCTTTGCTCTAGTTATTATTCTTTTTCTTTTTTCTTCTGACTTCTTTTTTGCCTTATATCTCAAAAACTATTCAACCGATTTGCATGAAATTTTAAGGGATTATGTGAAATTCTTGTCTTTTGAAGCTATTAAACTTTCAGTCATAAAATCGCTTCCGTTTTTTAGTTACGTCATTTTAAAAATTTTCAAAAAGTGATTTTGTCCACGACTTTTCTCTTAAACGGTTGTTTATAAAGACTTGAAATTTTCTGTGATTGTAAATCTGCCGATTTACTTATGGCATTTTTACAAAAATATGTATTTCGTCACTTCCGGTCGAAACCGGAAATGATTTTAAATTTTCGAAATTTTCATTTTTTGGAGCAAATATTAAAATTATATGCATATTGTAGAGTTTGCAAAGCTAAATACAAAACTGAAATTCGTTTTAAAATCGGGTGATGCATTGCAGAGATATTGGGGTTTAAATATTGATTTTTCCGGAAATTTTGATTCCGCAGTCAAGGTTTAGAAAATAGTGCAAAATTCACACTGAAAGTAACTCCTGCTGAAAACAATTCGTACAGGTCATAATCAGAGTGTTTATTGAAACGATTTTGTTAATTCGATTGATAATTAATTACGTTGAATGTGTAAACTTCGTTTGGAAAAAGAGAAAATTTTGTCAACAGTAATCATAACAAAAACAAAGCAGGTGGAATTGAAAACACAGGTCCCGATTCTAATAGCGAAAAGCGATCGAAAGTCTTTTCTGAAATTTGGTGAAAGTGTTATTCAAATCGCAATATTAAGCCTAACCTAATCGTCGCAGATCTTTCAGTTGTTGAATAATAGAACAACACGTGCAATGTACAGTATAGATTGGATCACTGAATATCGAGTTTGTAAAGATTTCAAATATGAATATATATTTATTGCAATTATTTATTTGAAAAATAAATGCATTAATGTAATGGATGTTAATCTGTGCTCTGCATATTAAACACAAACTTATTAGTTTTAATCGAAATAATTATCGTACGATTCACCATGTCAACTCGCCATGTTTTGACTGCGAACAACAGCTGATAGCGGTGTGTCAACATTTTTAAAAGAAGCATGGCCTGCAAGACGTCGATAGTGGAAAATTCAGCTCAACTATCGTATGAGAGATTATAAAGGTATGTTTCAATACAGGATATGTCGTGTTGACTTTTTCTTTTCAAAGTATTTGTACTTTTCAATCTAATCCGAGATTCCTCTGACTCTAACCTCCGCTTTTGACGTGCGTCACAATATAAAAGCGGGTGGAATATCTAAATATTTTCTGTTCTTTGTTTTTTCACGTGTATGTTTTGCACATCACTCTTTTGAATTTCTATTTATTATTTTGCTATGTATATGTATGTCTTATTGTTTATTGAACAACACACCATGCACTGTAAACAGTGCAATTAAATGGGGTGGGAGTTCCAAGGTACACAAGAGTAGAATGTTGTAATTAGAGTGCATGTTTGCATGATGATAACTTTACCTTTAATATTTGAATATAGCAGATCTTTACCATATCGCCTTTCACTTAATTTATAAATTTAAAAACTCAGACAGACTTGTGCTTAATTAAATAAATATATTTGACATGGTAAATATTCAATCTAATTAAAGTGATTTTACTATTGAACGAAACAACAACACAAATCACTTAAGTAAAAACGTATATTAAATGATAAGGAAAACAAGATTAAAGCTAACAAACCACAAGAACACAAGACAGACAACGTGCAACTGGCCTCGGTCTGGCGAACGGAACAACACAGTACACAGATTCCCCGGATCCCAAACCCGATCCCAATTTACATAAAAAATACCCCCGAAATACACTACATTCCCCCCCATTTTGAGGAGGAATGCCCCAATTCCGACCCCCGAAGCCATTTACATCACAAATACACAATGATACACAGTATTTATATAACCCCTTTGATGGACAATTCATATTGTACTTAAACTAAAAGAAGAACACATATATTAACAGTCAATTAATCACATAGGAAACATCACACACAGTCTCTGCCACACCGGCCATCATCCTGTCTGGACACCAGGAAACGCACTGGGCGGGGTCCATGGCACTGGGTCACGCCAGCCTCTCACATCCGTAGGGTGGTCCTGGCATACAAATGTCCTCCCGCAATCCAGAGGGTGAGTTGGCCTTAAACATGGGCACCTTGCTTGCTCCAATGCTGAGGTCTCCAGTGCTACAGTTAAGCTCAACCCCATTCTCATGCAGGAAATCAATCCCCAGGAGCATGTCAACCTGTAATGGCGCAACGTATACATGGTGCCGTACATGAGTCCCTCCTATCTCTACAATAACATCTCCGAGGGCACCCACCGTCATGCTTTCCCCGCCCCCAGCAAGATTCACATCTTTGCTCGAGATAATTTCTGGGCGAGGAGACATCTGATCATGAACGCTCTGGGCCACAATGGTTATTTCAGCAGCTGTATCAACCACAGCGCTCACCGGGACATCATTCACCTTCACTGGTATTCGCCATGCTCTTTCCCCATAGCCTACACCCCAAGACCTGACTGACGACACAATGCCCTTCTCAGCCCCAACTGTCGGAGACCCTTTTGCCCTCGCTTGCTTGCTCCCTACATCTGTACCTGCTGAAGACTCTCGACACCTCTTTAGACATTCCCTCCTAAAATGTCCCCGCTGCTTGCACTTAAAGCAGCGGCTGAACCACCGATGGCGCTTGCCTTTTCCAGGGGGAGATACTCCCCGGTTAGGTGGAGTAACCTTACCGCCATAGGTACAATCCAGTCCTTGTGACTGCCTGCCAACTGACACCATGCGTACTTCCCTGGGACACGGGTCAAAGACATGAGGGCTGAGCTGGTATGTCTTCACTCGGTGGACTGCCTCATCTACAGTGGAGGGGGGACTTTCAATCAACTTCCTACCCGCTCTCGTGTCATTGCAACCCATTGCAAATCGCAAGACTGCCTGCTCCTGAAGCACCTCTCCTGGGACTTTAGCCCCTAGAGCCCGCTGTGCAATCTCCATGACACGGTCACCCCACTGTGCTAGACTCTCTTCTTCCCCTTGAGTCATAGAGTAGAACTCTACCTGAGACGCAGCCTGAAGTGTTCCCTTACCAAATCTCTGCTCGAAACGCGAGGCTATTTCAGGGAAACTCAATTCCTCACCCCGCGACAAGAGAAGATAGAAGTACTTGAGTGCTGGTCCCTCCACTGAAACACTTAGAGCTAACAGACAGTCATCATCACTCCACCCATAATACCTTGCCAATGTTCTAAACTTAGCATAGAACAGACCCCACTCTAAGCTACCGGTATACTGAAGACACTTAGCCTCTGCTGGGACATTCCGACCTGACCTGGAACAACTATGCGACACATTTCCCCTAGCCGATGGAGGTACTAACAAAACATCCCTATCACCTTGTGCCATACTGGCTGCGAGGTTACCATCAGGCGCCACCCCGCTGCCAGAGTGACTCCTACCATACCCTTGTCCTGCCAGAAGACTTGAGTGGCCTTGGGTTCCAGGGGAATCCCTACCCACATGTGAGCTCCCCATCTGAGGCAGAGAAGTCTCAGATACCTTAAGGATGGACGGGCCCTCATCACTATACAAAGGTCCCCCACAAGATAGTGCCCCCTTACTTTGGCCTAAATGTATCCCACCCTGACTGACTGAAGTATGGTTTACCTGACTCTGCCCAGATAGATTTCCCTGGGACAGGACTACCCCCATACTGACTGGTGTGACACTAGTGTAGCAAGGAACACTCGCTACACTCCTAGTAACTGTTGCTGTGACCCCAGTGCTACTAGAATGGGAAATGGCATCCCCCCTGACTGGTGTGCTATGTGTACTATTGTTGTCCTCCCTGGGACTAAGTCCCCGAGAGCAACTGCCTACCACAAAGCCTGACAGCCCGATCAGCAGTTGTGTCACTTGGGCCAACTGGGACTCCAAGGCCTCGAGCCTTGCCATTAATACAGGATCCCCCTGTACAGTCCCCACATCCCGTGCATGTTTATCCCCAGCTGAGTCTGTATCCCTAGCTGCACCGCCACCATTACATCCCTGGGGGAGAGACACCTCTACCTCCCCAGCACACCCTGGTGGACTTAATGGAGATGAAGAACCGCAAAGCTGGTCACCCTTGTCAGTCGTGAATCCCTCCCAGGCAAATGTATCCCTCCCTTGGGCCCCTGCTAAGCCGCCCGGCTCAACCAACATGCCCCCCGGGACACCCATGCCACTCACGAACCAGGAACTCTCTCTACCCTGACAAAATGATCCTAGCTTTTCCTCCATTGCACAATATACAAAACCAACAACAATGCACTGCCCTACCACAACAATAACACAACACAAACCCCAAACCTACCAAAATTCAAACATGGCCGAACCACGTGGTGTCCCCTAAGCACCACGCCGGTCTAAAAAGACCGCTAAAATACCCTGCTCGCAGCGCCAATAAAGTGATTTTACTATTGAACGAAACAACAACACAAATCACTTAAGTAAAAACGTATATTAAATGATAAGGAAAACAAGATTAAAGCTAACAAACCACAAGAACACAAGACAGACAACGTGCAACTGGCCTCGGCCTGGCGAACGGAACAACACAGTACACAGATTCCCCGGATCCCAAACCCGATCCCAATTTACATAAAAAATACCCCCGAAATACACTACATAATTAAAATTAGACCTTTCGTCTGGCTCTCTGTTATATATGGTTATCGCTAGTGAAAGAGCATGTAAAACAGAGTGCAAGATGAAAAGAACTTCATATTATATCAAGCTCAGATTTTAGGTTAATGTTCCCTGATATCCGTAAAACAGTCTTCTCACGATTTAATTATTTCACAGAACCATTGTAATTTGTTTGAGATTAGTTTATATCATATACCTAGTAGTGTATCAGCCCTGATACACGTGTTTTGGACTGGGTAAGACAGCAACCAAAAGCTAGGGCTGTATCGCCTTCGGGGCTGATATTTCTCTGTCTCAGCCCGTCGTCAAGGGGGTGTATTGCCCTCAAATTTAAATTCATTATTTCCAAATATCTCTGCATTTAATTAAGACTATTTTGTGAAATAACGATAGAATAACAAATAAATAATACAAAGCATCACCTTACACGTCTGAATATTTTTATTTATTGCTGAAAATTGAAAAATAATAATTAAAAAATAGCGCCAAAGAGTGATATGTATCTAAGTAAGGGGAGGTAACCTACACAAGGGTTGTGTATTTAGAACAATAGCACGCTTTATTTAATATCAATCAACATTTAAATTATGGAGGATATAGAGAAGCATAGAACGAGACTTATTCTTAGAAAACCAGAGTTTAGATTGTAAAAATTAGGTGGTTAAGTAATGAACGCTCTTTTGAACGTTCTCAAACAACTTGCTATAACAGTAAGGATTTTTATGAATGGAATCGGACAGGAAAGTTGCGGAAACTTACGAAATTCAAGTGAAAGAATTTGACTCACTACAAAGTTGCTTCTCTCTCAATAATTCTGAATTCTAGAAAATAGTGCTTCAGATGATATAACTGTATTTCAAACGACGATGGTTTGTCAACAAAGTCCGACAACTCTTACAGTTCTTAACTCATATAAAAAGAAATAACAAATGAACGAGTTTTGTAAATCCGAAAAAATCTATACCTTCCTCATAGATAAATTTTATTCATTATTTGAATTTGAATAAAAGTCTTTGATTTTAGGTATATGATTTAAACAACCTCACACTATTGTTTTGATCTCGTCCCTGGTATCAGCCTTCGGATGGTATCGGCCCGCGCCCTTCGGGCTTGGGCTGATACCAACCGCTCGGGCTGATACCAGGGCCGAGATCAAAACAATAGTGTGATATTCTATATATCTTTTATACATATTGATTCATTTTAGGTAAATTTTACATGCATATAACATCTCCATTGTATGTAAACAATTTTTAAAGTAAGACAAATATATGTAATAATTCTTACTGCATGTGCCTCAGATCTCTCTCTCTCTCTCTCTCTCTCTCTCTCTCTCTCTCTCTCTCGTGCTTTTAATCTTGGCAAAGCATCAGAGAGCAACTTAATTTTGTAAAAAAATATCTCTGTCTAGTAAAAGAAATCAACTGTGCATTGAATTTTAAAATGAGCATCTTATCAATCCCTTATTTTTTTAATGTGAAACCAAAATCCAAAGCTTTGTAAAATTGTTCATGGAATTTTATGCGCATTATACATAGTATTGTTTTTAAAACATGATATTAATAAGAAAAAAAAACCTCACTAAATTTATTCGCAAAAGAAAAACCCAGTAGAATTGATAAAACATGGTATAGCAGAAGCTTATACTTTGACGCTGTTTGGATGGGTAATATTCCTTTGTAGTTTATGAATTGAAATATTGACTGTTGCACAATGAGTAAAACTCTCTTTCTCTCTCTCTCTCTCTCTCTCTCTCTCTCTCTCTCTCTCTCTCTCTCTTAATTTGATATGTTTATACCTAAAAAAAGGGGAAAAAATTAATCTTATATTATGACTTGATATGCAAATGTTTGTTTTTGAAGTGCCTAAATGTTTTTAATAATGTCATGTATTGGGATATGTCATACAGTTCAGTTCAGTTCTTTATTAACTTTAAGCTGTACAGCTTATCAGTACAATAAATATAAACAATATACACGTACAGGATACTTATTACACTATATGGCCAGTGTATTTTTTCCAGAAATACCAGCATATGTTAATGTAAACACAGCTATAAGTTAGGTTGAAACTTCAATTGCGCTTGCGTAAATTGGAATTCTGGGAAGGAATTAGATAGTTTGTGGTAGAGAAATTCGAAGAAGTTATGAAACTGGTCAGTTTCTAGGTCAAACTGCGCATCGGAAGACTGTCAATGGGAATCGTCTGCAGTCACAGTCCGGAGTCCGCGTATATCTTCCCGACTCTTTTAGTGAGATTGGAAAGTAAATATATTCGTAGTGGTTTGCGACGAGACCATGAAATTCAGAGAGCTATGTTTGCAAATTACAATTTTAAGTATTAAGTAGGTATGCAGTCATACATTGCATATACACCGCTACACGCTTATCTCCTCGCCTACATGTACAGCCATAAAAATAAGGGTGCAAACTAAATGTGTACCCGCATATTATTATTGTTTTGGAAATATTTATCTTGTATTTTAATAGATTGTGTATTCACTTTTGACCTAAGAATTAAAATTCTGCTGGCTGACTTTCTTAGCTTTTTGAAAAGCTAACCTTGTAGTACATGTATGTTAACACAGCTGATTGATATTTTTTTTTTATTTCAGCTCAAAACGGACTCTTGTTACCACATGGCGGCCACTAGGCTTTTACCTGTTGATTCTTGTGGTTTCAGCTCTTGAGGTTAACCTGTCACCTCTACCCACATGCATATTTCTTGTGTTCTACAAACTATTTACCGGTAATTCAAATTAAATCGGATAATGCATAAACAATAATGGAACTTTAAGAAAGCATCATGCCTTGTTGTGGTTTGTGTTTGATTAGAACTTATGAAAAACAAAATTTAGGCTGTTTAAAGAAATTTAAAATTGTTAGTTGTGAAAATTTGTTTTTCAATAAAAGTATGCAATTATGTTTCCTTGATTTTGTATTTGATAATTATAATATTTAGATGTGTTTAAATAATTGAAAAATCACCCTCCCCCCTTTTCAATTGTTACCATTAAGATTACATGTAGGATATGTAAATATACATTTGACCTTGATATAACATCTGCTATGATAATTACTTTTGAAATAAAAAGAGACAACATATTATAACCTTTTTAGCTCACCTGAACCGAAGGTTCAAGTGAGCTTTTCTGATCACCCGTTGTCCGTCGTCCGTCTGTCCGTCCGTCCGTCCGTCTGTCCGTCTGTAAACTTTTCACATTTTTGACTTCTTCTCTAAAACCACTGGGCCAAATTTAACCAAACTTAGTACAAGGCATCCTTATGGGAAGGGGATTATAAATTGCTAAAATAAAGGGCTTATCCCTTTTTAAAAGGGAGATAATTGCGAAACAGTGAAAATAGGGTGCATGTCTTTAAAAATCTTCTTCTCAAGAACCACTGCACCAGAAATGCCAATATTTACATAAAAGCTTGTATATATAGTGAAGATTTTAAATTGCAAAAATCTTGACCCCCGGACCAAAACTGGGGCCCCAGGCGGGGTTCAAAGTTTAACATAGAAATACATAGGAAAAATGTTTAAAAATCTTCTTCTTAAGACCCACTGCACCAGAAATGCCAATATTTACATAAAAGCTTGTGTATATTGTGAAGATTATAAATTGCAAAAATCGTGACCCCCGGACCAAAACAGGGGCCCCAGGCGGGGTTCAAAGTTTAACATAGAAATACATAGGAAAAATGTTTAAAAATCTTCTTCTCAAGAACCACTGCTCCAGAAATGCCAATATTTACACAAAAGCTTGTATATATAGTGAAAATTCTAAATTGCAAAAATCGTGACCCACGGACCAAAACTGGGGCCCCAGGTGGGGTTCAAAGTTTAACAAAGAAATACATAGAAAAAGTGTTTCAAAATCTTCTTATCAAAAACCATTGCACCAGAAATGCCAATATTTACACAAAAGCTTGTATATATAGTGAAGATTCTAAATTGCAAAAATCGTAACCCACGGACCAAAACTGGGGCCCCAGGTGGGGTTCAAAGTTTAACAAAGAAATACATAGAAAAAGTGTTTCAAAATCTTCTTCTCAAAAACCATTGCACCAGAAATGCCAATATTTACACAAAAGCTTGTATATATAGTGAAAATTCTAAATTGCAATAATCGTGACCCCTGGACCAAAACTGGGGCCCCAGGCGGGGTTCAAAGTTTTACAAAGAAATACATAGGAAAACTGTTTAAAAATCTTCTTCTCAAGAACCACTGCACCAGAAATGCCAATATTTACACAAAAGCTTGCATATATTGTGAAAATAATAAATTGCAAAAACTGTGACCCCTGGACCAAAACTGGGGCCCCAGGCGGGGTTTAAAGTTTAACATAGAAATACATAAGAAAAATGTTTTAAAATCTTCTTCTCAGGACCCACTGCACCAGAAATGCTGATATTTACACAAAAGCTTGTATATATATTGAAAATTATAAATTGCAAAAACTGTGACCCCCGGACCAAAACAGGGGCCCCAGGCGGGGTTCAAAGTTTAACATAGAAATACATAGGAAAAATGTTTAAAAATCTTCTTCTTAAGAACCACTGCACCAAAAAACGCCAATATTTACACAAAAGCTTGTACATATAGTGAAGATTATAAATTGTAAGAATCGTGACCCCCGGACTAAAACTGGGGCCCCAGGCGGGGTTCAAAGTTTAACATGTATAGGAAAATGTTTAAAAATCTTCTTCTCAAGAACTACAATGCAACAGTTTGAGATATTACTATGCATACATCCTTGGCTATTGTAGAATCTAAATTGTTAAAATTGTGACCCCGGACTAATACTGGGGCAACAAGAGGGGTTCAAAGTCTAACATAGAAATATATAGGAAACATGTTTAAAAATCTTCTTGAGAACTACAATGTTACAGTTTGTGAGATTATTATGCAACGATCCTCAAATAGTGAAAATTCTAAATTGTAAAAGCTGTGACCCCCGGACCAACACTGGGGCCCCAGAAGGGTTTCAAATTTTAACATAGAAGTATATAGGGAAAGTGTTTAAAATTTTCTTTTCAAGAACTACAATGCAATAGTTTGTGGGATTACTATGCAAGCATCCTCAAATTGTCAAGATTCTTATTTGTGTAAGCAGTGACCCCCAGACTAATACTGGGGACCCAGAAGGGGTTTAAAGGTAACATAAAAATATATAGGGAACATGTTTGAAAATCTTCTTCTCAATAACTACAGTGCAACAGTTTGTGGGATTACTATGCAAGCATCCGTGGCTATTGTAGATTCTAATTTGGTAAAATCTAATACTGGGGCCCCAAGAGGGGTTCAAAGTTTAACATAGAAGTAAATAGGGAAAATGTTTAAAAATCTTCTTCTTGAGAACTGCAATGCTACAATTTGTGAGATTAATATGCATGCAACCTTGGATAATGTAGATTCAATATTTTTAAAATAGTAACCCCTGGACTAATACTGGTGACCCAAGACGGATTCAAATTTTAACGTAGAAGTATATATGGAAAATGTTTATAAATCTTTTTTTCGAGAACTACACTGCTTTATTTTGTCATATTACTACGTAAGCATCCTTAAATAGTATAGATTCTAAATTATAAAAGCCGTGACCCTCGATCTAATACTGGAGCCCCAGAAGGGGTTCAAAGTTTAACATAGAAATATATATGGAAAATGTTTAAAAATTTTCTTCTCGAGAATTACAATCCTACAGTTTGTGAAATTACTATGCAAGCATCCTCAAATAGTGTAGATTCTAAATTGTTAAAGCCAACCATAAACCCTGGACCAATACTGGGGCCCCAGAAAGGGTTTCAAAGTTTAAAATAGAAGTAGCATATGATACCAAATTGAATGTTACAAGGAACTGTTGTTCAGGTGAGCGATGTGGCCCATGGGCCTCTTGTTACTGTATATATGCATTAAAAAATGTAGGAAAACATGTAAAATTTGAACATTTTTCATGGAATTCTCCTCCGTGACTTCTGTGTTTGAATTTAATTTTAATTTAAGGCAGATGTATAACTTTAAGGTCTTACTGTTTTAGCATGGTTAAAAGGAGACAAGAAACCAGAATAGATTAGATATTCACTAAATATGAATTTATATGATTGTTAGCTTACTCTTTTTCATGGAAACAAGAAATCGCATGCAGGGCAGCATGTCTATTTGTTAATTAAAATGCTACAAATCATTCAATAAACAAAAAAAGATCAAATTTTAGTATCATTGATGATTGTTTTCAAATATATGTTAGAAATGACTCAAAGAAATTGCCACAAGTTTCATAAAATAAGGTTAAAGATTTCAAACCATGACTGTTAATGAAAATCAAAAGATAGGGGGATGGTATACATGTAAGAGCATTTCTAAGTGATATGATGCTTTTATCATGAAAATATCATGTAGATGTATGTTATATTGAATAAGGTTTCTTATTAAAGAAGGTTGAACAACTATTGACCTCTGAAAGGTCAGGTAAAGATGTTTTACTATGGAGAACCCTATGAATCTGTGTTGAATAGAGGAAAGTGGAACAGGTGGGTTCACTTAAATGGCCATATTTTTCTTAAACCTCAATGGAATTGGCAATATGTGGTATACTTTTTCTCAGAATTGCATTAGCTTTCTAATTCTAAGACAAAACATCTTTTCATAAAATGTTAGTGTACTAAGTTAAAAGTAGCAAGGGACAGTTTCGGATAAAGTACCCGTTAATATTTTTGTAAAATTGAGAGTTGCTGTACTTGAAGGCTTATGAGTGTTGCTAAGATTCATGACATGAATTTTGATGATTATCATTAGTTAGAGGGATGTGTCTTGTTGGAATTGGTATGCAATATGAAGGTCCCTAATGTTAAGTACATGTACACGAGAAGCATAAATTGTGAAACTTGTGACTATGACTGTTGTGTTGACTGTACACAGTGAAATTGCAAGTTACAAATGGGTGATTATATAACTCGAAATGTAGGTGGATGGGACATTGTATACCTATTTACTGGCTTTGAGTAAATAGGTATTTTATTATACCAAAGAAAACTTTATTTGTCGGCGATGCAGAATTTTTTGATAATAAACAAATAAGAGTTATCGGACTTTGAATTGAATGCAGTGATCGGATTACTGAATTTAATGCAGCGATCGGATTACATTAGAATTGTTCCAAGTTTAAAAAAGAGGGAAATGGAATGTAGTCGGTGAATAGTTTCGATGACTATTACCATGGGCAGATAGCACGGAAACTATTTCACGGTTAGATAGAATAGCATGATAATTCATGGTAATTTTACATAAAAATTTTCACAGAGGTGTAATAAAGTAAATTATACATCGGTAAGTTTCTGACATGTGATGGTGCAACAAGCACACAATACGGAAGGTCAACCCTTTGAAATGCAGTGTAGAGAAAAAGTTGCTCAGAATAATGTTTTAAACAAAATGCTTTCTAAAAGTTTTTTGTTGATGGCCCAGTTAAGGAGTTTAAGGGCTTCGTAACTCAAAAACTTTTCAACCGACTTCAATGAAACTTTTCGAGGTTTTGTGACTTTATAATGCCTCAAAGATCTCAAAGTTTCCACGTCAAAGTCACTTTCGTTTTTACGTTACGTCATTTTAAAAAATTTGAAAAAGTCATTTTGTCTGCGGCGTTTCTCAAAAATGTTTAAGATAGAGGCTGAAATTTTCTGTGCTTATACAATTGTTATTTTACCTCTGTAATAAGGAAATGAAAATTCGTCACTTCTGGTCGAAACCGGAAGTGAATCAATTTTTTTTTAACATTTGAATTTTTTTATCAAATTGAAAACGTACACGTGATTTGTAGAGCTAATTAGGCTGAATTTAACACTAAAATCCGTTTTAAAATCGGACGATGTATTACAGAGATATCGGGGTTTAAAAATAGATTTTTCCGGAAATTTTGATTCTGTGTTCTTGGTTTAAAAAAATAGTGTTAAGTTCAAAGTGAAATTAATTCGTACCAAAAATAATTCCATAGTTATTAAGTCGTACTTAAACACATTCGGATTTTTTTTGTCAAATCATTCTTGAAATCATTAATGCTTTTGTTAATTCGTACTTAAATCATTCGGATTTTGTTAAGTCGTACAAACAATTACTCGATTTTTTTATCTTTTTGTTTAAGTTACTCTTGGTATTTGGTTTTAGTTTCTTACAGGAACTTCTAGCTTATCATTCGACATTAACGGAAGACCCACTCGTTGCTGTGCAACGAGCTTTGCTCTAGTTATTTTTCTTTTTTTTTCTTACAAATTTTGTGTACGCGATTTCTCAGAAACTACTCGAGCGATTTACACGAAACTTTCAGGTATGATAGATAATGATCTGAACCTTATTGGGAATTTTTTTTAATGACGACGTCACTTCCGGTTTTGAGATTTTAACAATTTAGCGATTTTCAGAGGGTCGGCTTGTCCAGGGGTAAACTCCTAAACGATTTAAGATATTGAGTTCAAACTTTCAGGGATTGTAGACGAAAGGTTGTAGATCTGACATGTGGTATATACATTGACCTGTGACCAAAAGCGCCGAAGCTCGCCCGAGCTCGAAAATTACGCTTTAAAAAGCGTCATGAATTTTGGTTGTTTTCTTTCAATATCTTTTTTCTCGATAGTATTTTGGTAAAACATGTAGAACAAAAAAACTTAATAACGTCAAGATCTTTCTTATGACATCAAGAAAAAGGGGCTGGTCCTTCAAATTAGGGGCCGAGAGGGCTCCAAAGTCTTTAAGATATAACTTTTAACTGTGAAATATTTTGTAATACATTATAGAAGCAATTATGTTTATCTAAACGTCATTGACCTAAACATGACAATTATTTACTCCTTTGTTACGTAATTAGGGATTTTTAGGGGCCAGAAGTATGAAATTTTGATCCTCAATATCTCAAAATGGAGGAAAATTTTGAAAAGCAATATTGAACAAAAGATGCTCAAAATACTGTGTTTAACGATATGCAACCCTAATTTCTTTGTTATCCGGCCCCTAAAAGGAGTTATAGTGTTGGTCCCTAAATCGATCTTTTCCAGATATCTCGAGAACAGTACATTATTTGTAAACACTAATTGAACCAAATGTGTTTAAAATGACAAGAGCTTTTATTTGACATCAAGAAAAAGGGGCTGGCCCTTCAAATTAGGGGCCGAAAGGGCTCTTAAGTCTTTTATTAATAACTTTTAACTTTGAAATATTTTGTGATATGTTATAGAAGCAATTATGTTCATCGTAGCGTTGGTTATCTATACATGATAAGTGTTTGCTCCTCTGTTATGTATAAGGGATTCTTAGGGGCCAAAAGTCCAAAATTGTGATCATCAATATCTCAAAATGGAGGAAAATTTTGAAAAGCAATATTGAGCAAAAGATGCTCAAAATAATGTGTTTAACGGTATGCAACCATAATTTCTTTGTTATCCGGCCCCTAAAAGGAGTTAAAGTGTTGGCCCCTAAATCGATCTTTTCCAGATATCTCGAGAACAGTACATTATTTGTAAAGACTTATTGAACCAAATGTGTTTAAAATGACAAGAGCTTTATTTTGACATCAAGAAAAAGGGTCTGGCCCTTCAAATTAGGGGCCGAGAGGGCTCAAGTCTTTTATTAATAACTTAATTTTGAAATATTTTGTGATACGTTGTGTGATCCTTCAAATTAGGGATCAAGAGGGGTCTAATGTCATCTAGCCATAGCTCTTTTAGATCCTACACTAATCTCCAGATATGTTTCGTTAACGAAAATAAAAAGCAAGGTCATTTTACCTTCTTAAAATTGGACGGAAGACCTCCTCGTTGCTCGCAACGAGATCGTGTCTAGTTGCTTCTATGTTTTGTAAAATATATAGTATTTATTATTTTTTGTTTAGGATAGCCAGACTGTGTTCATATTCGTTAACTCCAAGAGAACACAAGAAGACAAAGTGACTGTTAACGTTGATGAAACCTTCTTTGAAGCCACATGGGTTAATCCGTATACCTTTATGTTTAAGTATAATGTTAAGTTTTCATCATTAAGAACCTCCCAGACTTTCCAAGAATATTGGTAAGTTTTAAGCATTTTAATACATATACTCTGTAATAATCATTATGCGTTAATTTATTGAGAGGCCTTTAAGATGTCATTAACATACTTCAACAATAATTAGCATGTAATTGTTATTGCTTCCTAAAGTAAGACATGTTATTATTAATACACTCGATATATGTATACACCAGAGAAAAAGATTTTTCTTATCAAAATTTTCAAAATAGTTCCATTTCTGTTAATATTCTACTAAGAATACTAACTTTAGGTGGTGAACACATATGAATGAGAATTGTTTTTATAAATACCCAAAATATGTAAACATATATATACATGTATGATGAGCTTAAAAATGTGATTGCTATATATGATGAACGTTGCGCGGGGTTACCAATTATTTCTCAATGATTGAAATCCTCGGTATCAATATGTAATCAGATTCGTAAGAAATGTTAAATGTATTGGATTTTTATTTGTTCATCCTAGCACGTGTTCGTATAATAATATTTTGGCAGGCTGCAATGCAAATGGTGAACGCTTTGTAAAAGTTTTTGTAAACGGAAATTGCATAGGCACTTCCAAGATGTTCGTTAAAGACAGGAGCCAAATACTTTTAGAAGAAATCAACGACTTAGCTTCGCCGCTTCATTTCTTACGGGACATTGTACAATCTATTTAAGACACAGAGAGTGAATTACATAATGCAAGCATCGATGTCAAACTGCTGGATGGCACCAAGGAGTTAATAAAAATGTTGGCTTAATTACCTGATTTTTTATAGAGCTATAAAACCGGTATGACTATTGTTACCATAAAAAGAACATTGATGAATGGCTTCATTTGATATAAATATATGTGTTCATATATATGATATAGAAAGAAACGTTAAAATTTGTAACATGCATCATTTTGTTGTTGAGTCAGATAGTTCCTACAAACAGAACAAAACGACTCGAGAGGAGCCTAGCGTGAATGAAGATCTTTCTTATGTAATTGCACTTCTCCATAAATAATTATTAAATAACTAGAGTAATACACATAACCATTTATGCTTATTGAATATCTAGAGTAACAAGTAGAAATATTTCTCAATTGTAACTATAAATAACAAGGCAGAAAACATAACAACATCAGAAATAGACGGGGAATAACAATACCAGGTAAATTATGCTACAGCAACAACTTTATACAGTTTTATCGCAATTCTTTATAAATAAATATCATTTATTTTTTCAGATATCATATTTTTGTTAGGGGGATTTTCTCGATGAACAGTTTTTTGCTGACTTATAAAGTTTATCAAAGCAAAATTAATAAGTCACATTTTTTTAATATTTAGAAAGAATGCCTTAGAAGTCATTTTGAAAAGGTCCGATTGCAATCTAATTCAATTGTTAATATTATGTTTTATATTTATCATGCTTTATTAAGTTGTTTTTAATGATCAGTCATAATTTGAATATCAAACACACTACTTAATCTTATGCTTATACGAATTGTTTTCATACATGCAATTTATAAGACTGCTACAATTAGAGTACGGTTAATTCATAATAATTAATAATTGTGAACCTAGTAAGTCTTGATGAGTTCCACATCCAGAATTAGTGTTCAAGTCAAACTTCCTTGCTAGGATAAACCCCCTATTACACAAACCTACCATATTGACAATCAGGACTTCATTGATTTATAAAATGCTGTGGCGTTGAAATGTTAAAACATATTTTATTTCGATTTAGGTGTTCGCAAGGTATATTTTGCCATACGTTGTTAAACTGGGTACTTATTATTTTGAAGATTGTTCCAGAAAAGACGCTAATACTCTATGTCAATCTACAGAGGTAAGTACACCATAACCAAGTAATATGTGTTGTCTCATATTAAAAATACAAAATTAGGGGGAAGGAAATTAAGAATGTACAAGTATTATACTTTACTATGCTCTATTTATGGTTATATACCAACGCGATTTTAAAGCTTATTGCACTTAAAACGATATTATATCAACTTAATTATCATTTTAGCTTAAAAGCAAACAGATTTCGAAAGCTTTACAAAATTTGAGTTTAGTAGAGGAAGTACCTCTCATAAAGGTGAATCCTGATTTAAAGAGATCATTGCCTGATGACTTTTTCGAATCGGCACTACTAGAGTCCAACAACAGTGTTTGTTAAACGATTACCAATCTGATAAATATTTCTAGTCTTTTCATGTAAAAATTGCCTTTTTATGAATGTTTTAACAATACTTTACAATATATTTACACTTGCCTCATGCTTAATTAAACTCATTTGTGTACATTGGTTCATATCTATGAAGCTATAATTCCAAAGACATCACTGGTTTAAGACAAATATCCCAATAAATACGCTTTTTTCAAATATCAGGCAGTAACAATTCGATAGGGATATTTATATCTGAAACATTGCTAAGCTATAAGTTTTATTCTCTCGAGGAATCAAAGGTTAACTAAAGATAGTACATGTTCATGTATCTAGCAAAATCAATAGCTAATGACCTGTACAACAAGGCATATACATGGCATATGGCATACGCATGGATCATTTTGTAGATTTTAGTTGATTAGCATACTTTGAAAAATATTTTTTTGGTTTCACAAACTTACATTTCTTATACAATTACAAAATCTAAACAGTATTATTAAATTTTGATGGTACTTTAAACATGCACATGACAAGCACACTACAAAAAGATTGTGTGTGTCCTGGGGGATGCACTGTTTCTCTGTACCCATGTCAGTCTATTTACGTGCATTCTATGTTGTTTCAATATGCTTTATTAGACTGTTCGAACTTGTATACAAAATAAAGACTATAGTTATGATTTTTCTGTTTTCAATCGATCCTGCTAATTTGAAACGTTTTAACTTTAAATAACCTTCGCATTAGATTACTGTTACTTGATCTGTCATAAGGTCGGCTCGTTTAAATGCAATGACTGTCGGTGGATTTTTTAAACCACAAAACTGAGATAGTTTCTTATAGAATATACTTTTTAGTCTAAATTACACAAAAAGATAGTTATAACTAAAATCTAATTGAATTATCATTATAATTCTAATTTAATCATAATGATAAAGCTATTGTCATTGTGAGGAATGTATATTGCATGAAGGAAACGACGAAAAGTGATTGTTTTGGAATGATGACTAGGGTTTTTAAATTATTTTATTGTAAATAAAATGGATACAATTAAGTAAATCTTTCCTTTTTGGAAAAGATTTGATTTTAAATGATTAAAATAGATCATTGTGGAACTGCCGGGATGAGCTAGGAAATTGTGAAAAAATACTAGACTTGTATGTATTTGTAGATATTTTTAAATAGTATGCATATTGCTGTTTGCTGTTTTAGTCATGTAATACATGTGTATTATGAATGATTAATGACCAATTAATGATCATGATACATATAACTCATTCTGCTAAGATCAGTAGGTATTTCAAAATGCAAAATTGATTTCAAAATGGTTTATATCAATAAAATAGCAATACCTTGTATCATAGATGCAGAAAAATGGAACACCTTTTATTTATCGGATGTGTTGGTATTTGCATTTAATTTAAAATGTTGGGCAACATGCTACAGAAGTGCACTAAAGCTTTCAACGCAGATGAACTAAAGCGAAATAAGACAACGTCTATTGAATTTAAATGTAAAGGCAAAGACAAAGACAGTGTGCCACTGAATAAACCAAGGCGAAACGCTGCACCTTAGAAAACTTGACAATTTCTACAGCTTAAACATTCAGACATTTAAAACGAGCAAAACATCTGATGTAGAACGTTTTTTAAATAATTACGACTTGGTGTCTGAGTTCCAAAAAAGACTATGATGCAATGAAACAATTTATATCATATATTTTTCTTCATGTACGAGTGGGAGTGTTTGTATTGTTTTGTATAGTTTGTTTGTTTGTTTGTTTGGGGGTTTTGTTTGTTTGGTGGTTTTTTTTGTTATTGTTGCAAGAATTGCCAAAGCATCCAATTACCTTGCACAGAAAGGGATTGCCTTACCGCGCGTGCACACGAGATTCACGCTAACATAGTAAACCGTAGTGTAAGCGTGGACCGTGGAAAGGTATGTGAAACGCATTCTTTCAATGGAAAAATGTAAGGAAAATAGCTTATCAAAACCTGTGATCTTGTTTAAGTGAACACCTGAAATGCAGACACACTATTTGGTTAAGCTTGTTCGGTGGTGCATCGATTTTATGGAAGTGTTTTTGCAATTGTGCAATTCTTTGTGTCTACCATCGCTTCGTGTCCTTAGCCATGTCAACATCTAAATGGTGAAATTGACTGCTTGTGCTTATTTACACTTAATACATATATGTACATATTAACTGCTCTGATGATAGTTTTCGTAATTAGCTTTTTTAGTCCTGAATTCGTGAAAAACAACTTTAAACAATTTTAAACCAATAACCGTCACCTTAGATTGCTCCTACGGAATCACGATTACCCACGAGGTAAGTTTCTACACATTGTTTGTTGAATTAAATTCATTTTTTTTTATTTAGACACATGGATCTTTTAATCAGGAATTTTTTATCAAAGGTTATTTTTCAGAAAATCGCCATGGTAGATTTTCCCGTCATTTTTCTACTTTTTGCTCATGATGGAAAAAAGATTGCTGACACGGTCAAAAAAAGTTTAGAAAAAAACGAAACCACGGTACATAATGTTGATGTTTCGCAAATCAGTGAAGCGCCCCCTTCCTCTGTACTTGTACTATTTTTTACCCCGGGGATGTTGTCTGTGTTGAAATCAACTAATGCACCCGATCTGAACAGTGTATATAGCAAAAGCAGCATGTGTGTTTTGTTCTTTCATGACACAATCAACTTCACTGGAGATTCGGTTCAACAACTGTTGCAACAAACTATTCCTTCATTTCAAAAATGGAGTTGCTTTCCTACAGGAAATAGAGTTCTAACAATCGTTTTAAAAATCTTAGAACTCCTTGACACAGTTGAGGAGGTACAAGATCAAGAATTTCCAGGTCTTGTGTCTGAATGTCAGCTTTATCCAGAAAGTGTATGGAAGGTGAGTTTGTAAAATAGTTGCTCTGTTATTAATGCCTTCCGTTTCCAACGGAATACCTCGTACTGATTGTACGTAATGTCTATTTTGTCAACCAGTTTTTTCCATATATATAGTAAATAAGCATTTCCAAGAGAAACACCTTGAAAATTTGCCCAACTTTGAGCTTTGTTGCTAAAAGTAATTTTATATAATACAAGTACCTGAATCAAAAATATTCCAATAAGTCCAAGTTCATTTGCAGTGAAATAGAACAAAAGATTGCGTTAAAGGTCGTTTATTCAATGAAACAAATTTGTATTGTTTAAATTGAAAACAAGAAATTAAACAAGAAAAAATCATTGAATAAATGACAAATTAATTTGCAAAGGTACAGTTAAAAACCGCCACAACTGAAAGACCTTGGTGTTGAGGGATCCCACCCGAGGACTCATTGGAAGAAATGGAAAATGTTCCTATACTTAAAATTGTTAATAACAAGCAGATAATATTTAAAAAAATCTTCATGAGATAGATCACTACACCATGAAATAGTTTCTCAAATTAGCAGAAAATTATTTGATTATGATAAATAGCATGATGGATAAGAAGTACATGTACAGTTATATAGGTATATACATGTAAGTCAATTATGGGAGGGAAAATAAAAATAAAAAAAATAAATTATTACATGCATATGCAACTAAATGAAATATGAACAAAATCACCAGGTGGATTATGATCTGCGGTTCACAAGTGGGATACTTTAACCAATGAGTTATGATGATATACAACCAAATGATCGATGCAAACAGTTTAACCTAAAAATCGCCATCTTGTGACGTAGTGCCTTAAAAAGTATGTTTTGATATAGTGAGGTACTACCTTAAAATATTCAAATAAAACAATAACAAGTAATGATCATAAAGTTTCTGACATGACTCTATAAACATTATGGCAGAGCAAGTCTTTTTTTCCTAGACGTTTTTTTTTTAGATCTTAATATCTCGCTTGTTTTTCATCAATTTCATTCAAATTTTGAGGGCACGTTGTAATTCTTAAATGGAATCTATGGCACAAAATGTGTGGAATTGCTATATCCAATTTTGAGTTATTACCCTTTCTAAAATCTTTGGAGGTACTCCCATCTAGACAAAGGCTCTAAGATGGTCCGTAGAAAGTGATTTTAAGTTACAAATCTTTAAAATAGAACGTTGTCCATAGACACAGGAGTTCTAAGTATAGACTGGAATTTTCTTGTTCTAAAATTTGATCCAATGCCGACTGATAAAAATAGGGTACCCTATTTTGAGGCAAAGTTACTACATTAATGTGCAAGAGTCAACCTTTTCCTCAACAAATAGTTGTAGAGAGGACACCAAACTATTTTTTCAGATTTTTAAATCTACAAAATAAGTCTGCACTGCGCTTTTCTACAGCTATTCTAAGTGATTTAAAAAACATTGTTCTGTTCTTGAATGATGGAAGGGAGGGGGGAGTGAGAAGAAAAGTTAGTTGAATGAGGTACATGTATGCATGCGGGATTTTTATCAGAGGCATGAGAATCGGAGACCACTTAGATATGTTCAGGGCAAAGTAATAATAGGGGGCAAACTTTCGGAATCTCTTGAAAAATTGAGACATTTAAGAGTCATTCATAAGTTTGAAACCGAAAGAGGGTTTTACAATCTTAAAAATATTAACTGTAGTATAACTGTTATAATATGATGTTGTCTTATCAACATTGAAATCGCAAAGGGTCTGTTATCATCTACTGACTATCGTCCATTTTTTTTTATGTCAAATTGGTACTTTTTTTAGTACTAATCATTTAATTTTAATGAAATTCAAATTCTATTTTAACAATTTTTAAGGAAGAGGAGTCAAAAACTGATCTTAATATTCAGAATGCTTAGAGTGCCCTTTCGAAGAATAGGACTACCGTTCTTCTTAATACAGAAGGATAAGCTACAAACTCTTTAACTACAAAAGAAATTTTTTGCATGAAATTTATAATATATATAAAACCACTTGGTGGGTGTAAATACAAATTTTACAAGATGACAATTGTCATCTTGTAAATTTATGAATTAACTTGGTGGGCGTAAATACAGAATTTACTACTGTTGTGTTGTAAATTTTGCATTTACACTCACCAAGTAAATTCAAAATTTACAATATGACAGAAACATTATCAGGAACCAAACAGTACAGTGCTTTGAATCTCTGTGGATCAGTGAAAATTACAGTTCTAAGGATTTAAAGATTATTTACCAATCATCCAACATATATACTAGCGGAAGAAAAATACTGTGCATTATAAAATTTAGTATAATTTTTCTATATCTATTGTTTGTATTTATAAAATTTAAACAATCGATAATGGTATTGTTTTTGACTGTAAAGGATTTGTTTAAACTTTTTTTGTTAAGGAATTCACTTTTAAGTTTCAACAAAATTTACCCCTATGTCATGCCACGACTCAACGAAAACCAACGTAATCGTGCTGTTGGGATGCTGCAAGCTGGAATGGCACAAAATACTGTAGCAAGACACTTCGGAGTTCATCGGAACACCATCCAGTCACTATGGAGACGTTTTCAACAATCTGGCATCACCCAGGATCGACCGCGCTCTGGGCGACCTCGTGTGACGTCACGTCAACAGGACAACCACATTAGACTTGTGCATCTGAGAAATCGTTTCCAGACAGCAAGTTTGACTGCCCGTAGCATTCCAGGGCTTCGACCAATTAGTCCAAGAACTGTGCGTAATCGTCTGCGCGGGCAAAACATCAGACCAAGACGTCCAGCGGTGCGCCCAGTACTGCTTCAACGTCATCGTATCACCAGACTAGCGTGGTGCACATGACATCTGCGATTCAGAATACAGGACTTGGCCAATATTCTGTTCACTGATGAATCCAGATTTCATTTGGATAGCAGAGACCGCCGTTGTAGGGTGTATCGTCGCGTTGGGGAGCGTTACCAGGACGCTTGTGTTGTGCAACGTCGACAATTTGGTGGAGGTAGCGTTATGGTGTGGGGTGGAATATCAGCACATGGAAGGACCCCTCTACAAATTGTCAATGGAAATCTCACCGGCGTACGCTATCGAGATGAAATTATTCAGCGTCATGTGATACCCTTCATACAGAGACATCAAAATCACATCACTCTGCAGCAAGACAACGCAAGGCCACACGTTGCACGTGTAGTCAGGGACTTGTTTGTTCAACAGAATGTCGATGTCTTGCCTTGGCCAGCTGTTTCCCCCGATTTGTCGCCGATCGAGCACGTCTGGGATGAAATGGAAAGACGTTTACGCCGTTTACCGAATCAGCCAGTGACATTGGCTGATTTAGGCCAGGCTTTAACCAACATCTGGAACAACATCCCTCAAGCATTTCTGAACACTTTAGTGGCATCAATGAGGTGTCGCTGTCGAGCATGCGTGAACGCAAATGGTGGTCACACGCGTTATAATTTTGTTAATTCAATTTCAAATAACAGTGACTTTCGAGTGTGCTGAAATTGAAGTTATTCGACGTTGACATTAATGTGTTCTGAAATGTTGTTACAGATACATGTGTTAACTGTATTACAAAAAATAAAATTTGTTTATTGTAAGTTTTAAATGTTTTTTCATATATTAAATAATGCACAGTTTCTTTTTTCCGCTAGTATATATCAAATTTTGTTATTAAAAATGTATTTCAATCAACATTGATTTCGTGGATAAATAAACTTTGGGATTGGTTCGCTCATTTAACCATTGGTGGCCTTTTAATTGTATAATTGTATTAAAATCTTGTATAACAAAATAAATACATATTTTAAAAAACAAAACAAGTACCGATTGTTTTTCGTTCTATTTTGCCACTCAGCTGCAACAGAAGACCAATTCGTTGCTTTGCAACAAGCCTTGCTCTAGTTTTATGATAACTGATTCTCTGTTTTGTAAACTATACACTTAATTTGAAATTTTAGGACAAGCAGACTGTGTTCATATCTTTTAATTACGAGAGAACCCAAGAAGATAAAGTGACTGTAAACGTTGATGAACTCTTGTTTGAAGCCACATGGTTTAATCCGTACACCTTTATGTTTAAGTATAATCATGGTAAGATTTTGATCTCTATCCATCTTTAAGAAACTCTCAGACTTTCCAAGAAAATTTGCCAGTTTTAAGCATTTTAATACATGTACTCTGTAATAATAATTATGTGTTAAATTTATTGAGAGTCCTTTAAGATGTCAATTACATATTTCTATTATAATCATTCATGCTATTGCTTGCTAAATTAGGACCGGTTATTATTGGTACAGGTGATTAGGTACAACACTCGATATTTGTATAGATCAGAGAAACAGGCATTTAATGACAATTTTCAGAATGTTTCTATTGCTGTTTATATTCTACTAATAATACTAACTTTAGTGATGAACACATATTATGAGAATATTTCTTTCATAAATACCCAAAATATGTAATCATATACTTGGTGCATGCATTTTTCATGATAAACTTGAAATTATGATTGCTTTACATCATTAACGTTGCACGGAGTTACCCATGATTTCTCAGTAATTGAAATCCTCTGTATCTATATGGAATCACATTCGTAAGAAAAGTAAAATATGTTGGATTTTTATTTGCTCATCTTTGCACATGTTCGTATTTAATTATATTTTGGCAGGCTGCAATGCAAATGGTGAACGCTTGGTAGTAGTTTCTATAAACGGAGATTGCAAAGGCACATCTAAGATATTTGTTAAAGACAGGAACCAAATTCTATTAGAAGAAATCAACGACTTAGCTTCGCCGCTTTACTTCTTACAGGACATTGTAAAATCTATTAAAGACACAAAGAGCGAAATACATAATGCGAGCATAGATGTCAAACTACTGGATGGCACCAAGGAGTTAATAAAAATGTTGGCTCAATTACCTGATTTTTCAGAGAGCTATAAAACCGGTATGACTATTGTTACAATAAAAAGAACAATGATGAATGGCTTCATTTGATATAAATATATGTGTTCATATATATGATATAGAAAGAAACGTTAAAATTTGTAACATTTGTCATTTTGCTGTTGAGTTAGATAGTTCCTACAAACAGAACAAAAAGATTCAGGAGGAACCTAGCGTGAATGAAGATCTTTCTTATGTAAATACACTTTTCCATTAATAATTATTAAATAACTAGAGTAACACATAGACATTTTCCTCAATTAAGCTACATGTACATATGTATAAAAAACAAGTTATGATTCTATGGAGTTGTAAGTTATCGTGACATAATCCATTGTGACAACAGTAAAGCCAATGGCTTTTACTTCCTGACAGAATATCGAACCCGAAGTCCGACGATCAAACAGTCAGAGCATCAGGAAAAGAAGAGAAGAGTCAATACCAGGTAGAATTATGCTACAGTAACAACATTATACAGTTTTGTTCTTGATTGCGCATCGAAACAAACGTACTTATAAAATAGTTATCATTTTTTCAAATTTATCTTAGATTTTGTTGTTGATACGATCGGATTGCAATCTACATCAATTACTACTGCTTTAAAAATCCTAACTTTACTGTTGAAAGCCAACGGAGGAAAGGGTATTGTGCATCAATGATAACGATTTGAACATGACATTTTGAAACTTTATTGTTATATACTATCTGTAATGTTTAGAATGCATTTTTAAAAGTGTTTCATTACAAGTAGGTCAGTCGTGATTTGAATGTTAAGCGCGTTATTAAACGTTCTTTGTATTACATTTATTATTATACTTATCAGCATTATTATTTTGCAAGTTAAAAGACTGTTATAAAATGTTAATTTTTGTTCAGAGATTAGTCAATTACTAATTGATAATGAATTTTTTGTTTTGTTAAAAACCTATGAAAGCCTTGATGATTCACATTTAGAACAAGTGGTCAAGTCAAACTTTCTCTCAAATATAAAACCGTTTTTAAACCCACTTTTATACAAACTTATCAGTTAGACATTAAGAATTTCATTTATTAATAAAATTTTGTAGTGCAAAATTTTAAATCATATTCATTTCGATGGCTATTGGTACTTTGCGGAACGGAACGGAACCAGTTAAGAGGCCCCCAACAGGGAAACAGATTTTTTTTAAAAAGCCATTATTTCAATTTAACCTATCGTAAATGGAAGATTATTTTTCAAATTTTGATGTTTGAATGGACTGTGCATTACATGAAATATGCTACTCGTTGCTCTAAAAGTCATTACACGCTTCTTTCCCGAGAAAACCTAAAGTCACTAGTTGTTTTAGGATGTTAGATTGACAATGTACATATAAATTTGAGATTTAAACCAAACGCAATAAATCTGTATGTCTAACATCGATGGAATTTACTCAAGTATTCTTTATTCTGAATAGATTTCTTCTGATTCCGTTCCGTTCCGCAAAATACCATTACCCGTGTGGATATTGGTATTTAACGGAACGGAACGGAATCTTTCAAACTTTTTAAATAAGGGAAATTATCATAACAAAAACTCGCCATACCTTGAATCCCCCCCCCCCCCCCCCCCCGATTCATTAGAGATGAATGAAGCAAGCTAACAAATCAATTCAGTCATCTTGTGTATGACAGTGTGCTGATTATTAATTTCAGCGTTTGTGTGCGTGTGTTGTATACAACGACAACTCTTATTTCATTTTTTTCATCCATTTTATATTATTGTCACGGCAGAACTAATTAGTTGCATGGTTTATTAAGCTAGCAAAAAACACAGTGCTTATTTCAAGTAGAATTCATACTATACCAAGCTCATTCGCAGCGCAGGGATAACATCGATAAAAATACTTGATAGTCTTATTTGAAATAAATTAGAATGCATGGTGATATAACAAATGTTGTTACCAAACTTATAAATAATTTTCTTATGATTCCGTTCCGTTCCGCAAAATACCATTACCCGTGTGGATATTGGTATTTAACGGAACAGAATCTTTCACACTTTTTAAAATATGAAATATATAGTAACAACAACTCGCCGTTTGTTTATTTCTATGTTCTTGTGGGACAAATGAAGCAAACTAACAAACCATTTCATTTATTCAAACATATTGCTTATGTGTATATCATCCCTGTGATGTGTACAACGATAACTTTTATTTCATTTATAATCGATACTATATTATTTACACGTGTTATATTACTAGTTTGTTCATCAAGCTAGCAAAAACACAATGTATATCCCATATTACTTAGAATTCTAAAAAATACTGAGCGTATTCGCAAGGAAAAAGTTAAATATTCATTACTTAGTACCTTACTTCTGAATAATTTTCTTCTGGTTCCGTTCCATTCCGCAAAATACCATTACCCGTGTGGATATTGGTATTTAACGGAACGGAACGGAATCTTTCAAACTTTTTAAATGATGGCAAAATATCATAACAATTAACTACTCGCCGTTCCTTATTTTCCCCCCAGATTCTTAAGAGATAAACGAAGCAAACTATCAGATTAATTCAGTCATCTTGTGTATGTGCTGATTATTAATTTCAGTGTTTGTGTGCGTGTGTTGTGTACAACGACAACTCTTATTTCATTTTTTGATCCATTTCATATCATTTCCAGGGCAGAACTAACTAGTTTGTTAATCAAGCTTGCAAAAACACAATGCATTTATCAAGTAGAGTTCATATTATACAAAGCGCATTCGCAGCGCAGGGATAACATCGATACAAATTTTTGATAGCTTATTTAAAATGAATTAGAATGAATGATATAACAAATGATGTTACCATACTTATAAATATTTTTCTTGTGATTCCGTTCCGTTCCGCAAAACACCAATACCCGTGTGGATAATGGTATTTAACGGAACGGAACGGAATCTTTCACACTTTTTAAAATATGAAATATGTAGTAACAACTACTCGCCGTTTGTTTATTTTTATGTTCTTATGGGACAAATGAAGCAAACTAACAAACCATTTCATCCATTCAAACATATTGCGTATGTGCATATCATCCCTGTGATGTGAACAACGATAACTTTTATTGCCCGACGTCATGACGTCAGGCATATCTAAGGTTTAAAAGTTACAACATCCGAAACAGTGCAGTCAACAGTGGAAGCTAGCAATATCATTTTACATTGAAAAAAGATTTATCAATGCATATTAATAATGTGACGACCTTCAAATTCGCAATTAACGAAAACGTTGTAATGGATGTAACAATTAAGCAATAGTGAGCAAGTGTTTAAAGCAAAAAGGAGGTTCACTGTGCACGTGTGTAATTAGTCAGCCCGTGTGCTGGCTATATTTAGTTAGGATGAAAATTCAATTGCGGTTGCGGTGGCAGGGGATAGTTTTTTTGGTCGAGGAAATGTGAGGCAGATACTGCTCATATATTTGATCTCATTATTCAGTCGATTTTTAAATTTGCTAAAATTGGTTTGCATGCACGGGACACATGGTCCCGACTCTTGAGAATTTTTAAACATTTCAGAATAAAACAAGTACAACTTGCATATAGCACTATATAGAATAGCTAGGGACGGTCTCAAAATTTTCTGAAAAATTACCCTTTTTTCACATTTTCACGGGTCCAGCACCACGCTCCAGTCCCGAGCAACTGCCATAAACTACCATAGGATTTGTTGCTTAATGTATACCCATGCAAATAATCACCAATTAATGGGGGGTCAATCACCTTCTTTTCGAGTGACATTTCGTGTTCTGAACCCACCCCACTTTTCAAGCACAAAACCGAAAGTGAACATTTTGGCCACAGTTTCGCATTTTCATTCCATATCTGATGAAAAGTGCTACCAGTATTAAAGTGTCATATATCAATAAAATTGACATTAGCTCCTCTATCCACAAAATGAATGCAATAAATATTCTAGCAATTTATACCCCTCAAATAACCAGCCAAACCTCAGGTTCTCCCTTTATTTCAAAATTTTGACCGGGTCTTTCGTTCGAAACTATCCCCTGCCACCTTTAACTTTTAGAGTTTGTTTCTCTCTAACCAAAACACTCTAAAATCAGAAAGTTCATGCAATTCTGAGTAAAACTTTTTAAACTTGGTCTGATTTCATTGAAAAATAAAAAAGTTATGGCTGTTTAAGGATTCCCCACATTCCCGGCTGAATCACCTTAACCTGTTTGTGTAAGGTTTTCAAGATATATCATGACTTCTTTCAATCCAAAAGACATTTTTTCTTTCAAAATCAGTTATAACAAGAAACCTTTATCCCTATAAGATGTAAAAGCATTGAAATATTCACATTTAGTACTCACACATAGGAGGATTCAACTCATATGTATCACCTATCCCCCTGCTAATGGGAATAAGAAAAAACACACTATTACTCCTTGCAATCAACTTTTTTGTTTCTAAATGGTACTAACAGGTTTAAAAACTCTATTGAAACATAAAAGCAACTTATTTGAAACACAAAACCTTCACTTTCATCTCTTCATAAGGGACAGATCCCTAGAAAATGGCAATCAGGCATCTTACCCGGGGAGTAATTTCCCAAATATGCTGAACGGATGATGATGAAACCTGATTTCTCTGTTTATTCTTTGACCAATACCAACAGATCTAGATTTACTTGTTATAAAGATTGAAATACATGTTTTACATACAAAGAAATACCAAATTTGAACATCATGACCACAACCCCATCATGAGGTGGGAATACGTGCAAATGACAAATGGTTAAAAAATGCACACAAATTCAATCTTTCTTGATATATTTTCAATAAAGAAGAAACCAGACATATGTGTTTTGTTTTAAATGGGAGCAATTCAATGTATCTATGAAATTTTATCCAAAAAAATGTGAAATAAAGCCCATTTTTGGGTTGTCGGTAAAGAAAATTGAAGGATGGGGTGTGTTTTTTTGACAATCAAACAGTTTAAAATTGCTTATAATGACTTAAAATGCAGATATTAACTATTTAGAATTACATGTTATTTACATGTAGTACATGTACAATACATATTTAGCCATACAATCTACTTTTTGTCAGTTTTAGCTTGAGAAAGAACAATATTTAACAATTTCTTATCAAAACTAAGGGTTTAAAACTTCATAAAACTGCATTTCTATCAATTAATTTCAAGAAAATTTAAAGAAAATGGTGCAATATTATTCAGTTAATCAAAATTCAACCCTGCATCTGATTTCAATAGGAATAATAGGCCTATAAAGGGTTTTAAAATAAGGACAAACCCAAAATACTAGAAAATTGCACTTTTTCTAAGGGCCACCCCTGTTACATATTGGCCCCCAAATCTCATCACAGGGTTGAACAATCATAAAAATTCAGCCAGTTTCCCATTTTACACACATTGAACATCTTTTCTGTCCCCATATTGTTAAACTTTAAGCCTATTAAAAAATTGACATTTTCTTGAAGGTGGCAGGGGATAGTTTTTTTGGTCGAGGAAATGTGAGGCAGATACTGCTCATATATTTGATCTCATTATTCAGTCGATTTTTAAATTTGCTAAAATTGGTTTGCATGCACGGGACACATGGTCCCGACTCTTGAGAATTTTTAAACATTTCAGAATAAAACAAGTACAACTTGCATATAGCACTATATAGAATAGCTAGGGACGGTCTCAAAATTTTCTGAAAAATTACCCTTTTTTCACATTTTCACGGGTCCAGCACCACGCTCCAGTCCCGAGCAACTGCCATAAACTACCATAGGATTTGTTGCTTAATGTATACCCATGCAAATAATCACCAATTAATGGGGGGTCAATCACCTTCTTTTCGAGTGACATTTCGTGTTCTGAACCCACCCCACTTTTCAAGCACAAAACCGAAAGTGAACATTTTGGCCACAGTTTCGCATTTTCATTCCATATCTGATGAAAAGTGCTACCAGTATTAAAGTGTCATATATCAATAAAATTGACATTAGCTCCTCTATCCACAAAATGAATGCAATAAATATTCTAGCAATTTATACCCCTCAAATAACCAGCCAAACCTCAGGTTCTCCCTTTATTTCAAAATTTTGACCGGGTCTTTCGTTCGAAACTATCCCCTGCCACCTTTAACTTTTAGAGTTTGTTTCTCTCTAACCAAAACACTCTAAAATCAGAAAGTTCATGCAATTCTGAGTAAAACTTTTTAAACTTGGTCTGATTTCATTGAAAAATAAAAAAGTTATGGCTGTTTAAGGATTCCCCACATTCCCGGCTGAATCACCTTAACCTGTTTGTGTAAGGTTTTCAAGATATATCATGACTTCTTTCAATCCAAAAGACATTTTTTCTTTCAAAATCAGTTATAACAAGAAACCTTTATCCCTATAAGATGTAAAAGCATTGAAATATTCACATTTAGTACTCACACATAGGAGGATTCAACTCATATGTATCACCTATCCCCCTGCTAATGGGAATAAGAAAAAACACACTATTACTCCTTGCAATCAACTTTTTTGTTTCTAAATGGTACTAACAGGTTTAAAAACTCTATTGAAACATAAAAGCAACTTATTTGAAACACAAAACCTTCACTTTCATCTCTTCATAAGGGACAGATCCCTAGAAAATGGCAATCAGGCATCTTACCCGGGGAGTAATTTCCCAAATATGCTGAACGGATGATGATGAAACCTGATTTCTCTGTTTATTCTTTGACCAATACCAACAGATCTAGATTTACTTGTTATAAAGATTGAAATACATGTTTTACATACAAAGAAATACCAAATTTGAACATCATGACCACAACCCCATCATGAGGTGGGAATACGTGCAAATGACAAATGGTTAAAAAATGCACACAAATTCAATCTTTCTTGATATATTTTCAATAAAGAAGAAACCAGACATATGTGTTTTGTTTTAAATGGGAGCAATTCAATGTATCTATGAAATTTTATCCAAAAAAATGTGAAATAAAGCCCATTTTTGGGTTGTCGGTAAAGAAAATTGAAGGATGGGGTGTGTTTTTTTGACAATCAAACAGTTTAAAATTGCTTATAATGACTTAAAATGCAGATATTAACTATTTAGAATTACATGTTATTTACATGTAGTACATGTACAATACATATTTAGCCATACAATCTACTTTTTGTCAGTTTTAGCTTGAGAAAGAACAATATTTAACAATTTCTTATCAAAACTAAGGGTTTAAAACTTCATAAAACTGCATTTCTATCAATTAATTTCAAGAAAATTTAAAGAAAATGGTGCAATATTATTCAGTTAATCAAAATTCAACCCTGCATCTGATTTCAATAGGAATAATAGGCCTATAAAGGGTTTTAAAATAAGGACAAACCCAAAATACTAGAAAATTGCACTTTTTCTAAGGGCCACCCCTGTTACATATTGGCCCCCAAATCTCATCACAGGGTTGAACAATCATAAAAATTCAGCCAGTTTCCCATTTTACACACATTGAACATCTTTTCTGTCCCCATATTGTTAAACTTTAAGCCTATTAAAAAATTGACATTTTCTTGAAGGTGGCAGGGGATAGTTTTTTTGGTCGAGGAAATGTGAGGCAGATACTGCTCATATATTTGATCTCATTATTCAGTCGATTTTTAAATTTGCTAAAATTGGTTTGCATGCACGGGACACATGGTCCCGACTCTTGAGAATTTTTAAACATTTCAGAATAAAACAAGTACAACTTGCATATAGCACTATATAGAATAGCTAGGGACGGTCTCAAAATTTTCTGAAAAATTACCCTTTTTTCACATTTTCACGGGTCCAGCACCACGCTCCAGTCCCGAGCAACTGCCATAAACTACCATAGGATTTGTTGCTTAATGTATACCCATGCAAATAATCACCAATTAATGGGGGGTCAATCACCTTCTTTTCGAGTGACATTTCGTGTTCTGAACCCACCCCACTTTTCAAGCACAAAACCGAAAGTGAACATTTTGGCCACAGTTTCGCATTTTCATTCCATATCTGATGAAAAGTGCTACCAGTATTAAAGTGTCATATATCAATAAAATTGACATTAGCTCCTCTATCCACAAAATGAATGCAATAAATATTCTAGCAATTTATACCCCTCAAATAACCAGCCAAACCTCAGGTTCTCCCTTTATTTCAAAATTTTGACCGGGTCTTTCGTTCGAAACTATCCCCTGCCACCTTTAACTTTTAGAGTTTGTTTCTCTCTAACCAAAACACTCTAAAATCAGAAAGTTCATGCAATTCTGAGTAAAACTTTTTAAACTTGGTCTGATTTCATTGAAAAATAAAAAAGTTATGGCTGTTTAAGGATTCCCCACATTCCCGGCTGAATCACCTTAACCTGTTTGTGTAAGGTTTTCAAGATATATCATGACTTCTTTCAATCCAAAAGACATTTTTTCTTTCAAAATCAGTTATAACAAGAAACCTTTATCCCTATAAGATGTAAAAGCATTGAAATATTCACATTTAGTACTCACACATAGGAGGATTCAACTCATATGTATCACCTATCCCCCTGCTAATGGGAATAAGAAAAAACACACTATTACTCCTTGCAATCAACTTTTTTGTTTCTAAATGGTACTAACAGGTTTAAAAACTCTATTGAAACATAAAAGCAACTTATTTGAAACACAAAACCTTCACTTTCATCTCTTCATAAGGGACAGATCCCTAGAAAATGGCAATCAGGCATCTTACCCGGGGAGTAATTTCCCAAATATGCTGAACGGATGATGATGAAACCTGATTTCTCTGTTTATTCTTTGACCAATACCAACAGATCTAGATTTACTTGTTATAAAGATTGAAATACATGTTTTACATACAAAGAAATACCAAATTTGAACATCATGACCACAACCCCATCATGAGGTGGGAATACGTGCAAATGACAAATGGTTAAAAAATGCACACAAATTCAATCTTTCTTGATATATTTTCAATAAAGAAGAAACCAGACATATGTGTTTTGTTTTAAATGGGAGCAATTCAATGTATCTATGAAATTTTATCCAAAAAAATGTGAAATAAAGCCCATTTTTGGGTTGTCGGTAAAGAAAATTGAAGGATGGGGTGTGTTTTTTTGACAATCAAACAGTTTAAAATTGCTTATAATGACTTAAAATGCAGATATTAACTATTTAGAATTACATGTTATTTACATGTAGTACATGTACAATACATATTTAGCCATACAATCTACTTTTTGTCAGTTTTAGCTTGAGAAAGAACAATATTTAACAATTTCTTATCAAAACTAAGGGTTTAAAACTTCATAAAACTGCATTTCTATCAATTAATTTCAAGAAAATTTAAAGAAAATGGTGCAATATTATTCAGTTAATCAAAATTCAACCCTGCATCTGATTTCAATAGGAATAATAGGCCTATAAAGGGTTTTAAAATAAGGACAAACCCAAAATACTAGAAAATTGCACTTTTTCTAAGGGCCACCCCTGTTACATATTGGCCCCCAAATCTCATCACAGGGTTGAACAATCATAAAAATTCAGCCAGTTTCCCATTTTACACACATTGAACATCTTTTCTGTCCCCATATTGTTAAACTTTAAGCCTATTAAAAAATTGACATTTTCTTGAAGGTGGCAGGGGATAGTTTTTTTGGTCGAGGAAATGTGAGGCAGATACTGCTCATATATTTGATCTCATTATTCAGTCGATTTTTAAATTTGCTAAAATTGGTTTGCATGCACGGGACACATGGTCCCGACTCTTGAGAATTTTTAAACATTTCAGAATAAAACAAGTACAACTTGCATATAGCACTATATAGAATAGCTAGGGACGGTCTCAAAATTTTCTGAAAAATTACCCTTTTTTCACATTTTCACGGGTCCAGCACCACGCTCCAGTCCCGAGCAACTGCCATAAACTACCATAGGATTTGTTGCTTAATGTATACCCATGCAAATAATCACCAATTAATGGGGGGTCAATCACCTTCTTTTCGAGTGACATTTCGTGTTCTGAACCCACCCCACTTTTCAAGCACAAAACCGAAAGTGAACATTTTGGCCACAGTTTCGCATTTTCATTCCATATCTGATGAAAAGTGCTACCAGTATTAAAGTGTCATATATCAATAAAATTGACATTAGCTCCTCTATCCACAAAATGAATGCAATAAATATTCTAGCAATTTATACCCCTCAAATAACCAGCCAAACCTCAGGTTCTCCCTTTATTTCAAAATTTTGACCGGGTCTTTCGTTCGAAACTATCCCCTGCCACCTTTAACTTTTAGAGTTTGTTTCTCTCTAACCAAAACACTCTAAAATCAGAAAGTTCATGCAATTCTGAGTAAAACTTTTTAAACTTGGTCTGATTTCATTGAAAAATAAAAAAGTTATGGCTGTTTAAGGATTCCCCACATTCCCGGCTGAATCACCTTAACCTGTTTGTGTAAGGTTTTCAAGATATATCATGACTTCTTTCAATCCAAAAGACATTTTTTCTTTCAAAATCAGTTATAACAAGAAACCTTTATCCCTATAAGATGTAAAAGCATTGAAATATTCACATTTAGTACTCACACATAGGAGGATTCAACTCATATGTATCACCTATCCCCCTGCTAATGGGAATAAGAAAAAACACACTATTACTCCTTGCAATCAACTTTTTTGTTTCTAAATGGTACTAACAGGTTTAAAAACTCTATTGAAACATAAAAGCAACTTATTTGAAACACAAAACCTTCACTTTCATCTCTTCATAAGGGACAGATCCCTAGAAAATGGCAATCAGGCATCTTACCCGGGGAGTAATTTCCCAAATATGCTGAACGGATGATGATAAATTAGACAGTTCGTGTTAGAAAAATTCGAAGACGTTATGAAACCGGTCAGTTTCTAGGTCAAACTGCGCATAAATGTATTGGAAGACTGTCAATGGGAATCGTCTGCAGCCACAGCCCGGAGTCCGCGTATATCTTCCCAACTCTCTTAGTGAGATTGAAAAGTAAATATATTGGAAGTAGTTTGCCACCAAACCATGAAAATCAGAGAGCTATGTCAACAAAATTACAACTTTAAGTATTAAGTAGGTGTGCAGTCATACATTGCATGTACACCGCTACACGCTTACATGTATCTCCTCACCTACATGTACAGCCATAAAAATAAGGCTGCAAACTAAATGTGCACCCGCATAATTATTATTATTGTTCTGGAAACTATTTACCTAGTATTTTAATAGATTGTGTATTCACTTTTGCCCTAAAATTAAAATTCCGCTGGCTGACTTTCTTAGCTTCCTTGTCAGTGCTTAAAAATAGATAGCACTGTTTGAACGGTGAAGGGGAGGGGGTGTCATCACAACAAGATATTACCTAACGAAGCAATATTAAAGGCCGGGCACATTAAACATGCATCGGTTGATATATATATATATATTTTTTGTTAAAAAGAAAAACAGAAAAACAAAAATGTTGTACTGGATGTAAAAAGCATCATTGAGCAAGTTTACTGCCCGGTACACGTGTGCAATCCAATAGAAAGGCCCCTACATTTGAACGGTGAATGGGGGGGGGGGGTGGCATCGCAACAAGTGGTGCCTAATGATTATAATATTACACGGTAGAATCAGAGACATGTCTCTGGTAGAATGTAAACTATAATTGTGTTCAGTTATCATTTCTAAACAAAATTGCCAGTTTTTATTAAAGTCATAACTTGCTAAAATTCATAGAACCAAGTTCTCGCAATGAAATAAATATGTTTAGTCAGGCAAGCTTTTTGGAAAGCTATTACTTGTTTCATTTATAATCGATACTATATTATTTACACATGTGAAATTACTAGTTTGTTCATCAAGCTAGCAAAAACACGATGTATATATCATATTACTTAGAATTCTAAAATATACTGAGCACATTCGCAAGGAAAAAGTTAAGTCAAAACACTTACACTGTGGAATTCAATGCTTACAAAAAACCAATCTCTCACCAGAGGGCGTTCCGCAAGCTTCACTGTGTTGAAGCACAGCGTAATACGCCCTCTGGTGAGAGATTGACAAAAAACTGTAGTAATCGAGCGTAAGGGAACTCCAACCATAAACTGACAAGTCGTACACAAAATCTTTCGTACAAAATAATGAGATATGCAAAAGACATAGTTGACGTTGTACACAACATAAGCACACACGTTATTTATATTTTTAAATTGATGAAATGGTTTGTTAGCTTGCTTCTTATATCCCAAAAGAATATAGAAGTAAAGAAACGGCGAGTAGTTGTTATGATATTTTTCATATTTTAAAGTTCGAAAGATTCCGTTCCGTTCCGTTAAATACCATTATCCACACGGGTATTGGTATTTTGCGGAACGGAATAAGAAGAAAATTGTTTATAAGTATGGTAACAGCATCTGTTATATCATAATTCATTTCAATGTATTACAAATTAAGGCTATCAAGTATTTAAAAAAAAATAATGTTACAGCTACATGTAGTATCCCTGCGAATGCATTTTGTATAGTTCAAAATTCTACTTTATTTAAATTCACATTGTCGTTTTCTACCTTGAATAACTAATTAGCAAATTATTCCATAACAAATTATTTGTTATAAATTGATTAAATGCTGTCTTTGAAATGATATTTTTCATATTTTCAGACAGTTTGAAAGATTCCGTTCCGTTCCGTTAAATACCATTATCCACACGGGTATTGGTATTTTGCGGAACGGAACGGAATCAGAAGAAAATTATTTGAAAGTATGGTAACAACATTTGTTATATCATCTGACATTCATTCTAATTTATTTCAAATAAGACTATCAAGTATTTTTATCGATGTTATCCCTGCGCTGCGAATGAGCTTGGTATAATATGATTTCTACTTGATATAAGCATTGTGTTTTTGCTAGCTTAATTAACCAACTAGTTAGTTCTGCCGTGACAATAATATAAAATGGATTAAAAAAAATTAAATAAGAGTTGTCGTTGTATACAACACAAGCACACAATCGCTGAAATTGATATTCAGCACATACACAAGATAACTGGATTGATTTGATAGCTTGCTTCATTCATCTCTAAATAATCTGATAAAAAATTCAAGGAACGGCGAGTAGTTGTTATGATATTTTCCATTATTTAAAAAGTATGAAGATTCCGTTCCGTTCCGTTAAATACCAATATCCACACGGGTAATGGTATTTTGCGGAACGGAACGGAATCAGAAGAAAATTATTCAGAATAAAGAATACTTAAGTAGATTTCATCTATGTTACACATACAGATTTATTGCGTTTGGTTTAAATCTCAACTTTATATGTACAGTGTCAATCTAACATCTTAAAACAATAAGTGACTTTAGGTTTTCTCGGGAAAGAAGCGTGTAATGACTTATAAAGCAATTAGTAGCATATTTCATATAATACACAGTGCATTTAAACATCAAAATTTGAAAAAGAATCTCCCATTTACAATAGGTGTAATTGAAATAATGGCGTTTTAAAAAACAATGTTTCCCCGTTGGGGGCCTCTTAACTGGTTCCGTTCCGTTCTGCAAAGTACCAATAGCCATTTCGATTTAGGTTTTCGCAATGTGTGTTTTATATCTCTACGTTGTTAAAACGAAATAGATTATCATTTTGTAGATTGTTCGAGAAAGGACGCCCATGCTCCTTGTATATCTACAGAGGTAAGGAAGACAGAATCCAGAAACCAAGTAACGCTATATCAAATTTGTGAAATATAATAACTATAAGAGCGGAAAGTGTGTGTATACAAGGCTGTAAAAGGCTCTAAATACATGTATGGTTACCAACGCGATTCTGAAGCAAATTGCACATATACTTTAAACGTTATTATTTCAACTTAATTATAATTTTAGCTTCAAAGCAAACGGATTTCGAAAGCTCTACAGAACTTGAGTGCAGAAGAAGACTTACCTCTCATAAAGGTGAATCCTGATTTGAAGAGATCATTGCCTGGTGACTTTTTTGAATCAGTACTAGAGTCAAACAACGGTGTTTGTTAAAAGACTACCAATCAGGTTAAAGCTACTGTAGTCTTGTTCATGTTAAAATTGTCTTTTTATGCATGGTACTATACTTTATTTGCATGTGTGTCATGCTTCGTTGATTTGTGCACATTGGTATACCTATATATCTAATAAGTTATAATTCCTATGACATCACTGAAGTGAGACAAATATCTCAATAAATACGCTTTTTCACATTTTAGGCAGTAACAATTCGATAAGGATGTTTATATCTGAAACATTCCTTTGCTATTATATTTTTTATCTCAAATTTCGCAATAAGTTGTTTCTCTAGAGGAATCAAATGTTAAGGTAGCAATTGTCAGTACATCAACTCAAATTGATTAAAAAGAGTAATACATTGTCCTACAAAATCAATAGCTACATGTTCTGAACTGTAAAATTTTGATTTAATAGTGCACAGAACTATCTAGCTAAGTTTTATGTACATTTTTGTTATGTTATACTGTAAAGGATAATGAAACCAAACCGGTGCAAATATGGCATTGTTGTGTCTGTCCAAGGAAGAGTTTCAAACTGTTATATGATGGACCATTACATGGAGTATAAAAATCCCCTTTCTATATACTTCACCTTTCAGTTGAGAGTTGAAAGGTGAGGTATTTATGTTTTTTAATGTTAATGGAAAAATAATTTCTTTAGGAATATTTTTTCTGTAGAATACATATTTCTAATATTCTACTACAACTGATTTACTTACAAAGGTGGTTCAAAACCCTATATGATTTGAACAAATATTCTAAAGGATTTTAAGGTGAAACCGAATTTCTTTACTGAAAAAAAAAATGGTCCAAATTCTTTCCATTTATAGCTATGGAAATTAATTTAACTAAATATTTTTAATAGATATTCCTACAGGATTCTCTATGTAGCAGGTGAAATACATAGAAAACAAAAGTAATATATAATGAAAGAGATATTCTATCTTGGCAATTGTCCTTAATATACATATAATTATGGATTTCAGAAAGCTAGGCTATGGAGTGATGTAAATATAACACCTTTGCACAAAGTCATGTTGTAAGTTTTTGTATCTATTTGGTCTGTCTACTCGATTTTTTCCGCAGCTACTGCTGAAGCAGAGCAATGTCCCTAAAAAAGAAGGAGCCTCACCAACAGTTCAAGAATTTCATATTCCTGCAAGATTAATCCCGAGTATGGGGACACTTTTCTCTCAAAAGCGGAGGTACATGTACGGGCCCGTCTGATCACCTGCTGTCCGTCTGTTTGTAAAATCTTCACTTTTAAAATATGAGCATTTTTCCTTTTAATAAGTAGCATTCAAGCCAACTGGCCTCCTCCAATTTCACTTTGAAAAACGATGCTTCGTGCTTTCAGTAGCTATAGAACTATTCTTGAAATATTTATGCAATGTGTAATGTTCAGAAGCTGCAGATCAGAAGACCAAAATACTCCTGAAATTCCTTATCAACAGACCAAAATGCTCCTTATGGAGGAGCATCTCGGTCTTCTGATCAGTGATTTCTGAACTTTACACAATATTTTAGGCTTTACGAACTGTGCGAATATGTCCCTTCTGACTTCCAGTGGTCGTAGAGTATAAAAAACAAGCTTAAAACTTTTTTTTATTAGTTCGTTTTCACAATAGTTTCAAATGTTAAAGATTGTTCACGAAGATTGTTTCGATTCGACTTGTAGCGAGTTCCGCAAAATAATGCAAAATAATACAATGTTAAACTTAACAAGTATACAGAGTGATTTATGACCCCGAAGTTTTGGTCGATGTTGGACAATGATGCTCTAGTGGGAGATGCGAGTCACACATTTACTTATTAACAGATCTTATATCAATTTCACCTTGATTTGTCTTGACCATTTACAATGTATATAAGGGTACTACCAACACTGAAACAAATAAGATATTGTATACGTACATGTGCAATATTTTGTATTATAATTGATGTTTAAACATGTGTAAACCATGTCAATAAATATAATTTATTCCTGAAATTGATTTTGTACTACATGTATGAATTCTCCTTCACTACAATGTCCGCCTCGTTCTGCTCAGTTATATGGTTTTCATTGGTTTGTTGCGAATCGTCCATGACATTTCCATTGCATTCTTTTGCTATAACCTGTAAACGATTGAAGAAAATTAAGCAACTTTTCGTACCTTCATTTTTGGTGGGTTTTTTTTTAAATATTATATTCGAAATTTAAAGTTTTGTAAAAATTATTATTTTTTTATATCATTATTATTTTAAATTTTTTATATATATTTTTTAGAAAAATTCCTCGGCGAACATTTTAGTAACTAGGGGCTTTCAAAAGATATTATCAAATGATGAAACTTGACGTGCAATGCGAAAAAAATATTGCAAAATGACGACCCTGTCATAAATCTAGATGAATTTTCAAATTTTTTTTAATTTACAATTTTGAAACGTCTACTTACAGTAAGACCGTAAAAGCCAAAGTTATCGGCATAATATCTTTTTTTCGTACTATATATGTGTCGCATTAAAAGTTTAAATCAAAGAATTCAAAACTAAAAGTTTAGAAATCTTTGACTTGAAATTTTTAATGTAACATATCCCTTACAAAAGTTATCTGTAATATATACAGTTCAATATAAAGAGGTATTGAAAATGTTTACGTTGATATCAAATTATTCAAACGTTTAGTATGCTATAAGTTAAAATTACAATCAGGAAACGAGAAACAAATATGAAAAACAACTTATGTGTTGCGTATTACCCTAGTATATAATGTGCTGTTCCTAAACATATCATAAGCCAATATAACTTCTGTCCATTGTTTGCCAGACGTTTTTTTTTAAGTTTAAAAATATAAAGGAATATATTATATCTATGAAAAAGATGAACTTGGCTATTGACGCCATAATTACGCCATAATAATAAATTCACGAACACTCTTGTTTAGATAGTAAAGCATTATTGGATACATATCTTGTCAAATTTACCTGTAACAAAACAAATAATCACTTGCCTTGCTTTCGTGTGAGGTACTAGTATCTTGTCCCGTTAGAGTTAAATTATACTCTTGTTTATTCGTATTTTCTTCTAAACTACCACATCTAGTCACTAAGAGATCGTTTCCATTCTGAACTTCACTTTCAGTCCTATTCTGAATTTCACATTCTTTTCCATTTTGAATTTCAATTTCTTTTGTCTGAATTTCACACGTAGCGTTTAACGATTCATTTTCACAAACATCTGATCCCTGTTTTATGGACTCATTCTCATCGCTAGACACATCGCCGTCTTCTATTGTTTGTGTCGCCCTGTCATCGTACATCCTCCATACTTGCTCCGTCTGAACCATCTGGGACATTGTGTCCACTTTTGTCTGGGTCCCTCTTGTGTCACGTCCCAAGTATATGTGCTTGTCCAGATTCATCCAGATCCCGCTATGTTCACTGGAATACCTCCGACGTCGATTTGCCGCCTTTTTAAAGTCGAACGTCTGCGATGTTCGACCAGACACCTCTTTCTCGTCGATGGCGAGATTATCAAAACCTTGAACCTCGTCATTCCAGATGTCCGTTTTAGGTTTACCAAACAAACACCCCATACTGTCCTTTTTCACTTTTTCAATTTGTCATTAATAGTCAGTTTTGCGACTCTAGGTAGAAACTCGCACTGTGTCCATTACTTTTGTTATTTGACATTTTCACAGCGGACAAACAACTTATTATTACAGGCAGTCAACAGAGTTACTCCTTAAATCCGCTTAAGATTTTGATAGGAATAAATAGGTACATAACGAGGTATTTAATCCAACTTTAGATCTATAAACATGGATCACTCGCGTGGCGGATAACGACGAAGGAGAAATGGGGCGTTCTTGTAAACCTAAACGTTACAACTAGATGCAGTTCCTTTTCGTTTAAACATTTACACACGTTTTCTTAAACTTTCAATCTAACAAAAAATATGTTAAGTAAAATAATGAAGTCAAAGAAAACCCGTGTGTAAACATATATATATATATATATATATATATATATATATATATATATATATATATATATATATATACACACACCAAGAGAGCTAACTCTTCAAAACAGCCAAGAGACTTAAGACTCAAGAGCGGTAAAATTGTCAATAAGGATTTTTTTCAACTAGCCAAAATATTTTTTGTAACTTTTATTGGGTACAGTATATGTAGCTAGATATGGAAGCACTTTTAACCCTGTTTCACTAAATCCTTATTATCTTCAATTCTCATTGCAGCACATGACATTCATTCTCGCCAATCTTCCTGTTTTGATGCAATTTCCACATAATTCATGCATGGTTTAATTAACAATTGGGAATGATATGACTATATTCAAGTTGAGATTTGTATTCATGGTTTTAATATATATATTTTTTTTTTGCTAAGAAAGAAAGAACCTGTACTCAACATGCACGAATTCTGGGGGTGGGGGGAGTCAGCTCTAGATATTCGCAGTTTAATACACGAATTAAACATACATACAACAAATTATAATAATTGAATAAAGCGAAGGACCTCCAAAATAATAGACTTGTATCACTTACAGTAGCATTGATATTCTTTCTTTATGAACCAAAATAAATTATAATATTTATCACTTACAAATAGCAAAGGACAACACGTTACTTATCAATCGGCTGTTCTCAGTGTTTTATCATAACTACAAGTCAGCACAATCATAAGTTTTTGATGTGTTTTTTCTTCCTTTTTCACGCGTCTTAAGCTAAGTGTTGTAGGATTTCTTTACAAAGGTAGTAATGTAAAAACAAACAAACAAAAACCGAGATCTCAAAATTTATCGGTATTTATTTTTTATAGTTCATATACCATGTCAATCATCAATTAACTCATACCAACAAAAACACTGCACCGTGCTAACAAAAGATCTACAGAACAGGCCATATCTCTGCTGGCCCATCAACTAACTGTTGATTCATATGTAGGTTTATCAAACAAGGACAGTGGAAAATGTAAGCAACTTTCCAGATGTTTAACTACAGTAACGGGCCAAAGGCCAATTCTATATAATTGTTGTAATAAAAGAAATAAAACTTAAATGATGTATTACACAAAAACTTCTCTTGAATCAAAAATAAAGGGGAAAGGGAAGGGAGAGAAATATAGGCATAATACATCTATGAAGCATACAGTAAATTCATTCATTCACCCGTGTGGTGTGGCAGTTTACAGAAATAAACTCTTTCATTCATTATGCAGCTACTGGAGAAGAAGGGGGATAAACGCATTCTAGAGTGTACATAATTCAGTATAAACTCACAATAAGCATTAATTTCAAATTACTAGAGGACATGAATATGATACAAATAACTGGTCTGTCACAATTATTAACACCAAAGATACTATTTTACAGTCTGACAATATCATAAAAAAAATTTGTGGGGAAATTACAAGTGTAAACAAGCGGAAATGTGGCAATCAGATTACAGATTAACTTGTACCACACTGAAGCACAGTAAAATAGATACATCTTAAAATTGCCATATACATATCATGAACAAGCACTGACCTTGGAAACTAGATAAAACTAGACTGCCAAGATAGCATTTAGCACTTTCTGAAAAATAAACTTATATATTTCACAACAAGAACACTGACAAGGATTATTTCACTGCATTATTAACAACTCTCTCATGTTTTACTACATTTGGAAAATATTGTTTCATGACTGCTACTCAGATGAATTTATAACATATAGGTTCCTGTTATATATGTCAACATCCGGGGCAAAAACAAATACATCCAAACCCCGATAACCAAGACTTCCATCTTTAACTCATTTGAATTTTACTACAGGTCATTTTGATGACTTTACATGAAAACTACCCAATAATGAATGAAGACATCTCCTTAGCTTGAAATTGAAAAATTGAATACCTAAACTTGAGCTAACCTTTTAAAGTCCTCTGGGGATGTCAAGTACTGTTTTAACAGTATTTACAACTCTAGACTTATGAGGGACTTGTGGAATATAGAAAAGATTGATAACTCATTCAAAGGATCCATACTTACATGTAAAATTTAGAAATTTTCAAAGCCGTACAACTCAGATAATTCTTACTTGTTGGTTTTAGACATAGGTCTGTTGTAGTAGTTTCCAAGGAGATACAATTATTCTGTTTAACATACAAAAATAACAAATAAATAATAACACTGTTACCACAGTACACTCCATACACATCGTGGAGCTGATAGAAATTATACATTCAGTCAACACCACATACATGTACAAAAACCCAGGTCTTCAACAAACGGTTTATATCATTATCAAAAAAAAAAAAATTCATAAATTCATGTGTAACAACATGAGGCAAATGCAATATCAGGCATTTTAACAAAGTCATTCAACACACACAAGCATTCATGATTCTGCCTGATGTGTTTCAGTCCCCCCTCCACAGGCACTTATGTGTGGCACCAATCAAAAGAGTCCTTAGAGGGTCGTTTGCTGTAGTATATACATGTACTTGATCATCCTGAAGTAATATTGTCCAAGCACTACCATGAGGAGAGATTGGGACACATCAGGGTGGGGTGAGAGATAATGTCTTTATATAACTACTTAGAGATCCAGCCTATGTTAAACACGGAAACGATCTTTGGCTGTGGAACCAGTCTTCGTCATGGTATCTCTGTGTGACTAAAATGGAAAACAATCTTTTTAAAAAGAGGTTTACTGGTACTTTTAATTAACTAATTATCCTTTTTCTAACTGACTTTTATCTGTTGGCAGGTGCTAAACAAAAGATATCACGGACAATCTGATTAAAATCAAAGCCTTCAACTAAAGATCATTGCACTGGGATCTGAAGCAATTCAATAAAAGGTTGTGTCCCTGCAAGCTTTCAAATATAAATATTCATATTGAATTTGACTTATCAGTGATCTTCAACAATTGACAACATAGCCCATTGAAAAAAATTATGGAGGAAAAGAAAGTGAAAGTACCATTAAAAAGTGTCCTCTCCTTGATAAGCTTAAGGAGATGTGAACAAAACATTTGCAAATGTTAGATGCTTTGTTACACAGAAGAGATAGTGTTGCAGTATTACCAACAGGTTATGGCAAGACTCTCGTTTCATTGTAATTTTTACTCAGACCACTGCCATTATTTTCTACTCACACTTACCATTCGTAGGACTTATCCCAGATAGCACAAATATATTTAAAGTTCTATACAACTGGCAGAAACCTGCCAGCAAATGAACATCCATATTGAATACCGTAATCCGGTGAATATAATACGCAGTAGTGTACAATACGCACCCTCCACTTTGGGCCTGAAAGTGGTGAAAAAAAGCTAGTTCGGATGTATAATACGCATCAAAAAAATTGACCAAATGGTAAATGTTAAGTATCAACAAAGTAGTTACACTTTGTATACACGCTCAATTTCATCGCGGAAATACACTACCGGAAATAAGAAAAAGACAATAAATTTTTATAGATACGGATTTATTGTAACTAATACATCGCGGTAATATCTTTATTTCATGATCAATGTTTTAAATAAACCTAGTATTAAATATTCTACCATAAATAAAATCAACTACTTTTAACAAGTGTTGTATATAATTGTTTCAGTAGTCATTACAACTCCTGTGTAGTGAAAAACGGCCGGTGTATAACCAGGGAGGTATATACTAACGCCATCATAACGGACCTAATTAAATTTTTAAATGATGCCAATCAAAGTGATCAATTAGAGGCCTGGAACATATTAAAAGTTGTGTTGTGTATAGTACACTTAATTATAGCCTAAGGGGAGTGTCTGAGATAACCAAGGTGTCAAGCGTACGTAGCGGTGGGGGAGCACAACAATGGCTTCAATTAACGGAATAGGTTATAAAATAAAATATATTCATAATTATTTGCAATAAATCAATTATCATTACATGAAAATGGTTAAAAATGAGCCAAATGATGTGTAAGCTGTTTTCAAAGATCGGTTACAAATAGCACGTGGCCACCCAAGCCCGCATTCTATTAAAAAAACTGTAATGGCGGCGTACACGGAGATGAAAAATAGACAGTTCAAATTAATTTTTAAAGGCCATTTTAAAACAGTTTATTGATAAACTGACTTTAATTATACATTTTCGTTAATGACATGGTATAACAATGATTTTCTAAGGGTTAAAATTAATTATATGTGATAATGAAGTAATGTTACAATGTATAGTGGGATATCGGTTCTTGTCTGTGGATAATACGCCAGTATGATACCCCGTGCATCACATACGGAAAAAATATGTCAAAATCCTATAGGGATGTATAATACGCACCCCTTTCTCACGGTAAAAAATGATGAAAAAAAAGTGCGTATTATATTCACCGGATTACGGTATCTACAGATAATTTGGATGTTTATACTTTTCTGGTTACTTCAGATCATTGGCAGAGATCTACATGAGAAGATCTGATTGTAGTCAGGCTGAATCAATTAAAAGTTAAGAAGCTCAATAGTGATTACTTACCTGGAACCCTATTTGGATCTTGGATGGTATACTTAATCTTTCTTTTAATTTTCTTCTGTAAATTATAAAGAAGAGTACTGGTATAACTACGAATTCAATTAGAGCATATGAAAATATTACTTGCACAGAGGTTTGAAGTTCTGCATGATTAAATTTCCTTATCAAACGATACTAGGGATGGGACGATCCACCGGAGAATCATGGTATTAATTTTGACAATCTATTGATCGATACGCTTACCATTAATACAACGATACCTGAGCGAACCTTTTTTTTTATTTTTCAAAAATATCCGAGCTTCATATATCTGCTATTTTTAGTGTGTGTGCCTAATACGAAAGTACAAAGATTGGCAACGTAAAGTTGTCAAAACTGTTATGAAGCTAATCTAGAGTGTGGAAAACTTCCAGATTACCTGTTTATGACAAAAATAGTGTACCCACCACATTTACGACTAAAATAATTTAAAAACTGTGCAATGCTCATTTGAAATATAATAAAACCACTATAGACATGTGGTTACAGCAACAAATTAAATAACATTTAAACCGTTTTTCACGTTTTCATTGAGTTGCAATGTACAGCTGGCGTATTGTGATCTCACATAATGTGATATGTACTGAATCAGCTAAGTACAGTATCGTCCCAGCCCTAAATGATACACCAAATGAATCTAGAATTTTAACTCAGAGCATGAAATGACATACCCAATTTTTAATATAGCATCAGGTCTTCCAGCCTCTTTTGTCCACAGACTGAGTTTATCTCCCTTGTTTCTAATGTTGACAACAGCCCCACAGATGTCCTCGCTGTACTCCTCAAAAGACTCTCCAATCAAACACAGTAGCTTAAAACAAGATATCAATTCATAATGCTTTATAACTCTTATACTTTTAACAGTATGCTTCCATTCACGATTCATGAAGTTATGAGGGACAGGCTTGTCATATCTAACAAACCAGATTTTCTCAAAAGTACATATGTGTAAAATTCTATCTTTATAGTTTTTTTAGTGAAGATTAATTTATTGTAATGTAGAAAACATGTAGTAAATTTTTCATACAAACAGGTTTAAATTACGGTACTTACAGTTTCTAACCAGAAGTTATCCAGATCTGTCATTCGCTGATTTTTGTTAAGATTTATTAACCATCTTCCTCCATCTTTATTTCGCTCATCTTCCCACATAGGTTGAACACCATCCTGTATAATGAAAGAATGCTGAGTTAAATATTTGAAATGATGCAGTCATAAAACTCACAAGACTTAACCATCTACCAATCTTTCAAATGTATACGACAAAATAGTGGTACTAATTTTATATAGTATAAGACTTTTCATTAAGTATCATATGAAAATTGATCATTAAATACATGTACCTGCACATAACTTGTTAAATTAATGAACAGTTGATGTTGATATACACAACAAATTGTCTATCAAATTTGTGTGTGTGTTAAATCTGATGACCTCATTCATTAGAAAGCTTGACCATTGTGAAAACTAATTATACCATTCGCATGGTGATGATGTTTCTCATTTGAGATTGGCATCTCTGAATTGGATCGTCCAAACCAATTAAAATCATAGCTATGAACTTTCAAAAATGACATTTTTAGATGTTATGTAAGTTCCTGTCAAACAAATAATCAGGTAATGCAAGTCATGCCTTATAAATGATTTAGTACATGTAAAAGTTACTTTGGAGTACTGCATGGAACCTCCTTTTCATCTCAAACTGATGATTATTGGATTGAGTCTAGCCCAATTTTAGTACTTTCAGACCTTAGTTCTTTGGTTCTTGGAAGATTAAGAGATAAATCATTCCTTTAAACAATTCTTTTCATTCCTTGTAAAATTACAATCATATTATTTTATATTCTTCATATTCTAAATTGGAATTAAATTGCTCACTGAAAAAGTCTGCTGTCTTGGTGACAATTCATTTACCTATAAACTGACAAAACTGAGTTGATAAACTGGTACATAAAAACGTAAAAAACTGAAATTATCATACAGTGCCAAGCAGTGGCCATCACTCTCCCACTTGCCAAAATGATAACTTCAAAAAGAGACCTATGAGCCATGTCACTTACATGCAGTCATGTACGGAGTAAATATCTAATTTGAATCCATTTCTAAACATTCTTACATACAGTTTGTGGCTATACACTCTGCCTTGTGACAGCATGATTTAAACAGCTTCAAATCTTTATATATAGGAGGTATTTATTTTGAAATTTAATGTAATCATACATGTATGTTCCTAAGAAGAACTTTGCACACCACATGTGGTCCCATTATTGGTCCATAGATCACAGTTAGAACAAATCCAAATCTACACTTTTTTCTATATACATGTGTTTGCAGCTATGTGCTCAGGAGAGCCGAAAACCTAAACACAGTGTACAGGAATGTTAGAGAACTTGCACTTAAAAGTGTTGTGTAGATAGATATACAGTAAGAGTATGACAATGTCAATAACTGCAGGCTTACCTTGAAGAGGGAGTAATCACAGCCTGAGGGCAGTTTACTTGCTTTCTGTACATGGTTGTATAACCTGCAATGTAGGCAAAGAAGAATAGCATTGCAGTTGTATCAAGAAAATGTTATATCTCCTGTACTAATGTGTTACAGTGTTAGGTTAAACTGTACAAATACAGAGTACAAATAAAATGCTGCAAAATTAATTTTCCTGAAAAATATATATGATATGCCCTCAGAAAGGTACTGACTGCCAAACTCACACATAAATACTTACGCCCAAAAATCCTCCACAGTGTCAAATGCTGTAATGAGTTTAAGGTTTGCTGTCCACTCTTTGGTGCGGTCGTTTTTGAAGAACCACAGGGCCCATCTGTTTTGTAGGGGGTGCTTGATGAGCGAGTCTGGTGCCATCATGGCACCATCATCAACTGGTTCATCTTCTTCCTCCTCGACTCTCTCTTCCTACAGTTCCAAAGCATGATATTATATAGTTAACCATTGTAATATTATCATAAACATCGACAGAAAAACCCCACAATGCATGCTATCAGTTGACATAAATAAACATGTAACTACTGGCAATTAAGATCAACTCTAATCTGACATGAAACCCACATGTACTAGAATTTTCTGCAAATGTGGAAACAGGACAAACTTCATTTTTCTGGAATCTAAAAACTCTCCAACACAACATGAGAAACAACCGTTAAAGTGTGCTCAGTCTTCAGTATGCCACAAAATGACAGCTGTACATACAAAATTCACCTGAACTAGCAGGTGCCCTTAAATAACTAGGTCAAAAAGTGATATTCCTGCTGTCTTTTCCTATATTTAGCATCAGTTATGAATCTTTTAATTAGACCTTGGCTTTTATCCAGATGATAGCATAAAAATCTATTGGCTTTTCTCTTGCAGTAAGGATCAAATAATATTTTATCTATACCGGAATTACTGAATAAAAATGCTTAATACATATTATAAAGACAACGGCCTTCATTTGTACTTTTTTATTACCGTATATAGAGATAAAAGGTAAAAAAAAAAAAACCCACATGTACTTATATATCAGTATTTAGCAAACGATTGAGCACATATTTGAATTTTTTTTCTTTTCTTTAAAATCAAATTAAGTAATCAATAGCTCACAACATGTTTTATCTTAAATTATATTTGGGGAGGGATAAATGGTAAAAATTAACATTCTTGTGAGTTGCATCAACACAAATCTCCCATGTGCAGGCAAACAAGGAATAAATATTGTATGTATATATGTATTTTTCTAGCTATACATTTCTCTAAGAATGAATTAATAGTCTGTGTGTACCTGTGAATAATCATTTAAAAAGAATCATTTTCGTATATTATAAAGGCTTAGTGTACAGGTATATTGCTTCAACAAATATGACTAAATTGAATTACCGAGATGAATCAAAGTCTTTTCATTTACTGCAACAAGCAAATGTGTCTATCTTGATCATCACTAATAAGGGATGATGCACCTTAAAACATACATGTGTATTAACAAGGAATTGATTCAATTCATCAGAGTTTCCGAAAACTAAAAATTTCTATCAGTCAATCGGACTGATGACTAAGTGTATTCTACCAGTATGGAGCAAATTCTATCAGTCCAAATAAATTAAAACAGTAACTAACAGTGAATTTATACACTATTCATTACATTTTGTATTGTATTAAGACAGAAAAACCATGTCAGGAGCGGTTTATAAAAAAGTGTAAACAATTCAAACCCTGTTTATAATAGTAAAACATTGCTGATGATTCACTCCAGTCAATTTCATTTTGATCCAGTATAAGTGTAGAAAATAAGACAGTTTGTCCTCATAACCAAACAATAAATTGTACAAGCTTTAAATATAATGTTATGTAGGTTGATAAATTTTTGATGCAAGTCAAATTGTGTCTGACATAGATGCAGCTAGAAGCTGAAACAAGCATAAACTGTTAGTAAATCAAAAATGTATGTTCATTACAACCAGCATTTAATTTCATCTCTGTACCGGTAGTTTATTATTTTAAAACATATACCCTCATAAAAGCGTCGAAGTTTGATGCAAATGATGACTCTCCATTTTCTATAAATTTGCATGTTGGTTATAGCAGATTTTTTTTGTTCCATGTGCAGATGATATCAGTAGTATATTGCATGAAGAAGTTAATGGTAATAATTCTTTTCACAGAATTTGCATATAAATGAGGATAAATAGTCCATAACTAGCGAACGTTTTTCTGCGCAATAAATATAGAATTTTTTCAATAGGCGGCACTGTAGCTCCCAGGTCGTCCTGGTCCATCCAAATTTTTTTTTGACCGGGAGCTACAGACCTGCAGCTTCAATATTGAATCCCAGGACAGACCTCAATCACCTGCAGCATAGAAATTCACCCCCAATTTTAGTTGCTTGTCTCAGTCAAAATTGGGATATCGGTGTGTATCATCCATTAAACTTTGTAGCTCCTACTTTTTTATATCATTTAACATGCATTTCTTACCATTACATAGAGTTATTGAACCTATTTCAACAATTTGTCTAGTTGGTACCAGTATGTTTGTTTTGATTTAAGCTCCTCACTCTCTATTTTAAAGTGCACTTTCTTACCTGCATCAGCAACAAGATTCCAAGCAAATGCAAAATTCAAAACCGATTCACTACAGTACCGTTCAGACCGGCCAACTCAACACCAGAGTAAACCCCAACTAAACCCCGCCCGGGTTTACTTTTTGGGTTTACTTGGGGTTTACTCTGGGTCTGCTTTTTGAAAATTTGGGTCCACTCGGGGTTTACTTTGGGTTTACTCAGGAATTGCTTTTGGGGTCAACTGTATGCACTGAAGTGTGAAGCAGACCCATCTTTTATCTTACTGCCTGTAATTCCTGCCACTTGTATATTCTGAATACACATGTAGCCTCTGCTTTCAGGGGTATACTCTTGATCAGGGTTTAATCTCTGTTTGAAAGAATAATCTTACCGTGACCAGGCTTATGCTCAAGTCACAGAAGAATTCGTCCCATATACATGTACTCGTAATGTAGCAGTCGCGAAGCGGATCTGCTTCGCGTCAATTTTAAGTCTGTTAAAAATAATCTGCAGGGGAAAAACACATTTTTATACCGTACATTACAAACCTTTCTGAACATGCATATGTAGTAAAATCCAAAAATATCCATTTAATGGGTCGTACCAAGGCATTTTGTTAATATACACGTTTGAATTTGCCTGCCATTTTGTCGGAAATCGCACTCGGAATGTCTCAGATTTTATCATTAACATAGCGACCGTAAAAAGCAAATTTTCAAACGTGATGTTAAAAGTGACAGTGATTTTATTGCAAAAACAGTTAATGTGGTAAAATGGGATTATGAAAGAGCAACATTGTTGGTATTTGAGACTAATCATATGAAAATTTAGGCGAGATACAGCTCGATATATTTTTTTTAATTTGCTACGAAGCGAGTATATGGGACGAATTCTATCGTTAAACTGGGTCCATAGGACATCTGTCATTTTAACGATAGAACTTTCTATCTTACTCTTACTCTCTCTTTCCACTCTGGGTCCACTCTAGTAAACCTGGAGTAAACTCAGAAAATAAACCCATGGTTTAGTTAGGGTTTACTTTCTGTTAAGTTGGTTCTGATCGGTACTGTAGTTGTGAAGAATGTGGAAGAATCACTGCATAACAATGAGAAATGCAGATTTAATTTATAAAAATAAATGGAAGGATGCCCAAACTACAAAACTGAAGCAAGTGGGACACAGAAATCCTGATGTTAACTTTGACATATGTGAAAGAAGTTGTTAAGGCCGAATTTCTAGACATGAATAATAAAAGATATAGTAAATTAGTGAATATCATGCAAATCGAATATTTTCCGAGATTAACTTAATTCACATCTTGTAACACAACTAAAGCCTCATATTCAATGTTAAACCCAATCCCCCCACCAAATGAAACCCATTACATGAGCTAACTTGAAGACTTTAAAATGCATATTTAATTATCTATACCATATGTATACAGGAAAAAAATCTAAGACGGTTTATTTCAAAAACTATGAAAGAAGCAATATTGTAAAGATCATTGAAGATGAAATGGGCCGAATAATTTCTCAATATAGGGACATGTACCCTATGATAAGAAAACATCAAAATTTAAATACACACGACATCAAACTTGGTAGAAAATTTCTCAAACTAGTGTTTGCTTCTCAATTCAGGTGTTCCTTCAATTAACGAAGTGCAGCATGTTTTTCCCTGCCTCATAAAAACAACGGTCTTTCAAGTGTTTATAACTTAACCGATAGCTTGTTGTATATATGTGTTTTGATATCTGAACATACTTTTTCGCATGAATTCTTATATAAAGGATAATACAGTCACAATATTTTACCTCTTTCGTATCAATTTCTGAAGCCATGTTGTAAGACAAAAATGGACACTGATCACATGGTATACCGGCTTCGAAAACGAGGCCAAAGATAAAGCAGTGCAAAATATATGTAGGGTGTATGCGAGGATATAGAACGGCTGTAGTTTAATAACATGTTACAGAATATATAAATTTTATCATTAATAAAACTTTGTTGGTTATTTCTTTTTTTTTTTTTTCTTTTCACGAAATTCCCGATCCCGACTCTTTTATCAAGACGCGCGGATCTAAGGAACTATATGGTATGTAGGCATGGCGTCAGGCAAAATATCTCCGAAGATTTTGTCATTGGTGAATAGATACATGATTATGCCGCATCTTACTTTGCATTGAAATAAAACATTTAGAATGTAATAAATATCTAAATATATTAGAGTAACAAAAAACTTGAACCGTTGAAGGCGATGAATACTCATTATAAATATTTCATCTTGTATCTTTCATCTTGTAAAACGTACTGTACCGTTTTATCAGAGAAGGGAAGACATTATAGGACAGAGAAAAGAAAAAAGGACATACTTTGCCAAACTTAACCGATTTCTCAAAAATATGTTGAAGGCAGGTTGGAGTCATACAGTTATGTACGTACATGTAGTTAACTTTTAATTCTTCAATATACATATTGCAAATTGTGACTGTGATATTAATATATAATTTAATATATTGTATATAATTAAATATATTTGATTCATACTATATCAGTTATATAATATGCCCAATTAAGTTTTGATCAACTCCTCTAGCTATTACTACATTTTAAAAAAATAATCATCAAAGAAGTATATATAACTAATATTTTGATATCATATATGATACCTGATATATCGCGACATATTTATTGATGTGATTATTTGAAAATTAATATAATCAATTTAATTAAAATTAGACCTTTCCTATCTCGCTCTCTGTTATATATGGTTATTGCACCGTGAGCGATAACCATGTTTATATTATAACAGAGAGCGAAATGATTAATAATATTAATTAGATTGAAATTGAATGTGATTGTTTCATATGTTACAGGGCAATTTTTATATAGGACCTTTATATTGAGAATAAAATCTCCAATAAACCAAAATCTATGTATGTCATCATGAATAATACCCCCCCCCCAAAAAAAAAAACCTATTTCAAAATTTTAAAATATGAAAAAAAAAAAAAAATAAGAAAATAATGCTAACCCGATACTATATGCCTGTCAACGATTTGAGGCCTATCTAATCGAAATTCGACCTTTCATCTAGCTTTTTGTTATACATGGTTATCGGTCAATTCACGGGCGATTATATAAACATAATGCAAAGAGCGAGATGAAAATTCTAATAGATCTATATTAATTAGATTGGGTCGAGGCTTGATCAAATCGAATAAAGCCCGAATGATATATTTCATAATGCCTCGATCTTATTGATCACCATTTCAACATTGTTCAAAGGAGGATTCTTAATTTCTTATATTTGCAAACTCTAAGCAATCTAGTCAGCATTTTAACGTTATTTTTATTTCGTATGATTGTGCAAACATCGCTTGCGCACCGACAGTACGTCATTTATGAAATGTATTGGGCTATATATACGTTACTTTTGATTTGTAGTGTTATCACAAAGACACTGGAAAATGTAAATATATGTACGGAAACTATTATTATATATTTCAAACATAGTTTACTTGCTTTTGTCGTTTCCAGAGTTTCTGTCGTGTCCTTTGATTCCTCCCAGGAACTGAAATCGTCTTCGTCGTCTTCTTCTCCAAGTTCCTAAAATTAATTACTGTATATTTCTCTTATAAATCCGTCAGTTAACCTAAGAATTTACTGTATTTCAACGTACTACATTATTTTTTTTTTACTTTCAACAACCACAAAATTTGCATATCAATCGTAACATATCGTAAAATATCATGAGATTCCTAATCATAAATTAAATGTAACCATGTAAATCGTATACTGTATGTCCTACCCAAGGCTGACACGGGATCTGAAGAAACTGAGATTTGTCTGTCTCCATTTTGGAAGACGTCTGAGCTAGTAGACTGATCCCCAAGAGACGAAAACATTTAAAGACACCAGCTGGTCTTCTAAGATTATTAACACTTTACCATGGTAATATGGACTTTCCTCTAGGGATAGAAGTATGGTTGTCAAGGTTATCAAAGTTCGATCGGATAGTGACACTGATCCCCGAATGCCTGCATTTTTAGCACGAAAATTGATGAATTTAAGAGAGAGAGAGAGAGAGAGAGAGAGAGAGAGAGATGTATACATTAAATGTGAATGATTATACAAAAATGTATCCTAAGATGCCAAATTAATTACTGTTAGTAGAAGTAGACATGTACTTTAAGAGCTCAATAATACCGACGTAATGTACATGTAGTACCCATATTCTGCTTTTTGGTAGAGAATCAGTGGGGTTTTTTCACTCTTCATTTCCAAAAACATGAAAAAAGTGCAAATCTGCGCATCAAGATAACAAGCAAAAATACATGTAGTACAAAATCAAAACTAGTAGTGTTGAATCTCTGTACTGCATAATAATTAGTATGAATTATCCGTGATAAGTACTGGCGGTACGCAAAATGCACTGTATTTTTCCACATCAATAAGATCCCGACCTGACACCAAAATTCACGAAATATGATATATTTATACAATATTTTGAATTTTTACTAAATGCCGCCTTTCCCCCTTAATTTTCGTTGTCGAGACACTGAAATCATCACCTTTTGTTTGACGTGTGAGCTTTTGATGCTTGTTCAGACGGCGCAGTCTGGTCAGCAGTCTGAAACCCTGATCACAGACGATCTTATAAACACTTAATGGGAGACTGACATGCTAAAAACTGACATGCTAAAAACTTGTCGTTTTACAATTTAGCTTAGCAATAATATCATATGGACATACGTAGGACAAGGATATAGTTGCAAGATTAGGTAAATCCATAGGATTCTTTGTCAATTGCAAGCTTAAGAATTTATGGAAATCAAATAGCATCAGCAGATGCAGTAAAATCGAGCTATATATATAATAGCTGCATATTATCCTATGTATGGTGCTGAATGCTGTAGGACACCTTCGCTAGCTAAGGGTGACGATCCACGGTGAATAGAGAAACATCGTGGATTGTCACCCTTGGCTAGCGAAGATGGCTGTAGGATGACAGAAAGTGATATAAACAAACTATCAAGTTTCCATAATGGTTGCCTCAGAATGATCTTGAGGGTATTCTGGCCAGCAATAATTGCCAACAAAATCTATCCGAAATAACGAAACAGCGGACATAAGGACACTACTAAGAAAATAAAGATAGAGATGGACTGGTCATGTCTTAAGAAAGCCAACAAACTATATTTTACAAGAGTTTTACTAAGATGGACCCAAGAAGGGAAAAGAAGGAAAGGCCGACCAAGAACAACATGGCGGCGAACTGTTGAAAAAGAACTCAAAGACATGAACCTTACATTGTACACGGAGAGAGGTGGAAAAGAGGGCCAAGAATAGAAAGGAATGGAAATCCCTAGTCCTTGCCCTACGGGTGCAACAAGGACTATGTAGGCAGGTACATGCAGATATACGTAGTGCACTTTATTCATTGAACATACAATAAAATAAAACCCACAGACATACACATGTATGTACATGTATTTATGAAACATCAAAATTGCTTGATGATAGAAACACATGTATTTATCATTATATTTACATTTTCTAGTGTCTTTGTAATAACACCACGAATCTATTTTGTAGTGTATTGTCCGATACATTTCAACAATTACTATTTTGTAATCTAAGTAATAAGAAATCATTCTTTGGATATTATGAGGTGATGAAATACTGTCGGGCGTAATCAAATCTCACATAAAGCCTTTCAGTCTTTATTGTATTTGATCACCTCATCATACTCAAAGTATGATTCCTTATTCCTTTAATGAAACAACGAAATTGCTTGATGATATAGAAACATGTATTTATGAAACAACGAAATTTTTTGATGATAGAACTGGGACGGGACTTTAAAAGTACGAGTTAACCTTACTATTATGTAGGCGAACCACAAACCAGAATTTGCTCCTTCATTACTATACGAATTTCATAATTCATGTATCAACTAAAATTCAAAGCGTTTTTACAATTTTAATTTCGACGCAAAAACCGGTTAATTAAGTAATTAAGTAGGCTATTCCTATATTATATTATTTTCTATTTGGAAAGTCATGCACATACAAATCTTTGTAGTTGACATAAAAAAGACAGTTGACATGAAAATATCTCAATACTTGTGAATCAAGTTCAGTAAACAAGGTGTGTGCTAAAGAATTCTAATAAGGTATTTAATTAATTCATTGCGGCTGAAAAATTTCGCAAACTGGTTTTGTGTTCTAAACAATACGTTATATAAGGTGTGTCTTCAGGTAAAATTCAAACCATCGCCTGAAAAATCTCAATGTTTATGATGGCGTCCTACAAGGCAAGTACAGATTTAATCTGTCTAATTTCATTGTTTCAAATGCACATTACATATATATGCATGATATTTTATATACGAAGTCGCCTTCCATTTCAGACTTTCCGATGCATCCTATTTATGTTCACCCTGAGCATTATTTATTGCAATGCCCATGCTAAAGCCTTCATATTTGAGGCAGAGGACTCGCACACTGTGGGGACATTTAACTTAAATAACCCAGAAGAAGGAGCCGTTTACCGTTCCGAGGCCAGTGGGAGAAAAGCTGTCCACTTAATACAAGGCCAGTACCTGGAATACACCTTCTGCGTACGTCAGGAATCAAATGTCCAAGTTTCCAACATCAGGTTCTCTAACGACGGTCCGCATGACGAATATATTATTGAGATTGACGGAAATGCCGTTGGATCATTCCAGACGGGAATTCAAACCGGAAGTGGGGCTGCATGGAATAATTATCATTCCAGTGGTCAGGTGGGGCAACCGGTGGTGCTTGAAGCCGGTAGCCACAAGGTTAAGCTGACGACCGTCGTCTCGGATCAGTGGGGAGCCGAGGTAGATTTCATCACGCTGGACGTGGACGACAGGAATTTGGACGAAATGGGGTTTTATTGTGACAAGTTTTGTTTCGATGACATTACTTTTAAAAACGTGTCTACACAGGACAGCGTACCTAGTTCAAGATTTGAGCAAAATAGTTTCAAGTCGTCTTGTTCTGAGGAAGCAAACGTTAGAGTTGCTGTGTATAACGATATAGCCGACACTTTCCGTTTTACAGCAACAATCCCAAAATACAGAACATTTTCCAATAACCGAGTTCCGATCTTCAGTGGATGTAATTTTAATCGTCCTTCTTTGAACCTTTCCAATATACTTATAGATCCGTATGGACAAACCATCAACACCAAGAAAATGAAAACCGTTTTTGCGGGATCCCCAACCTATATGATCATGACTACGACCTTTTATCAGTCTGAACTGTCCTTTGTTAGGGGAGTGGATGAAAATCGAGTTGGATCTATTTTGACAATAAAGTTTAGAAATGAAGGCGCAGTATTTGACCTTGACGTTTCTTATTTGGGGGAGTCCCGCCGTTATATCAGTTTCGACAGACTAAAGATTGACCCCCAAAATGAAACGACCTATTCGTGGACATTCCCAGACTACTCCTGGAGTGCAAACCAAGAAAATATCCTTCGGCTTGGATTTTCGTCCTCTCAAACCGTGAATGTAGTTATTGATTCCTTAACCCTTAAAAGTCGAGAAACTGTCCACAATAAAACCATTCTCTTTAAAGACAACAAATACATTATAGAGGGAACAGACATTGACTTTTGGTACATGGGAGAAAATACCATGACTATCACTAGTAAGTATACCAAAGAAGAATCTTATAACATGGATCGGATTCAAGTCTATGCAAAACTACCTTGGAGCAGCGAATACTCCCAAGTATTTTCCTTATATCATGATGGATTGGTCAGTTTGTTGTCTATGACTCCCCATGGTCTTGATTGGATACCATTCGGAACGAGCATTGTCATTGGTCCAAACAACGCCAGTGATTCTCGACCGACCTCACCAGTTAAGAGCATTGAGCTGGATACGATTAACATGAAATTCGATGTTGAATTTATCCATGGCGACCATGCATCTCTTTACATAGATGCGATGCATCGTGAAACCATTCTTACCGTCAAATACAACTCAGTCATGCACGACAGAAGGCTGTACCCCCTAATGACGCTCTCTTCCATGTGGATCTCTGACGGCAATAGTCTGGTGGATCGTATTTCTGTGAATAGCGATACCGAGCGGAATATCATCGGGGACTGGAACACTTTGTACGGGTTGTCTGCAGTGCTCTACCGGAAATGCATATCTAGTTATAATACAATGAGCCCTGATCTGAAACTAGAGACAATAGGCAAGGACATGATAGTGTAATAAGTATTTGGACTGATTATTGTTACTTTATATCGTGAAACGATTAATGCTTCAGTATCATTGTTTACATTGAACCATGCAATTATTGAAATTGTTCTGTTATTTAACGCTTCTAACTCAATCTTCTACTGTAAATTCAACACATTCTCAAAGTGTAAGTTTGGCCATACCATACCATATAAAGTGCAATGACGTTTATAATAATGCTCTGAAATTTCCATTTTGCTCTATTTAAAACTCTAGCAATTAACGCGAAATATTGAAATAAGATAAAATTATTATATGAAAAAAAAAATCAATTCGTAAGTGCGTGTGCATTTAAAAAAGGATAATTGATAAAACTATAGAGTGATTGTGAATTTTATTTGGATACAATGTTTTATATTTGCTAATTTAATTAAATCATTTATGTTTTTTAATCCTATGACAAAAATTCATTCTAGAAATTCATGTTGCTATAAAATGATTAAATAAAACAAAATACACGCCCATATATAAATCATACGCTTTATCAATACTGCATGGACACGATTTTTTTTCTTCTGAAAACTTGCTCCTATGTAAAATGAAAAAGTTAACGCATTAGCAATGTATTTTAATGTAAACAATCTCTCTTCATTTCTTAATTTTTCATTAATAGATACTTCATAGAAACATCAAATGAACACAATCTACCTAACTTTGTAGTTAGTCACATGTAACAGAAATTCTAAGAGACACTAAGATAATGCCAGCAAATTGACATGTAAAAAAAACATACTGTACATGTACATGTAGTATTGAGTTCTTGTAATACAACGTGATCTATAACTTAATTAAGGACCCCCCCCCCCCAAAAAACAAAACAACAACAACAAAAAACAAAACAAAAAACACGAAAAACGACAAAAATAAGATATACCATGTCTGAGTGATTGATGTATGTAACTGGTGTCAAGTTCAAAGGTTGAACAGGCACATACATCCACCCATCTGCCAAAAACACCCAACTCAAAACAAAACAAGACTGCTATAGTATTTAATTAAAACGCACTAGAAAGGTTAATTAAATGTTCACGTTAATTTTGTTTTTATTATGCTTCGAGAATACTTGCTTAAAACTGTAGATCTGCCTGTATGTATTAAAATACAATATACTAGATAATATCCCGCGCAAGAGCGGGAATCAACTCTTTACACATTAAAATGATTAAAATGATACAGTATGTAAAATTATATTTTTGTTTATACTGTGTCCAAATTTTTTCCTAAATGCTTTCCTAACATATTCTTTAAAATTGAAATAAAAAACAGCATGGCTGGATATTTAAAGGAACGGATGAAAAATATAAAGTGAATGGATGATATATACATGTACGTTGAACTAATTCTTTTTGTTGCAGCTGACTGAAAAAATAGCAAACTTTTTTATTTATTTTCAAACCAGTGAGTCGGTATTTATTGCGTCGTATATATCTAAATTTTGTTCTTTAGTCTTTAGGTCAAATTTCACAAATTTTTGTCACTGTTCCAAATAAAGAATTCAGATAAAAACTGTTTTGAAGAAAAAAATCCCCCATTCGACTCCCCTGTTTTATGCAAACATCATTTATTAATATAAATGGACGTAGAACACAATCTGTTCATTTTTTTTTTTACAATTTATTGTATAAGGTTTACTACCAATCTGTCGTGTCAAAAAATTATGAAATTAAAAAAAACCGCTAGTGGATGCATATTTGTTTGCATATTTTAAACCAAAGTTGTCAGATTTAAAGTATCTGTAGTCTAATTGCGTTCCTAGGCACCCGTTCTGGAAAGTTCTTTCCATCAAAACTAACGTCGTATCAAATTTATCCATTTTCTGTATTAAGGTTTTTTTTAAAATTAACCTTATATTGCCAATTAAAGGTATTAATCTGCGGTGCACAACGAACTCATCCTTTCAACTCCGTCCTTGGTTAACCCGTCCTGGAAGGTTCTATCCGATTTTCTCACCAGAGGTCGTGATTTGCAAGCGTCTATCCATCAAAACTTAAATCGCGCATTCAAGAAACGAATTAACTTCTTTTATTTATTCAACATGTGTCAACTCTTAATTCCTTTGTATACCCTAAATAACTTCCCAGTAAATATATTCAATCTTTACGTAATCATTCAATATTATTTCATTACAAGCATATATTTTGCAAACTTCCACTGACTTGGATCCTTCACAGCGTGTCTACCACCTTCCTTTCATTTTTGCTATCTCGGGCTGGTTTAAAGAAAAAGAATGTAAGTTTTTAGTTCATTTCTCATTAATCATTTATTTAATAAATTTCAATTATAGCTTACGGACATCATATCACACGTATTGAAATACCAAAGGAATAAGCAGTTACTCTACTGCAGGCGTTTCGAAGTTTATTGGCAAAATGTCTCAATTAATAAGTATAGATATGAGTGTCATTCAAGAACTTTGTATTCGCCAAACCTCTATTTAAAGCTATACAAGCTATAATTTGCGTCAATATTAAATGACGGGGAAAATGCATGTGTTTGATTACTTACAAAAGTGACCTTTATGCTGTTAATAATAATGCTCAGTTCGATCACGTATTAAATATATCAAATTTTAAACAATAAAAAATATGTATTTTCCTACAAGGAGAATAATGCCTCCTCATGACTATCAATCTATCACGTGATATCGACAGCTAATTTTAGACTATCATACAAAAACTGGGTGGGGTTAAAACCTTCATAATTGTTGTACATGTAGTTTCACGACGGAAAAGATTTTTTTTAGTAAAGCATTAATTTGTCAGATAAGAGTACGAACAAAAGAAAACAAAAATACAAGCGTGTGAGCATGTACATGTGTGTGTATATATATATATATATATATATATATATATATATATATATATATATATATATATATATATATATATATATATATACTTCCGTTGAACAATAACGTAATAGCATCTGTATTTTCCCCTAAGGGCTATTTTTAGTTCGCGTGAGTGTTATCCTAGTTATCCTATTTCATAGGCGTCGGAACCGTTGGGGGGGGGGGGGGACTTAGCCCCCACTTTTTTTACCAAGTTAGACATAATCCCCTATTTTGCTTGTCGAGATTTCTGAAAAGTCTAGCCCCTTCCCCCTTTCAATATTCATCCGATACCACTGTATTTAACAGGTCGGGTACACTACCTTATATGGATGGCATTATTTAACATGTGACAATATTTACGTCAAACAGATTCTCCAATCAACAAACGCACGTGGTTTTTGTCTGTTTTACACTCAATGTTTAATTGCTTGCCGGAAAATTCGTACATCTTGATTTTTACTTTAGAAGGTAAAAAAGGAAAGATAACGTACCATTAACTTTGTTCCATGCTCACATTGAAAAATACTGCGGTTTTAGTTGATCAATTGTTGCTTCAAAAACCGATCAGTATCAAAAGACTGGCAAACATAGTTACGCATACAAGTACAAACAGATTTTGATAAGAAAAAAACCCTGCATAATTTTTTATTGGTGGCTTTATCATTGTGCACTAGAAATAAATACAGGTTACCGTACATTTTTAACATACCTAAATAGAAAATTATAGAAATGCACAAATACAGACGTACAAGTTATGTAGCATATAGTATTTTGTACGTCAAACATTCTGATGAGTGTACCTGAAGAACATATCAATGCGCATTCTACTACATGTAATGTTGTCCCAAACCTGGGGTTTCACGTGAAAAACGGTATTCACTGTTTCTACATGTAATTCAATAGCCGACGTACATCTCTTTTGAACATTGACAATGGGGCATTTAAATAGGTTGATAGAAGGCCTCTTATGCAATCTTTTTTAAATGTGAGCATATAAATGAAAGATCAGACATAATTGTCCATAAATATTTTATAAATTCTGAAAAATCATTCAAAATGAGTTTCCAAAGGACAATTCAAAATGGTATATATTTTCAATACGCTTTATATACACTGAAACTTGTAGTAGCCCACAATGCCTTGCAACTCATTCACCTGATTGGTTTGTCGATAAAAGTGAACAGATGGCTAATTTAGTATGCAAATTTATGCCGACGTCACAAAATCTAGTGGTCTCGACCTGTTTAAAGGACGAACATTTTACAAACGCCCCCTTTTTTACTTGTACAAACTTCAAAATGATGCCGCTTGTCAATCAAGTTTGAAACAATAGAAATGTTCGGCCTTTAAACATTCAAAAGTAATGGTACCGTGAGTGACAAACGTATAGCACTGATAATACATTGTATACTAGCGGAAAAAAGAAACTGTGCATTATAAAATTTAGTATAATTTTTCTATATCTATTGTTTGTATTTATAAAATTTAAACAATCGATAATGGTATTGTTTTTGACAATATCGGATGGTAACCGTCCGGGTGCACGGACTTTTTCATGGTTAGTGAGCACCTGTTGTTTATTGAGGAATTTGTACGCACGAGTTTTACGGGCCAATACTGTTTGGAATAAGAACTGTAAAGGATTTGTTTAAACTTTTTTGGTTAAGGAAATCACTTTCGTTTCAACAAAATTTACCCCTATGTCATGCCACGACTCTACGAAAACAAACGTAATCGTGCTGTTGGGATGCTGCAAGCTGGAATGGCACAAAATACTGTAGGAAGATACTTTGGAGTTCATCGGAACACCATCCAGTCATTATGGAGACGTTTTCAATAATCTGGCAACACCCAAGATCGACCGCGCTCTAGGCGACCTCGTGTGACGTCACGTCAACAGGACAACCACATTAGACTTCGTTTCCAGGCAGCAAGTTTGACTGTCCGTAGCATTCCAGGGCTTCGACCATAGGTCCAAGAACTGTGCGTAATCGTCTGCGCGAGCAAAACATCAGACCAAGACGTCCAGCGGTGCGCCCAGTACTGCTTCAACGTCATCGTATCGCCAGACTAGCGTGGTGCACACGACATCTGCGATTCAGAATACAGGACTGGGCCAATATTCTGTTCACTGATGAATCCAGATTTCATTTGGATAGCAGTTACGGCCGTTGTAGGGTGTATCGTCGCGTTGGGGAGCGTTATCAGGACGCTTGTGTTGTGCAACGTCGACAATTTGGTGGAGGTAGCGTTATGGTGTGGGGTGGAATATCAGCACGTGGAAGGACCCCTCTACAAATTGTCAATAGAAATCTCACCGGCGTACGCTATCGAGATGAAATTATTCAGCGTCATGTGATACCCTTCATACAAAGACATCAAAATCACATCACTCTGCAGCAAGACAACGCAAGGCCACACGTTGCACGTTTAGTCAGGGACTTGTTTGTTCAACAGAATGTCGATGTCTTGCCTTGGCCAGCTGTTTCCCCGATTTGTGTCCGATCGAGCGCGTCTGGGATGAAATGGAAAGACGTTTACGCCGTTTACCAAATCAGCCAGTGACATTGGCTGATTTAGGCCAGGCTTTAACCAACATCTGGAACAACATCCCTCAAGCATTTCTGAACACTTTAGTGGCATCAATGAGGTGTCGCTGTCAAGCATGCGTGAACGCAAATGGTGGTCACACGCGTTATTAATTTTGTTAATTCAATTTCAAATAAAAGTGACTTTCTAGTGTGCTAAAATTGACGTTATTCGACGTTGACATTAATGTGCTATGAGATGTTGTTACGAATACATTACAAAAAATAAAATTTGTTCATTGTAATTTTTAAATGTTTTTTCATATATTAAATAATGCACAGTTTTTTTCCCGCTAGTATACATGTATATATTTCAAAGTAACAACTGTTAAGCATATAAAAAATCGAGATGGATATGTAGATAGGCAAACTACTTGATTTCCCGCAGACACCTGCGCATTGAGATCGGTGTCTCTCTTTCTTCATCAATATTCATGAAAAAGCATTACTTTCATGTCAGGAAAATAAACAATTAAAATTGTATATCTTCGTAACTAAACGAAAATAACCGCTGTAATTTACAGAATATAGATAACATTTAAAAGTAAAAAAAAACAAAAAAAAAACCAGTTGCGTTTTCACTGTCATTCAAAATTGATGCAAATTATAGCGTGTATAGCTTTAAAATGAAATTTAGATCACTTCAAACACAGCTGTTTTCAAAAGAGTTCCTCGTTGATCATATCGTCCCTAAAGGGAAAGAATTCCTTGAGAGTTTGAAGTGTGATATTTTGAAAATAACCCCCAACGACTTACTCTACTGTTTATACACTTGAAAGAAATCAAGTACAACAAACAACCAGCAGGCATGTTTACGAAACTTTCCTAAGTTATGACCCAAGTGTGTTCCTAAGATATGATTTAGGAAAAAAGTTAGGAACATCCTAAGATCAACTTAGGACACGTCTTAAGATGTAGCTCGACGGTAACTTAGGAACATCTTAAGTTAGGATATCCTAATCTTCTACAACCATTCTTATTTTTCACATTTATTCGTACAGATCGAATTTGAGAGACTTTTGTAGGGATTAATCATTCAACATTTTGCCAGAAAAAATTGTACGTGTCGGTAGTTAACACAATAGGCCTAAAACCAGTAATTTTAATGTATTCTTAAAAAAATACATTTACCTAAATATATATATCAGTGTCCAAAAACAATTTAATTTATAAAAAAAAATCCAAAAAAAAAAAATAAATAATAATAATAATAATAACCCCCTCCCTCAAATGACTGCTATTTTTAAAAAGAAAATATGTATCAGAACATAATTGACTTACAAACGAATAATTATTTAAACAACACGCGTGCATTCTCTGAGTGTAGATTAACATTTGATTATCTTGTCATTCAAGCTATGCTATACATAAACACGCGCTTTTCGTAGAATTTAGCGTTACATGTAGAAACACAACAATTAATTTCCCTTTAATCCGCAATATATAGAATACACGAACATGTTTTAAAATAAGAAATAAGTTTTAATATATCTCGAAAATACATTAATACAGTTTATTTCACATTAAGAATTTTTTAAAGATTATTTTTTTCGGAATGAAGTTATAAAAATTAAGAATGATAACGCATGACTTACATGTATATAAACCGATGTGAATTTACTTTTTAGCCAAGGACGTTTGAATAATTTCCTTAAGTAATCAAAACAATGAATGTAACTCAGTGTAAAATGTAGATATTAAAAAGAAGTGAATAATTTTCATTCGCCAAACAGAGACAGTGTTTGCGAAAAAAAAATTGCTTGATTTGTCAGCTTCCAGGCAGGCTTGTATTAACGGGGAAGGTGGTGAGAGTTCGGTCCCTCTCCAAATAATTTTGTTAAAATGAACATACATGATAGAATTAATGACTATGACCCCCTCCCGGATTGGGAATTTGAGGTTTGTCGGAATTGCTGGAACTGTAGAAAATATTGCTTTGTTCTACCGGTCTTAAGAAAAACCTTCACAGCAATCCAAATATCCCGAAAAACGTGATTTTACAGCCTTAGGATGGTCTTAGGACAAAGAGATTGATGTCCTAAAGTTAGGACAAAGTTATGAAGGTTTCTAAATTTTAGGAGAGCTTCGAGAAACGGACTTAAGACTAAGACGTATCCTAAGATGTACTTAGGACACACCATAGTCCTAAGATAGCTTTGTGAACGTGCCTGCAGATATATTACTTATGTCAGGCTAAAAAGAACCAACAAAAGAATTATCAAGAGCATAGACATTTTTAATGATGACAAACAATAAAATTAAGATGGTATTAATAGAATGTGTTTGATATAGAGCATGATCTGGAAACCCAATCGGTTGGTACAGCGATAAAAACGTAACTGAACACTTTAAAGATAGTAGCACAATAGGAAAGGTATTTTGTGATAGACATAATTCTGATAAAGGAAGATTTCCACTGGATGAACACTACTGAATCTACTGAGTCTACTGAATGAAAGCAAACGCTGATCTTGTATTATGAGCGAAGAAAGACTAACGTATCTTATCTAAATGATAAGTATTTACTTTTCAGTCAACGTAATTAAAATGAAACTCGTAGGGACATCATTTTTAACAGCACAAAAAATTCCAAAAGCGAAGTATGGACAACAGAAATTAAACCTGCTGAAAAAGGTACAGCTAAAGGCAAAACAATCATAAATTTACTTGCAAAAACAAACAATTCTGATTCGAACTGAAGTTTTAGCAAAACATAACAAATGTAAACACAGAGAACAACAAAAAATAAAAAAAAACTAAACAAACAATACAGAAAAAAACCCAACCCAAAGATGATAGTAGCCTTGTTCCTTTAACGAAACATAGTACATTCAGCAACTGACAGTCATATTTTAGTTTAATATATTAATCTACATTTAAGTACAATTTCTGAATTTATTAAATATCTTTAAAATGAATTGATAATGACATAAAACTTTATGCTTTTGTCATTTTAAGAAATTGGGCTAAAGAAATCAAAATTAATGTAGCAAGGCAAAAAATGAAATTTGAACTGAATTTTCTTTTTTCACTAAAATAATTTTGCAAGCGCTATATATGATCACAAAAGTAAAGTTTTGATCTGTTTGTCAACATAATTTTGCAGATTTCTTTCTTTTTTCTCCAAATTTTTATCATTGATCTCATATAATTTTTCTGCTAACAGAATAAGATAATTATTAGTATTTTAAAATTAAATGCTTTTTTGTGTTATCATCATTCAGGCTTTTTTGTCACATAAAATCTAAAATAAGTAGTGCTTAGGAAAATAGAGGAATTCGGACTGGAATATTTAGATATTAAAAGAATCATTCATTATTACGAGTGTGGGATAGTAAAATTCCACCTCGGGGACAAGATTCACGGTCTAGGACGAGGCTCTGCCTAGTCCTAGGCCGTGAATCTTGGCCCCGAGGTGGAATTTCACTATCCCACACGAGTATATAATGGATGATTATTATTCTCGCATTATTTTACATTAAAAATGATGTCTGACAACTTTCTGTTATGACGTTCAAACGATGACTTCGGTTTATCCCTCCGCATGCTTCAAATAGTGCAGGTCAAAATGATAGATTACGACAGTTTTTTCAGTAAAAATATGATAAATTGTAATTAATTAAGCAAAACAGTTATTTAATGGATATTCTCAATCCATCATTTTGGATTTCCCTACAGCAGACAACGTTTGATTACGTTTTGAATATACAATGTAAGACAGAAAAATCTCACACTGCTGTTTCACACTGGACTAATAGAATCATACATTATTACGAGTGTGGGATAGTGAAATTCCACCTCGGGGTCAAGATTCACGGTCTAGGACCAGGCTCTCTGCCGAGTCCTAGACCGTGAATCTTTTTACGAAATAACTTTTGTAATAATGCTCTGAAATGTCCGTTCTGCTTTAATCAAACGTATATCAATTAACGTGAAATCTGAAAATAAGATGAATGTGAAATGTATAAATATTCAAGCCGTTTGTGCGTATGAACGTAAAAGAGGACGATGAACAGTGCATGTTTTGTATATTTGATACTTATTTTGAGCATTAATATTTTTTTTTCCAATGACAAAAACTGCATCAACACGTTTTTCACTGAATTTCTCTTAATATTTAAAATGAAATAGTCAACCTATGAGTAATCTATTTCAATGCATGATGCTCACTTCATTTCGTAGGTTTTCATTGATTCACTTTTTGCGAAAACATTAACGTCGTCTAGCTGTCAGAATTTTAATATTGAACATAATCTACCGATTTTGCTAGTCATAGGAATATGTAACAGAAATTCTCTTGAGACACTTAGCTAAATTAACTGCAAATTGACGTGTAAATAAAACATACTGCAGTTTATGTCCTCCATTTATCTTATGCTAAAATGTGTGGAAACCAGTTCCATCTTGGTCCTGCAGCTTTGTTAATTTTTACTCCTTAAAACACTACAAGTCATGATTTGAATATTGTCATTTATTAATGACGAAGATAAACAACTAACTACAAATAAACTACCTTACCTACTAGAGAGATCCCAGATAAACATAAAGAGATTTATTAAGCACCTAATTTCAGACAGGCAGCGGGATCTCCCTAAAGACTAAGTAAGACATAGTTATCATTGATGAATACACATTTAGAAGATGGGAGATCCCAAGATAACATATATCCAAACTAGTCTACAACAATGGCAGGGGGATCTCCCTGTCATATGAAAAACCAAAACAACGTAAAAATTAAGGTGGCATTTCTTGCGAAACAACGTGATCCATTATTAAACTTAACCAAGGAAACAAAAAACAAAACAAAAAAGGAGATAAAATAGTCTACAGCAAATATCCAATACAAGTACAGGTATATGTATATTATTTGCAAAAATTCACATATACTTATATAGTAACCTTAACACTTAAATGTCATATCTGATTAAGTGATGCACTTGTAACTGGTGTCAAGGTCAAAAGTAAAACAGATACAGACATCCGGGCAATGTCATAACTGACACCCTGCACTGGCGGGGTAATCGCAGACATTGATGTTGGCATTGAAGTGTAGACCCCCTGGACAGTCCCGCGTGTACACTGTGGACCAAACACACTCTAGATACTTTGTACAGTCCGATGGATGGGGAGACATGCTGCCGTGGTTAACACATGTTCCTGTAAATATAAGAAACTTATATGAAGATCATTAACCACTCCGTTAATTTCTCTCCATCTCTCTATCCTTCTCATTTCTTTTGCATTCTGCTATTTTACTATTTTAGTTACGTTTTCGTTTATTTCAAAATAAAAGAAAACTACTAAAATAAAAACCACACAAAAATAAAACAAGACTTCTAAAAGATTTATACGAAAACGCACTGACATGATAATCTCAGGTTTACGTTTATATTCTGACGTTTATTTCGGTTTAATGATGCTTGCTTTAATCTATCAATCTTTTATGCCATACATGTACCGACCATTCATACCGATCAACATAATTCAAGGTCTTCGCCAAAGCACTATTGGAATTAAATACAGATCACTTCAAACCCAAATTGTTAAAAAAAAAGAGTTCCTCGTGTACCATATTGTTCCTAAAGAGGTGGCATGTTCTTGTATTTTACAAGTTTATGTTGTTTAAACAAACAACATGAAACCAAGAAATAAAAACAACAACAACAACTACAAAAAAACTCAAACATGACAGAAACCTTGTTTACATAACGGAAACATGGGAGGAACTAACAGTCGAATTTTGGTTTCAAATACTTTGGTTAAGCATTGGTAATACTTAATTAATTTAAAATCAAAGTACTAAAACTACTACAGTACGATGTTTATTTATTATGAATTATCAACTTAGGCTTGTGAAAAAGTTTAATCTCATAAGTTTTGTTATGAACATACTAAACAATTTAGAATGAATTGATATTCTTTTGATATTAAACTTGATATTTTTGTCATTTTTATTTAGGGTTAAAAAAAATAAATTGTAACTAAACAAATAGGATTTGAACTGAATTTGTTTGTTTTTTTCACTTAAATATTCTGAAAAGTGCTATGATATCGAAATTTTAATTTTGATCGGTTTGTCAGTGTAACAGTGCATATTATATTTTATATATTGTTCATGCAAAGCGAAGAAATTAAATAATGCTTAAAGGCAATAATAACTTTAGACAGTAAATCTAAAAAGCATACTTTTTTAAACAGCAAAATCCCAATAAGGCCAATATAATTAATAGGATATTATGATTGTTTTAGTGTGATCATCCAGATGTTTGTAACATTGAATCCAAAATATATAGTGTTTAGGAAATAAATGAAAAACTTCGGACTTTAATCATTTATTCATAAGAAAATATATTGCTCCAAACCGAATTTTTACTTTTATATATTTCTACATAGCTACGCTGGCATTCCTGATATATTTCATTTTTCAATGTGTTTATCTATAAATATCATGTAGTGATATTTTTCACGACTGAGGAAATTGTAATCGCGTGTATAGCGTAATAGGCCAGTAATTCAAAAGTAGGTCACTCAACTATAGCTGTTTGAGAGTGAAAAATAATATTACAATCAAAGTTCTGTGACATAGAATATATTAGTTTTTACATGTATTTCATCAGTGGAGTTATTTTATTCTGACCAAAAAACTTAAGCTTAAGAGAGTTGATTTTTGTATGATCAATTGTATGTACTGTTTGACCAGTGTTTGAACACTGATAATTCAGTGTTAGTTGTTACAGCTTACCTGAAGGAGAAGTATCTGGTATATTCTTATAGAATTTTGACTGCTCATTTAGTCTCTGAATGTGTTGTCCTTTATTGTTCATAATAAAGAAAAACCAAGTAATCGGCGACTGATTTAATTATTGTGAAGCGAGAAGTATATTACTGATTTTTTGTGTGTTATAATAATAGTCCTATGACTAATTGATTTCTGATTATTTTATTTTAATTTCCTAATAATGACCAATGAGTTTAATAATCATTTTTGTTTAATAAAAATCATTCTATTTTAGTTAGTTAGTTAGTTAGTTAGTCTTTTACACTCTTTAAAATGCTATAGGACGCCTCCATATTGTGACCTATTTCCGATCGAAATAAACAATAAAATCAAGTATTTTATAAATGTTTTCTTTCCCGAAATTAATGCATAGAAGCGTAGCACGATGTGTCAGAACATTATCTACGAACCATTAGTCATGAATTCGAATCCCGCTGAGTTTTTTTGTTTTGTTTTTGTTTTTGTTTTTTATTTTTATCTTTTAAAAAACATATTTTTTTGTACAATTTGAAAATTCCAAACCTGTGGGAGTATTTTGATTAAAATATACTTTTATTCACATTAATATACCACCTTAACCAGATTTGGCAAGATGAGAAAGTGCCCAAAAGATGGAAAAGAAGGTTTGAATGTGAAACTCCCAAAGAAAGTGGACCTAACTCAATGTAATAACAAGAGATTATCACATTACTCTCAATATTCGGAAAAAATCTATGCATAAATATGAAGGATACCATCTTTTTTGTTTGTTTGTTTTGGGGTTTTTTTTAAATTTATTTCTATAAAAATCCTGGGACTTGATAACATGTCATTTTTGTAAACACAAAGAAAAAGATGGCGAACACAGAAAAAAATAATAACACAAAACTTATCAAATACTTGTAAACAGCCTTGAAGAAAACATCTCATATCCGTATAATGCAAACATTAATAACACAACGAAATAGTTGTTTGCCCATACATACATGTATATCTCTTGTACATCAATCATATGCAAACAGAAGGATTTTCAACTGACTACTCAACTCACAGTCAAATGTATAAAATCATTATGCAATGTTCCTTTTATACATGTGAACTATATATATAGCTATTTAAAATAGGATGGGGGTGTCAGAAAAATCAAACTAAAATTGCAACTTCCTTAAACATAAGGAAAAAAATAATTCAAATGACTTGTAAAGCCATCTCAATTTTAAAATTTCTGAACACAAACATTTTATTGAAATTAACTAGTCATTTTACTTACAATTAAGGTAAAAATAAAAATAATATTAAATAAAAATATTAAATAAAAGAAAAGTGATCTGTGCTCCATTTTAATTGTATTGAAGAAAAAAGGAGTTAATATTTAGCACTTGATGATGTAAATGAAAATTTTAATGTGTTTAAAACACTTTCAAGTATACACATGCACACACTTGAAAAACGAACTCTATATTCCTTAAGCTGATGCACCATTATATAAACTAATGCACTTTAATTTTTAAAAATAGGAGGGAAAGTGTGCGGCACTCCCTGCTTGCGTTAGGTTTGCGTTGTTGGCGCAAGTGTGCGGTCATCTCGGCTTGCGTTAACGTTGGTATCTGTTGAGTTGAAAAGGTCATCCCCTGCCTGCGTAACGCAGAGTTTCTATATAGTTGCAGGCGCGGCGATAGGAGTCTGCACATTTACATATTTAGCAGCAATCATAGCTACCCGACTCTATCTCGGGTACGGGCCCGCAGGCGTACACAGGCAATGAATCCCTTACAAGTTATAATTGGATAAACCCAGAAAGACCAGTAATTTATGAGTTTTGTAGACCATAATACAGAGAGATAAGTCAATTAAAACTCTCATTTCACTTTTAATAACTTTCAGCTTATATTTTAAAATTCTATATTCTTTTACTTTATTCTTATATTTCCAAATATTAAGCAACTGATAATGGACATCTAAAGCATTCCTAATTATTTATGTTTAAAGGAGCAAATTGTTTACGGACATCAAAAAGATTTATAATTATTTATTGTCAAAGAACACTGTGCTGGATAAGTATGCCAGTGCCAAGGTGCTACATGTTTTTTTTTTTTTGGGGGGGGGGGTTGCACCCGCAAGATGCAGTTTCGTAAAAAGCCATATATACCAAATTTGTCTAAAGAAAATATAACTTCTTTTGGCTTTATTATATCCTACCTGGCAGGTGAGATATTTACCTTTAAAGATTAATATCCCATAGTAAGTAAGTCATATAAAAAAAAAAAATTCTTACAGAAAATATTGAAAATTCTATATATTTTTTTTTCTATATTCTATTTGTCTAAAGTTCAACGAAAGTTTGAATCGTAAAGTTATGGGCAAGATACAGAGCTCGCAATTCTTTGTCATGTAAACAAGGATCTTGCCATGTTTTTGTTTACATTGGTTCAAATATCGAGTAAAGGTTATTTTTTTAGCTGAGTTTTTTATCTGCTAATTCGTTTTGAACATAAATACACAGTTTCTAGCGTTTGTCATATTATTTCAGGTCTAAAACATGAAATTTCTTTTTAACATTCAAAATGTAAACAAAAACATGATCTTAACTAAGAATCGTGAACTCTGTATCTCGCTATAACTCGACGACTGACATTCAAATTTTCGTTGACTAATAGAAATGCCTTACTAAAGCACTGTGAACATTAAAAATGGGAAAATAAATGACAAAAAGCGAGACCATGTCCCTCTTAAGGTTGTCCAAGCTGTTGTTTACCTATTGCTCTCTAGAATATCAAGTGATTTAACAGTAATTGTTTATCTTTATTGACATTGACAACCCCATTTATACTTCGTGGTATCAAAGGATAACACTTGTACAGTAAGTCATTATTTGATCGGCCACTAGTGACAACCTTAACTTTTTGTGATTCAGAGAAAAGATTAAATATTGATTAGTTTTCGAGGATTAGCTTTAAGACCTTGCGAACAGGACTTGCTTATTAATGTTATTTATGTAACCTTGATTACCTAATATTTGGTATTATATAAACTGTTTTGTACCATTCGGACTTTGTGCATATTTCAATTATTTCCCCTTGAGCTAAATTCTCCAATGAATGTGTACGTAGCCAAATCATGTACTAGACTTCGTGGCGTGGTCACAGAAAAAATGGCCTTGATAAGGTACTGTTCTTCTGACATATTTATATTTTTATTGTTATGATTAAAAAACGGTATGTCTGAAGTACAGTACCCCTATCCAATCGGAAACCCAATTGCATACACTTCTAATTTTTTGTTAAATGTTAAACAGAGCCTATTTGCAAGCCATTATATCTAAGCATGAAATGGTTACCATCTTGCTTGGAAGACGGTAAACAGGGTTAAAATAATTTACATTATTTGGGTTGTGCATTTCCTCTCCTTTGTGTCGATTATTTTGAAAGGTTTGTTTTGCTTTGTTTTGTTATATTAAAAAAAATGTCAAGTACAGAACAACTTTGCTCTGAATTTAGGTTATAAGTATTTTATTTTCATTCATTCTACGTCACATTTTTGTTTGTATCACTTAATTTTTCATTTCTTTATTGAACTAGTTTATGATGCGGATTCATTCATCTGTTGAGCAAATAGGTACACTTACGCAGCGGTCGATTACATAGATTTTAAAATCAGTTCCAATAAGTTGTTCCAGCTTATATAAAGGAAAAGAAAATAATTTTTAAAAAATACCGACTTTTTTATTTAATGAATAATGAAGAGTTTTCATCCACACAAAAATATTCATTTGGCGTTATTCAGGTATCCATATCCCACCCAATCGGGAATACACTTCTAATGCAAGCCATTCTATCTTAGCTGACATTATATTATTACGTATCCTGTGTCTTTATTAGATTAGATTTTAGAACCAGTAAATATTGTACAGATAAAACATTCGCTAATTTTAGAAAACACAATCACCGAACCGACAAGAGTCACACAAAACACCAGCACACTCATGGACCCAATTTTAGTAAAACGTGACATTCCAGTTTTTGAGTCGGGTGTTTTAAATGTGGATCATTCCGTTAGTGACCACAAAGCTACATATGTTTGTGTCAAAACTAATTTAAATCTTAACTGTGCTTACAAGCGCAAAGTTTGGCTTTATGAAAATGCTGATTTTGACAGACTTAATTTTCTTATTACCAATACCGACTGGGAAACATTAATAATGGGGACCGATAATGTACATAATGCTACAGCTAATTTTTCACATACATTTTTTTCTCACATTAGGGAATCCATTCCAGAAAAATTAATAACTTTACGACCAAAGGATAAACCATGGTTCGACTCAGCTCTACGTAAAGAAATAAGTTTACGAAATCGTTTAAGGAAAATTGCAATGAAATCAAATAACGCTTTAGATATGTAAAAGTTTAAAAAATCACGCAATAAAGTAAACAATATGAAAAGTATGCATAAATAATTACTATAATAATTTGGAGCTCAGCTTATTAGATTCAAGTAAGAATAATCCAAAACTCTATTGGAGATTATTGAAGAACGCTTTTAATATTAAAATGTCTACTGAAATTCCCCCATTGCAATTTACCTTGAAAACGGGTGAACAATCGATAGCTTATTCCAATGCAGAAAAGGCTGAAGTTCTGAACGGTTATTTTTCTTCTACTTCATTTTAAGATGACAATGAAGCTAAATTACCCAAATTTCACTCTGTATGCAACAATTTTATCTCTGATACATGTATTTTAGAACACGAAGTTATAGATATTATATCAATTCTCCAAGTTAACAAGGCCGTGGGGCCAGATAATATAAGTCATAAAATGTTAAAAAGTACTATGTATACTATTGCAAAACCTCTGTGTATATTATTTAATCGCTCTTTAAGAGATTGTACGTTTCCAAGCTCCTGGAAAATATCCCATGTTCTTCCTTTATATAAGAAAGGTGATTCATCTCAAATGTCAAATTATGGACCTGTTTCTTTGTTACGTTGTGTATCAAAGATAATGGAGCGAATTATTTTCAAACATGTGTACAATTATTTTCATGACAATAATCTTTTTTATAAATATCAAGCTGGATTTTTATCTGGCCACTCAACTGTTTACCAGCTTATAGAAACATATAATCATATTTTAAAAGCAATTGATCAAGGTCAATCATGTTGCATGATATTTTGTGACTCGTCAAAAGCGTTTGACCGCGTCTGGCATAAAGGTTTATTGTTTAAACTCCATACTTATGATATCACTGGGAATCTGTTTAAATGGTTTAATAGTTATCTTGTTAATAGAAAGCAAAAGGTTATGTATCGAGAAGTGTTGTCGTCTACAAAGCCTGTGAATGCCGGAGTGCATCAAGGCTCTGTCCTTGGGTCATTGTTATTTCTTATTTATGTAAATGATATAGCAGATAATATGTTAACATTCTGTAGACTTTTTGCAGATGATAATGCTGCAATCAGTGTACAAGATATAGAATTTAATCTAAATCAAGATCTTTTAAATCTGGAAAGGTCTAAGAAATGGCTTTTGAGCTTCAACCCTTCAAAAACCAAAGCAGATCATTTTAATATTAAAAAAAATACTGTAAATCCCTTGTTAAAATTTCAAGATCGTGATTTGGAATTCGTGTCATCTCACAAACATTTAGGTGTTATTTTTTCTGAGGATCTTTCATGGACAGTTTATATCAATTCTATTATAGCAAATGCACAAAAGAAATTGGGACTAATGAAAAAACTCAAATTCAAACTTAATAGAAAGTCAATATCATTGTTATATACTTCATTTATAAGACCTCAGTTAGAATATGCATCTGATGTATTGGGTGGTGCTCTTTCAGGTTAGAACAAATACAATTGATTGCAGCAAGAATCGTCACAGGATTACCTAGTTTTGCTTCTAGGGATTCTCTTTATTTCGAAACAGGGTGGGAAACACTTGATAGTAGAAGGAAAATGTCCAGGCTGAAAACCATGTATAAAATTGATAGAAACTTTTTACCCAATTATGTAATGGACATTTTCCCAAATAAACGTGTTAATGCATCCAATTATTTTACAAGAAATGCACAAAACTATAGTTTACCAAAATGCCGTTTACAATTGTATAAATCTTCATTTGTTCCCACTGTTGTTAACGAATGGAATGCACTTTCAAAGGATGTCCATGAAAGCGACTCTATTCGCATTTTCAAAGAAAAAATACATGTTTCTATCATAAATCAGAATGATATTACCTGTAGAACAAAACCTGATTTTTTTTACTTATGGTGACAGATTTTTGAATATTATTCATACTAGACTTCGTCATAATTGTATACTAAATAGTGATCTTTTCGTTGTAATATTATTAATTGTCCACTCTGTTGGTGTGGCAAGCTCGAAGACACTTACCATTATTTTTTTCACTTGTAATAAATATAAAGAGGCCAGAAATATTCTGCTTAATGAAATTTTCAATATTGTAAATTTAAATATTGTTAATACTCATGTCCTACTTTCGGACGACAACGCAATCAGTGTCAGCGAAAACAAGCATTTTGTACAATAAAAATATGTTCAAATCAAATCATTCGCTAATGCACTACATGGATTTTATAGTGACTTACTATGGTGTCCGGATAGGGCCATTTGCGTTAGCGCGACATCGCGTTCAGATAAAGGAGACATCGCGCTAACACACAACACGCCGTCGCGCTAACGCAACTTTGCACAACACGCCGTCGCGCTAACACACAACACGCCGTCGCGCTAACACACAACACGCCGTCGCGCTAACGCAACTTTGCACAACACGCCGTTGCGCTAACACACAACACGCCGTCGCACTAACACAACTTTGCGCAACACGCCGTCGCGCTTACACACAACACGCCGTCGCGCTAACACAACTTTGCACAACACGCCGTCGCGCTAACGCAACTTTGCAAGTTTCACAGTCTAGTAGGAAGTCATGTCCGGAAATATCAGACTGCGCATGCTGAAATATGTAGGCCTGCACGCAAGCATGGATGAAAAATAAATAAAATGTACTTTGAAAAATATATTATTTTCATTTATTATCAATGCATATGAATAAAAATATAGTTACTAGTATGTCACTGTATAAGGATATGCTAGCATGCATGTAAATTATTATAAAATCTACCAATTGACAAATTTACCATAAATATTTAATATAATTCATTAATTCAACAATAATATATTCATGACATATTATATACCTGTAATTTTACATTTTAAAATTTCTTTGCTTTGGTAATATACAGAGCACCTAATATGAATTTGTGACATGTACATGTTATAAATATATTATTATAATATATGTATTTCAAAGTACATTTTATTTATTTTTCATTCATGCTTGCATTCAGGCCTACAAATTTCAGCATGCGCAGTCTAATATTTCCGGACACGACTTCCTACTAGACTGTGAAACTTGCAAAGTTGCGTGTTGTGCAAAGTTGCGTTAGCGCGACGGCGTGTTGTGTGTTAGCGCGACGGCGTGTTGTGCAAAGTTGCGTTAGCGCGACGGCGTGTTGTGCAAAGTTGCGTTAGCGCGACGGCGTGTGTTGTGCAAAGTTGCGTTAGCGCGACGGCGTGTTGTGCAAAGTTGCGTTAGCGCGACGGCGTGTTGTGCAAAGTTGCGTTAGCGCGATGTCTTGTTTATCTGAACGCGATTTCGCGCTAACGCAAATGGCCCTATCCGGACACCATAACTTGCACCTTGACTTATATACACAAGCCAATAATGCGGTCAATTTTGAAAATCATAGTGAAAATGACATGTTAAACTTGATAATGAACTTAAGCATAGAAGCTATTGAAGCCAGAACACTAATTTTATTATACAAAAGAAGGCAATATATATAGTCTTAGAATTTTTATGATTTTATATGTGTCAGGTGGTGTGATTTATTAATGTATTTTAATGCAATGTAACAACTGTTAATGATACAACGCCGCTTAATGATATAAATAGCATGCTATAAATTCTTGCATTAACAGTTGACATGTCCAACTGTTAATGATGAATCGCCGCTTAATGATAAAATTGTATCATTAAGAGTCACAAATGCACAACATCCTTAACGCTTAATGAAACAAGCAAATATCGACACCTTCAACCGCTAATGATACAAACTTTATATCATTAAGCGTTGCAGTTGCACCCTTTAATGATACAAAATTATAAAAATGAAAGTTGTTAATAAAGCTATAAGATGTATATCTTGAGCAAATAAAGAATAGTAATAAATGAATTAGTTGTGTATTGTTTTCATACTAGAGATCAAAGTACTAAAAGTACTGTTAGACAGAGGCATCATTTCTGAAACTAATAAAAATATATGATCTTTTTTTCAAATGTTAAGGTAAAGAAGGTTTGAAGTATGAAGACTGTGTTATGCCAAATACTACAAGATTGAAACAACTTTGAGACTATTACGTATTCGATTATTCGTGCAAAAAACAAATATTTTACAAAACAGAAAAATATTTGATCGATAATAGTTACGATTATGATCAATGATTCACAATATGTACTAACTACTGGTACTGTACCAGTTATCGGCTAAGACCAGTTATCGGCTAAACAGAGAGTTCGGGTTTATAGCCCGCGAAAATCCGAGATATTTTAATTCAGTCGTCTGTTTCGAATAAAGAAAAGTAAGTTTGCTTGAAAACTTTCTTGAATATGTTTAAACCATGAGCTTAAACGATCATTGTTTACCACTGATTTACATCTTTGCACTTTCAGCAGTGGGGGAAGTGACGTAATAAGTTAAAAATAGAATTTTACATCTTAGTGATACGTTATTATATACCTTTTTTGATTTGACATATAATACCAATACATATAACATGTAGAAACAAAAGGAATTCATTTAATTCTGAGAGATTCTTAGCGCAGTTGAACGCCTGATTGCACAATATTATGTATTGAATAGTATACGATTTTGTGTATTACCGTATGATAACAAACGAATAATTTTATGAGTTTGTTTATGTATCATAACCCCTACAACCTTTAGTCTGACCCCAAAAGGGGGATAATTCAAATTTACATTTTGCAGAGTATCAAATGATCAACATGTAGAGGAATTTTTCTATGTTATTATCGCGAAGCCGATAACTGGTACACTCGGCAAATTCGGGGGCGTGCTAAAATCATAAAAACAAGATGTTTTGAGTTCTTTATAATGATATAATCTAGCAGGTAGATAAACAAGGAGTTCAGCATTTAAAGTTTGTCAATTTTTATCCAAAAATATCAAGAACTAAGGACATACGAAAAGAAAACGTTAAATTTTAGCCGATAACTGGTAAAGTGCCAGTATTATATTAAAATAATCAATACAAACTCTCGAACAGCGAACAAGTTTCACTCTCGTCCCTGCTTGAAAACCCCTATTGTGTTAGGTAATATGATCTCAATCTCGCAAGCAAAGTTGTCGCTCGTTTTCTTTTACAGAATGTATGATTCGATTGTAAAGAGTGATCAAACATATTATTAAGAGTTTCAAAAATATTTGGAGATAAAATATTTATAGTAAAGAGACGCTACAGCTCATTTTGCGCAAATACCATGAAATGACAATTTTCCCAAAACTTATGTTAAGACGGTCAAAACCGTAAATATTGCAGCCTTTTGATCAACGGCGTAGCGCATCGATTGTAACTATTTCAGCGTGGCTTTCTGCAACAGAACAGAAGCGAATGCATACAGACTTTTACAAGATTGTCTTTATACACAAGTAAATCAGCGCATAAAAACCTTGAATATGTAGCTTTTTCGAAACAACTGCGAGATTTTTGCGGGATTGCCTTTGGGAAACCATTTGCTTAAAGGGTGCTACAAATAGTGCTTTCCTCGTCATATAACTCACGGGCTTATCAATATTCTATTATCTATATAAACTAAAGAACTAATTTTATGGATCGTGTGTTATGAAGAAGTAGTAAATGTTATCGTTTAGTCATTGATTATTTATTTATCTTTTTATTTATTTATTTTCAAGTGTTTTTCTTGTTCGAGATTTAGGTTTTAGGTTTTCAGCCACAGGCGGTTTGATGGAGGGAGGGGTGGGGTTCTATCTGCTATTCTACTCGGACTTATTATGAATTTCTATATCATTAAAATAACCATATATTTTTGTTTCATATTGTTAATTTTAAAATTACTATAGGTGGGTTAAAATTGAAAATTTACAATATGACAACTGGATAAAAATTTAATTCAAACAAAGAGTAGGCGGTTTTTGTGAAGTGTGGAATGTCCATTTTACTATTTGACTGCCGTCACGAGAAAAGGGCCCTTAAGGTCAAAATTTCACAAACTCACTTTTTTCTCAATTCCGATTAGTCAACTCTTTTTGAATACAAATAAAAAAAAATATCCAATATGTGTTTTAAGCATTTTATGACAATTTTAGTAAGACATGTTAACACGACTTTGACGTAGCTGGTTGAAAAAGACACGACGTCACGAACGTCAATTATTAATTTTTTATTATTATTAATTTTTTTAAATTATTTTATTATATATTATTATTATTATTATTTATCAATTATTATTATCGGTATTTAAACAAGGCCATACTCTAATTATTCAAAAAACAACACACGCAGAAAAAAAATAGAAACAGAAAATAAAACTAGATACGATCTCGTTACGAGTAACGAGTAGGTCTTCCGTTCAATTTCTTAAACGACACATTTACAAAATTAATGAAATTTCAGAATTCCCCCTCAACCCCTTCCTTTCAGATAATGTATACGATTGTCAATATCCTTTACAATGCTTAACAAAGTGTTTTGCTTTTTCACATTCAGCACATTTAAGATTTAAGATTTTAGTTCCTTATTATCCCTAATTATGTCATCAATGGGTGTGGCAATGAGTTTTACAAACTTATACAAACGATCAACAACTTTGCATCTATAATGCATTACAAAATCTTGATCGTTTTTAAGTTATGTGTAAAAGACTTTAAGAGTGTCTTGGCCCCTAATTTAAGGGGCCAGCCCCTTTTTGTTAATTTCATATGAAAGGTCTCAATAATACTAACATTTTTTGTTCTTACACCCATCTCAAATTGTTGTTCATTTTTGAGATACAAATGATTGAATATTTTAGGGGCCAGCCCTGTAGATCCTTAATGGGGACAGCCATTTGTGTTTTGATTAGTGGAATCGATTTAAATTATCAATACAAGCATTTTCTCTTCTAAAATGCTTAACAAAATATGTCTCGTTCTCTAGATATATTGTGTCAAAGTTTGAGAACTTTGGCCCCTAAAAATCCCTAATTACGTCATAAATGGGCGTGGCAATGATTTTTTCTGATAGATATTGTTACGATCAACAACTTTGCTTCTATAATGCATTACAAAATCTTTATCGTTTTTAAGTTATTTGTAATAGAGTTTACGAGTCTATTGGCCCCTAATTAAAGGGGCCAGCCCCTTTTTCTTGATTTTGTTGGAAAGAACTTTTGGTACTCTATCACTTTTGTTATATATGTCTTAACAAAATATCAACTGATAAAAAGATATAGATCAAAATGTGTGAAAATTTTGATTTGAAATTCGTACCCAATTTTCGAGCCCTAGCGAGCTCCAAGAAATGGCGCCACTTGCGTAAAACGAAAACAATAGGCACAACTTCAAACTATGGACTACCTATCCTGAAAGTTTCATATTCATATCTCTGATAGTTTCTGAGATCAACTCTGCACAAAAAAGGTCGTAAAAATGTGCAAAATGGCCGATAAATCGGTACCGGAAGTGACGACAGGAAAAATATTAAAAATGTATGAAGTTTATCTCAAGTCTCATCTTCTGTGAAAAAATGGTTGAAATCGGTCGAATAGTTTTCGAGAAATCGCGTGCACAAAATTTGTGGAAAAAAATAATAATAATAAGAAATCGTACGAAAACAAAAAGGTCTTCCGTTGGAAACGGAAGACCTTAAAAACTGCGTTTACAATTCCGCTACTTTGACGTCGTTTTCTGAGAATTGTGACGTCAAAAGATAAGGGCCCTTTTCTCATGACGGCAGTCATTTGTTTTTCGTAAAACAATTTGTTTAGTAAAACAATTTGAGTCTGTTGAGAGTTTTGTCGTGTTTTCACCCGGTAAGTTAAAAAATTACAATATAATTGTTCGATGTTTGAATGAAATTGATGGATGAAGATAGGCATTGTATATGACGATTATAAATTGTCATATACCTGTACATATATACATGTGTGCGACGTAGGCAATGTTTGGAAATTTCGTAAGAATACATGTAGTTCTGTACACATGCCGTCAACAGTTAAAAAAATTGATTCCCCTTTAAGATTTAATTCGGATTTATGTCATGCATATTTATATAATAGTGTTGTGTTGTGCATGTACTATGCCTAAATAGTAGTCAGGGTTTGATACATAGTGCACGAGCCGGAGGCGAGTGCACTACATGTTTGTATCAAACCCTGACTACTATTTAGGCATAGTACATGCACAACACAACACTATTGTTATTATTATGCCGACTGTTGCTAGCATACAGACGTGCTTTCCTAATAAGTAGCTGAGACGTTTGAGTGTAGTCCCTAAAATTATCACCAGAAACGCAAGCGTTTGTTCTTTCAAATCAATTAATTGATTTGATTGATTATTTAATCAACAAGTTGCTGTACAATAAAAAAAATCAACAAACGTTTATGTTCTTTTCAAGAAATGAGACACGATTGACCTTACCGAGAAAACTCGAGTTGTTTAGCAGACGAAATCTCATTGAATTTTTTTACTTGTACATTCTTTTTCAAGCGTCATTTAAAAAAGCGTTTTCGTGATGCTCATGTACAATTTCTTTGAAAAATGTTCAATCAATTTGTTCAAAAGTTTAATCAGAAACTTTAACTTTAAAATTACCGTAAATAATGAGGTGTTTTTGGAAAGATTAATACTTTCAGTTGTTTGATGTCAATCGTATGTATTTACGTTATATATATATTTTTGCATATCCCTTGTTCTTTCCCACTATAAGACTACACGGAGCAATTGCATTTATTTTTCTATAATAGCGAATTCTCAACAATATGATAACGATTTTTACTCGTATATATAGTGAATATTTCTAATAACAAAAATATGTGGTGTTTAATGTAAAATATCTAAAGTTAAAAATACAAAACAAGGCATTTTAGTTTTATTCATATTTAATTTTAATCAATTACAAATGTTATTTAGTATTGTATAATAAAAATGTACCTAAATAAAACAAAAGTGTTTAATTTTTATATTTTTCTGTACAAAATTCAATGTACAAGGAAAGATAACTCTTCCTAACTATACCATGATTTATGTACCTTACTGTTGGCGTACTATGACGTCATAAAGGTGTGACGTCATATACTTTTCCATGACGTTATCAATCATAAGTCTTAAGGTAGTACAAAACAGATAGCGAAAAAAATTCCCATAATTCATTTTCTTTTAAAATTGCACCAAATGTTAATCATATTAAACTGTATACATATACAAAGTTTAAAAAAAAATTCCACCATTAGTTTTCTCGTAATCTAGGTCACAACTATGGCTTCCGACACCCTGTTAGAAAAGGGCTAGGCTAGTAAGAATACATTATTTAAAAGAAAAAAAATTGTCAAAATATTTTTTGTGGCAAATATCTATTAACAAAGAGACTAAGACACGTTAAACGTTAAAAAATAATAATCATTGATTTTGATAATTTTTGTACCAATAAAATCAGTCCTAAGTAAATGCAAGAAGGCCCTATTTTGGAGCTATTCGCCATACTAAATACCGTTTTTATTTAAATTCCTATCATTCAAATTCCACGAAAAACTATCATATAAATTGTTGGAATATGTAGATAATATTATGTAAATACCAAAACAATTCCACCGCTAGATATTTTTAAAAAAAAGTTTAAACCTCCCTCCCCCACTTTGTTATAAAGTATAATTTGAACAGTTCTTGCACGGAGTGACGTCATAATAAGACGTTTAGAACATGACGTACGTCATTTATTGTTTCTCGTAAACGTTTGACTTGCGCGAGGATTTCCGAAGTGTTTGTTTTTCGGATACTGTTTTGTACTACCTTAAACCACTATACGATACATGTGTTCTTCTCCAACTCCCTAAAATTGGTGCATTTAACATGTCCTATATTAAAATTTTAAAGGAATGACTGTTATAACATATATTATTTATTCTGTTAACAAATCAATAAGAGTAAAAAAAATATTAAAAAAAATACATTACAGTTTATGTTTGATGCAATAGCTAGGTCAAGGTTTAGGCTAACACAGGGTATTTGCAGGTTGTAAAATGCAAATATAAGTAATAAACAACGATTATTTAGTGAACATGGCGTTATGAATAGCAACTGCTCTGCTGGCATATTGGAGATGGGTAATACTGTTGTCACAAACTTTAGATATTTTATAATAATTCAATTCTGATTGTAACGCGGCATTTGATTGGATAGAAAAATTTAGTTAAATTTGTATAACCTGGTTAGCACGTCACAAGACACGTCACAATGCACCAACGTCAAAAACGTATTGATCCGCTTGACGTTACGTTTGAATTTTGAACAGATTAATATCATTTTTAAAAGTAAAACGCACTCAATTTGTACAGTAAATCACAGAAAATTAAATTATAAGTAATGAGTTCATTTCTTAAATATTTGCATATCCCTTGTTCTTTCCCACTATAAGACTACACGGAGCAATTGCATTTATTTTTCTATAATCGCAATAGCTCCCCTGTATGCGCAATTGCCTCACAGACTTTCAAATAGCGCATTCTCAACAACATGATAACGATTTTTACTCGTATATATAGTGTATATTTCTAATAACAAAAATATGTGGAGTTTAATATAAAATATCTAAAGTTAAAAATACAAAACAAGGCATTTTAGTTTTATTCATATTTAATTTTAATCAATTACAAATGTTATTTATTATTGTATAATAAAAATGTACCTAAATAAAACAAAATGTTTAATTTTTATATTTTTCTGTACAAAATTACAAATTACAAAATTCTGTACAAGGAAAGATAACTCTTCCTAACTATACCATGATTTATGTACCTTACTGTTGGCGTACTATGACGTCATAAAGGTGTGACGTTATATACTTTTCCATGACGTTATCAATCATAAGTCTTAAACCCCTATACGATACAGTACATGTGTTCTTCTCCAACTCCCTAAATTGGTGCATTTAACATGTCCTATATTAAAATTTTAAAGGAATGACTGTTATAACATATTAGTCTAGTCAATATACAAAATGACCTCATGAAAATTGCTACAAAAGGTTTTATTGCTGTAAGTTATACTACAATACAGTCTTAACAACATATTAAAAATATACAAAAATATAATTTGCGGAATACGTCAAAAAAGGGGGAAGTTTGTTACCACAAACCGTCAAAATTGAATTTTCATTTATGCTACGATTCGTCCTCCATACACAGAAAATATGACGTGTTGTAAAAATATAGTCATGTTAGTAAAGAAAGATTTTTTTATAAAACTGTAATAATAATTTATGTCACACAAGTACATCTAAATTGGTTTTCTGAGGGTTCTCTTAATGTTTATTTGATGCTAGGTGAAAGTTTAATTAATAACATGAATTCGGGCCAAGTATGGAAAATGGTTAAATCAAAACAATCGTTCATTGCCCGACTCCAGATATTTGCCAGCAGAAATGTATAAGCAAAAATCTTAAATCAAAATTTATAAAGCAGATACCAAAATCAAATTGTTTTACTGAGGTGGCAGTCGCCTGTATTTGCTTGGAAAAAATAATCTATGGTGAGCCATAAGGAACTTTTGTTTGCATTTTATACGCATAACAGATAAAGAAACATTGAAGGCAATTTTTGAAAATCTGGTTCTGATTTCAAACATTTTAGTAAATGCATTAGGATTTTTTAGAGGATAAAACAATAATTAGATAATATTCTTAATTTTACAATATAAATTTGTAAAAAATCAAAGTACAGAATCAAAAGGCCAAAGTTAAATATATGCTGAATTCTCTGGAGACGAGGCATATGGTATGTCCGCCATGAATTAAACGACAAGAATATGCATGTTGTTATATTTCGTCAAAATGCTGCAAACCTATTGCATAGTTTCTATTACGAATCAGAAGTTACCTAGAACATGCCATTTGGTATAAAAAAGGCCAGCGGTTAATTGAATTTCTTGTACAAAACTACACGAACGCAATATATTGAAGCTATCCAGAGTTAGGGTGGTGATGCTGATTAAAAAATACTTTTGATAAAGCAGCAAACGATAACACAGTGGTGGTAGTGGAGAAGACACTGATTTGCTGGTTCTGCTGTGTTATTATGCAAAAGAAGGCTGACACAGTATTTTTTTCACCTCTAAAAAATAGAAACAGAGTTTCAGATATATGTAAAACACGGTCAGCTCTTGAAATTGATTGTGTTCCAAAAAACGCCTTTTAATTTATGTATCCTTTAACGTGGTGAAACACAACTAGTCGTTTGTGTGGCATTGGAAAACTCGCTTCCTTAAAAAGATAATGAATGATATTTATTGAAAATCGCAAAGATTTGTATTTCTGCAAGAAACCGCTAGCAAAAATAAATATTTTAATCAAAGGCGAGAGAAAAAGCGTTAGTCAGTTTGTATGGCGGGGCAACTGAAGAGGGTGTGATAGACATGCTCAGATGGAGAAAGTTTACGACCAAACAGTTAGGGACATGCTGTGGTCGAAGTGCAGTCACTTCCACCAACTTCTAATGCTGCCACTTGTACATTCAATGCGCACTTACTTGTAAAGCACAACAGTTGCAGAGCTCGATCTTACAGAATGGGGTGAACTTTGAAAACTGGCAACTCCTACCTACTGAAATGTCTAAACAACCTGCACCCGATATTTTGTCCATAAAACTGACTGCGTCAGTAAGAAATGTAGCTGTTAGAGGAATGACATAGCGTATCTAGGTGGATGTGGAGAAACAAACTGATCTTATTTAGCACATACACTAGAATTTGATGATGACAGTAGAAACAAAATTTGCGATACTCATAGTTCTTTACAATGAAAAGTACGATGATTCCAAATTGATTACCAATTGGTCATCTTTATGTTATGAACTATTTGCATCAACTGTGCAATTCTAACCCTGTTATGAACTGACAAAATAAGTTGATACCAATTGATATGATATGGTTGGTTATTGAACATTTCCAGATTTCCGTGATTAAAAAAAATCACTCTAATTTTTTCGACGCTGAAAGTTACGTACAAGTAATTCTGTATTTTGAAGATTAAAAAAGTGTTTACTTAATGAAATGGTTACATTTTTCACAACATTTTTATTGATAATAATATTTAAGAAAAATATTTGACCCCAAAGTTTCTTTCATATTTTCTATGAAATTGTTATAGATATCTCGGACAAATCTAAATTAATTATGAAACTTGAGTTTAAGATATATTACATGTAGTAATTTTTTGTAGATTTTTTAAAGAATCAATTTCACGATTTAAACTAAAAAGTTTTTCTTATTATCCATTGTTAATAATGCTTAATAAAGGTATACTAATGTGCATCCGATATTTGAATGTGAGCTGTCCACTTGTAAACGAGATACAAACTTGCAATTCTTAGTGTTGGAAACAAAGCTCGTGCCATGTTTTTGTTTACTGCATAGTGGTAAAAACTTTATTTAGATCATTTTTTTCCTGTTTGCTTGTTTACTAAGCACATAATTATGCAATTTCTACTATTTTACAATTTATTTTTTGCAACCTAACTGTAAACTGTTTACACTGAGTCTCACTTGAACTATGACACTGACATTAAAATTTTGGTTGACAATTTGGAACACATAAATGTATCTTTGTTGTGCATATTTCTAGTATCCTTTGAAATAGGAAAAAATAGCCCAAATCGTGACCATGCTCCTTTACATGTTTTCAAAATTCGGCGATTTTTCAATTAAAAACCTATTTTTTACCCCAAAATTCCTTCAATATTTGTTGTCAAAGTTTTAAATCATTTGTACATTTTCAACCCTTTCATTTAAAATCATAAGAAATTGACAACCATTTGATTTTATTCAGTTATGAAATTTTGTCATATTTCAGCAAATGTTAAAATGAAAACTCGATTTTTCACCCCAAAAATCCTTTTATATAATTTGTAAAAGTTAAATAATCAGTTGCACGTATTCAATCCTGTCTTTTAGTCCAACATAAAGTGATACCCATTTGATTCAATTAAGATATATAATTTTTCCAGATTTCCCCAATTTTTCTTTGAAAATCCTATTCTTAACCCCCCCCCCCCCCAAAAAAAAATCCTTCAATATTTGTTGTCAAAGTTTTTAAATCAGTTGAACATATTTAATCCTTTTAAATCAGTATAATACCTAGTTGTTTAATGTAGTTATTTTTTTTTTTCAGATTTCAGCGATTTTTCTTCGAAAATCCTATTTTTAACCCCAAAAAATCCTTCAATATTTGTTATCAAGTTTTTAAATTATCTGTACATATTCAATCCTTTTATTTTAGAGCAGTAAAAATTGATACCTAGTTATTTAATGTAGTTATTAAATTTTTCAAGATTTCAGCGATTTTTCAATGATAACCCAGTTTTTAACCCCAAAAAATTTATTTTCCGCAAATTTTAGAAATGTATATTTTTAACATAGAACTTGTACATATATAAATACTTTTGTTTTCAATGGTAAAATGCTTTGTAGCAATTTTCTTGAGGTTTTGTCAAAATTTTGATAGATTGACTAGACTAATATTAGTTATTCTGTTAACAAATCAATGAGAGTAAAAAAAAAAAATACATTACAGTTTATGTTTGATGCAATAACTAGGTCAAGGTTTAGGCTAACACCGGGTATTTGCAGGTTGTAAAATGCAAATATAAGTAATAAACAACGATTATTTAGTGAACGTGGCGTTATGAATAGCAACTGCTCTGCTAGCGCATCATGGAATATGCCAGCAGAGCAAATGCTATTCATAACGCCATGTTCACTAAATAACGTTGTTTATTTCTTAAATAAAAACCTCCATATACATCATCGGCTAACGTAGCGTAACAGTAACGCGCTGGTCTTATAGACGTGATGATTTTAGGGTCGAGGGTTCGCAACCCGCTGTCGGCGCATGGAAAATTTTCATTGAAAACATTTGCCGTGCTCTATATAGGAATGCATTTCTAATGAGGAAATGAAATTTGAGAGTCAGTCGTAGAGTTAAGCAAAAATAAACAGTTTCTAACGTTTAACATATTCATTTAATTTTAAAGGCCTAAAACTGGCATCTTCACTTCAACATTCAAAATTTAAACAAAAGCCTTGTTTACATAGCAAAGAATTGTAAGCTCTGTAACTTACTTATAACTCAACGAATGACGCTAAAATTTTCGCTGCCTATTAAAAAAAATGCATTACTGAGGCATTGTTAACATTATAATCCGAAAAATAAATGTTGACCAAAATTGTGATCATGCCCCTTTAAAGTTTCTCAAGTAGATATTTTACTTTATGCCTCAGTAACCACACATGATAGTCATCTTGAAGAATATATACACGTGTATAGCGAATTCACTAGACTCATTACGAATTCGTTATACGATTATAACGATGTGAATCCACTGGTCCCTGATACTTTGCTATAACCGTGTTTTTCTGTTGTATAATTATGCAGGTATTATCTGGCATGCATATTTTCATTTTAAAGTCACTGGTATTTTATTTGGACGATGTCATTTAATGACACGATGAACAAATATTTTTCTTTTAAAACACTTTATTATTCATACTACTGATCCTGTTTATTCTTTTCATTAAATATGTCGTTTTGTTTTCCAAGTGTGGATCAAACTTCGGTAAATGTATTTAAGGTATATAAAATAACTGTATTACATTAAAGAGGGAATTTTGAAATTTTGTTAAAAAAAAGTGATAAACACACTTTTTACAGGTCCAGCTTTCAGTGCGCTCAATATTTTGTTCAATTAAAGGTTGAACTGTGACTAAGCATTCAATTGTGTTATTGTTTTAGTTAAATGGCACAAAGCGTTCAACGTATATGATAACCGCTTAAAAAGCGAAATATTTATATTTCCGGTGATGCATATAATGTAAATCGACATTTATTCGCGTGCAAGATATTTTCGCGCGGTCATGAGAGCCTCGTAGTCGCGAGTACATGTATTTTGCTCCACGAACCATTCCTTTTTGTGTGGTTGTTACATGTATAACAACACAGGTCTGGATAAGACTTGGTCGCGAATATTAGTCGTCGCGAAATAGTTTATCGGAAGTTAATCGCGAAATAAATTCCTTGCGTCTATGATCATGTGGAGTCGCAAGGTCTGAATCATTATATCAAACAAGACGCGAAGCTAAGCGAAGTTACATGTATTATTTCCACTATCTGAAGCTTATGACGAAGTACACAATAAATAGTTTTACTTGCATTTTTTATATGTTTATTTGGAATAATTTGTGTTCAATAAATATAGTGGGTTTGGTTTTTTTTTACGTTGTGTAAAGGAAATAAATTTATTATTATAGAGGATCACGATCTAAAGAATCAGATGACGTCTCGTTGCAAGGCGAATATCATTAGATCAAACTCGACGCTATGGGTTACTTCTGATCTGATGAATGCACCTGGCAACTCCACGTAATCCGGCCCTTTTGATAAAGTTACCGTTGTAATAATATAACTAACACTTACATGCATGAAAAAATGACAATAACAAACCGTCAACCATCTCAAAAATCCAGAAAACGAAATACAAATTCAAAGCTGAGCAACACGGACCTCCAAAAAGATAGAGGTAGGATCAGGTGCCATGGAGGAGTGAGCATCCTCTGGTGACCGGTCACACCCGCCGTGTGCTCTTTGTCGTAATCGGGGGGGGGGGGACCCGGAAAAGTCAGTAGACAATTATGTGATTAATTATGGTCTAACAATTAGTATCTAAGTTATTTTATTTGATATGTCAATCACAAAGTAATTCATTCCTTTATTTCTTAATAAAAAAATCCATACAGACCAAGAAGTCCTTTGTTAGACTTTAAATAAATATAACTGTTACTAAAAATGAAATAATTAATTTGATTTTGGTCATTAAAAAAGTTTTCGGTTGTAAAAAATTGCCTTTGTTCATAATCTTAGTTCTTCATTTTTTTTGTCCATGACATGATTGTATTCGGCATGGAAGAGCCCAATGAAAAAAAAATTTAATCTTATTTGTTCGGAAAAATATTAAGAAATTATTTGTTCGGACGAATTAGGATTTGTTTAGATGAATGATTTATTTGTTCAGGGAATTAACTAAGTTACTTCATTTTTGTTTACCTTGTTCCATAGAAGCATGTTTCTCATTTTTATATGACGTGCATATTTGAAATACATCTATGAGTTTGGTTCAAAAATAACTTCTATGGTATTTTAAATATACGAAAATATGTTTTCAAAATAGTTTTCGCTTTCCATGGAAACATTCTTTAGATGTTGATTTGACCACCAATGTTTTTCCATAATTTGAAAAAGTTTATCTAAAATTTTACTGTTCATAACATAAATAAGCTGAAATTACTTCCTATGCTGCTTTAAAGTTGATAAGATTTGCCATTTTTTGTATCTTTGGTCTCCGGTACAATGGCAACGGTAGCCCTTAGCAACAAATTAATGTTATCTAGCTTCTTATTACAACAATATGTATCATTGTATGGAATATAAAGATAATTGGTGACTATGCGTGCCGGAACTCCTATATACAATTTTGATTAAAAACTAAAATTATGATTGTTGAGCAAATTGAAAAAAATGAAAAGATTTGATTTCATTCATGTATACAAATTTGCATCATTAAAGGGTGCAACTGCAACGCTTAATTATATAAAGTTTGTATCATTAGCGGTTGAGGGTGTCGATATTTACTTGTTTCATTAAGCGTTAAGGCTGCAGTGCATTTGTGACGCTTAATGATACAATTCTATCATTAAGCGGCGATTTATCATTAACAGTTGGACATGTCAACTTTTAATGCAAGAATTTATAGCATTAAGCGTTGCAATTGCAACGCTTAATGCTATTTATATCATTAGGCGGCGTTGTATCATTAACGGTTGTTACAATGCAAACGAACATACATAGTGTAACCTGTCATTTTTTTTGTCTCGTATGTCTTTTAATGAAGATGCCAATAATTTACTATATATTTAGTAAAAAATGTGTTTTAATGAAACTTTTTTGGTTGCATTGGCATGTGAAACTTGAGTAAACAGTTACTTACTTACATTATTATTTTAAATGATTTTGGGAGTTGATTTTAATCAACTCTCCTATGCAGTTACTGAGGCAAACCGGAAGTGAAACAGTGTTTGGACCTAAGCACAAATCAACACCGCTGACAACATTTAGTTCTTGAAAATAATCACTTAATTCGATGTAATCTATTCTAAAGCATTTTTTTTTCAAGGAAACTTATTTATAGATACCTTGTAAATAGTCAGATTTTAAATGGTACGAACAATATAGATATTTTTTTGTAGTCGTACATTGAACGTATTCCTACGCCCGTGTTCAATATAGTCTCGTTCAACCAGACGCTCTGCTGTCTCCGTAAATCTCCGACAAGCATAGAGTCTCTCTTGCTTGTAGGAGATTTACGGAGACGGTTGAACGAGACTAGATTTCAATATTGCTTGGATCCATACAATTTCTCGGAATTATTTCGATTACTGATACGTAGTTTGATAGAATTAATTCTTTGAATATTACACAACATGATTCATATGGGGTTTTCACGAAATTCCTGTCGGAGAATTCATATTATAAAAAATCTCTCCCCGAGAGCAAGGCTATTTCCCGAGGCGAAACCGAGGGAAATAGGCTTGCTTGAGGGGAACTGGAATCTTGCTGACTCCCTCAATGGTATATTTTAACTGTTTTATTATACCGATACAATGAATCAGGAAAAGTTCAAGTTAATAAAATTCTTCGTGTATCCAACAAATTATTATTTTAAAATATAACATATAACGTCAAAGTAAATAAAATTAAATTGCACGCGCGTCGTATTGTGACGTAGGCAAGTTATGTTATACGATAATGATGAATAAGTATAGACAATCAAAAAGGACGTTGCAACCAGAATTAATAAATCATATGATTATAAATAGTCATGATTTTGGGGTTTATTCCTTTGGTTAACAGAAATTACTCGAATAGGTGTGTATCAGTTCATCGAACTGACGCACCTTTTTGTAGGGAATCAGTCTGTTTTGCAGGGAATCAGTCTGTTTACGGCGATTTTCGGAATATTACGAATAATTAACACATTTCTATGTAATATTGCACCCTCATTTAAATAAATTATCTGTTATTAATTAAACATAATTGCCTATTTACCGTGTTGCAATTACATTCGTTCATTCACCCAAACCATTTATATACCGTAGTAATTGAGGTAGAAAAATGTGTAATTTGCATTAAATCGTAATGTCAAGAGTCAACGGCATTCGATTTCCCTCTCTTTTAATTTAACTTCGGAACATCTCTAGTGTAATCCGAGACGTTTCGTCAAAATCAAAGTCCGATAACTCTAATTTGTTAACCATAAAAAAAATTGCATTGCCAAGAAAAAAGTTTTCTTCGGTATTATAAAATACCTATTTACTGACGATATCCAGACTTACTAGTAGTTTATTGTCCCCCTCAACAGCAGCTATTTCCCTCGGCTTCGCCCCGTGAAAGTAAAGGTATATAGTAATACAACATAATAATACAAGTTTCATTAAGCAATAAATAGTAAAAGCAAAGGCGAAAGAAAAAGTGGATGCTCATGTTGTATAATAAATACAGAGTTTGTTATTCAATACGTAAAGAATATTGATAAATACTAATTAAAAATAAGTTAGGCTTGACAGCAGTCTTGCTCCTGGATATTTATAATAAAAGAGCTAAGGTTTTTTTCCAATGTTTTTAAGTTTGATATCTGCAACAGTTCCATTTTAATTGTACTTGGTTGTTTAAAAATTGTTTTCGGTTTGTAAGGAATTTGCTCTTTTAAGTATAAAGTGTAATTCGTCCGCTAATTTACCAGTATTACAGAGTGTACAGTTCTTGTCATTTACAGGAATTCCACACAAACTACCAGTTTCAATCCATAAACGATGATTTGCTGTTATGATTTGGTTAGTGGTCTCCAAATTATTTTTCGTAAGAATGCACTCTGAATAAAATAGTCTAGTAGCCTTTGTTTGATGGCAGCAGAAATCCACTTAACAGTAGATATTGTAGAGCATTGTTTTGTCCAGATTTAAAAAAACCCCACATGAGTCTTAACTTTGTCGTATAAAAACAGTTCAGTTCAGTTTATTTTCACTCAACACCATATAATGGTACATGAGGTACATGATGAAAACATAACAAAATCATCGATTCACACCGTCGTTATTATACAATTACCTATTTGCTTAATACTTACTTAGTCTAGTTTATACAGTACACCCAATCTTATTGTTTAACATACAATGGATAATGACCTGATTCGCCATCGATCATAAACATGTAAATGGCGTATTATTTTTTCAAACATAGAACATATTTTAAAAAATTCAAATTAACTTTTTCAATTATATTTATATTTTCGTAACCCCAGATTTCACAACCATAGAGCAATACCGGGACTACTACTTTATCAAACAAACCAAATTGTTGTTCTATGGGTAGCTAGATTAAAGAGTCTTGTTTTTCTGATGTAATACTGTACATATATTTCTGTGCTTGCTCGACCTCGTGCTTTTTGACATTAAAATATCCACTTCTCGAAAATACAGTACCTAAAAATTTGAATTTACTCACAATTTCAACAATATACGGGGCGTTGAAGGACCAGATAAAAAAATAAATCTTATGTGTTCGGACGAATAAGTTATTTGTTCGGACGTATAAGTTATTTGTTCGAACGAATTAGCTGTTTGTTCAGTCGAATTAGGATTTGTAAATTTTTAAAACATATTAATTGTTTAAGGTCAGATGATAATTATTTTTCAAATTTTCAACGGTCTGATAATTACCAAAATCAAATAATTATTATTTATAATCATTTTTAAAATGATTAAAATTTTAAATATATATATATATATTAATGCCAAAAACTTATATATCAGCAATTCAAGTGTATTTTCAATAAGATTATATAGGAAATTGCATACTCTAGTATCTTGCACAAATGCCTGGTAAGGTATCCTAACTTTTTGCACGAAAGCTTGTCAAAGGAGTACTAAATCAATAACAAATTCCTGGAAAAAAGTTATGTAAAATTGAGGATTGTCTGTAAACTTTGTTTTACTAACGAAATTTATTTTTTGCAATTTCAAATAGTTTCACAGTACATGATAACAAACATGATTTCTGCGTTTTACTTTTGCGATTTCGAAATGAATGCGAAATAAGCGAAAACATTACTTCTGTTTTATTTTATGATGCTGAAAATGTGTTCTAGTCCAAAAAATCAAAGAGCATAAAAAAGACACCTCCTTATTATCACGTACTCGCTATCGATAAAATTCAAGAATAATTTTACAATATTTTCCTTTCCCTACATGATTCAAACATATTGTTGATCATATATTTTTACATTTTAAAATTCGAAACCGTTGAAAGTATTTTTATTATAATTTTCTTTTATCTATATTAATATCGACGGGTGTCCGATACCGGTGTGTTCCCCGAACGACTACTCGCCAATTAGGCAATTAGACAATTATGGGGCCCTCTAAGGAACACAGGTAGAGTTTAAACTTATGTTCACCTAGTTAGTACAAGAGTTGATTATTTATTATTACTTTCATCATATGTTGGATTTATCTTATTTTATTTTATTGTAACAAGTTTAAAAAAATAGACACGATTGCTTAAACTTCTCTCCTTGTTAAATACACTATACATATTAAATTGTAATAAATAAATAGTATTAAATAGGTTACATACAAAATAGGTAGATGTTAACTCACTTATTTAAATGTTTGTATTAGAAGGAAACAGTTTTTATAAGAAAGATTAAATAAAGATATGAAAATATCTAATTGGAAAACTGTAGCCAAACATGTTTTCAAATTCTGTCATATTAACACTTTGATTTTGTTCATGATAGTGAAATTTAACCTATCCTTCATTATCGATATGATAAAAAAAATTAAAAATAGAAGAAAAACAAATAAATTGCCGTTTTTTGAAATCTTTAAATATAAATTATATATCAAATAATATATATATTTTTGAATTTTATTTGACAATATTTATTTAGGGATATCTGGACAGTTATTAGGTCAGCGCAATTTACATGTACAAAATATTTTTAATAAAAAAAAAAAATAGCAAGTATTGGATTTTTTTCTGTACATATGTCATATCAGGTATGTTATTCTTTTTAAGACAATGTTACTTACTAGTATTATTTTACTCAAGAGTTTATTTTTAAACCAGCATCATTAATTAAAAAAGCTTCATAAATTACTGGCGAACCTTTTGACATTTACCCTGATGAGAAAATGTATTTTAAACGGGTACTGATTTAAACTATCAAAAAAAATATTCAAAAGTATTAATGTAGGTTAACCTGGTTCAATTTTTTCATTTTTGCTATGCAGTACGTGAACTATATTTTTTTTAGTCCCCTACCGGTTTCACCGGAGGGGACTATAGCTTTCCTCTGCGTCCGTCAGTCCGTCCGTCCGTTTGGTTTGATTCGGGGTACAGAAGACGGTAAGAAATGATATTGTGCATAACAGTGCATTGTTTTCACAAATTTTTACCAGCGAATACTTAATGGACTTGACGAAATTACATGAGATAAAATAAAGAGTATTATTTTACCCACTTTGTATTTAACTTCTATATCAACTATAAAGCATGACATCTCGTTTACAATAGTTCTGAAATAGTTGTGTGCTTGGAAGCTTTCATAGAATAATACAAACCCGTAGGGGACGTGTATTGCTTATGCAATACTCACAGAATGCTTGTTTTCAGAAAGAATCTTTAGACTTAAAAATTTCTTATTCCGGGAAATCAAACGCGAATAAAATTTTCATCTACATGTTCTTTATCTTAGTCTTATACATGTATTATAATGTTCCGAATATGTTTAATTTTGTATCATTTTCAAATTCTGTTTTACACTGTTGATGGCAGTTAATGCAAAGACTACTAGTAACTACATGTATCTTCAAAGATAAAAGTACCCCTGAATAAAGCGTGGTGTAAGACGACACTAAACTGCATACTTAAATATTTTACCTGTATTTACTGAAGTGGTCGTAACCATTGAATGAGTAACAAAATTGGTTTCCGGATTTTCAGTGTATATAGTCGTGGCCGCTTCTTTTGCTGTCGTTTCCGGACTATCAAAACCGGACGTCGTAGTTATATCCGATTCAGATATTGGAGTGCTCATTTCCAGGCTTGGTATTGTGGTTTGCGAGTCATCAGTGCAATGGATGAAGCCAGTTGTTGGGCTTGTTTCTGATTCCACGGTTAGTGCAACAGAGCTCGTTTCCAGGTAATATGCGGTTGATGTAGAGTCTTGGGAGTTACTACATTTATATGAAACACAGCCGGAGCAAACCTCAAAGAAACACACGTTAAACTTCTCCTCTATGTAAGTTCGACAGATAAAATGAGTACTGTCGAAGGTGAAAACGGTTGCACCATTTTGACTTTGTTCCATGCTTATCAAAGAGGCGCAAGCACGCACGGTAGGAGCTGTATACCAACCAACAGTGTTGCTCAAGCAAACCTGGCCTTGCTTATGTTGAATAATTTGAAAAGGACGTTGTTGAAATCTCTCTATTTTTTGATAAGATGGTTTCACGAGACTTAGTAAAATAGCTATTAACAATTTCATTTCCTCTTTTAAATGTACATGCATATCAGAGACGCGGAATATTCAGCTAGTAACTAGACCTCGGAGGAGAATTATAAGGTATGTGATCAATCGTAGAGAGCAGTTTTTAAAAATTGATTAGTCCCCTATTGATTCTTCCACAACACAAAGAAAACTTCAATTTTCAAATCAATTAAAAATTTGTTTCCGGATATCACCGAGTCTTTATCATTTTAGAGAAAACTACCTGTATCTATATGACGCATATCAAACTACATGTATTAAGTGTACGCTTACTCAACTGTATGAAAATGGTGTTTATCGATTTAAACATCATGCATAATAATTATACATCATACGTCTTTCTGTTTCATTAATAATAAGAATCTATCACGTGTCGCCAATGTAAGTAAACTACTTACATGCTTAGAATCATATCGATTTGTATTAAAAAATAGCCAGCCATTACAATATACCATCGAGCATTGAGAGGGATTAACAAACGTTAATAAGCAATGTATACGTATTCCTTCCAAATTATTTGTGAAATGATTTCCGAAACCTGCATTGATTTCTAAATGTTTAGCATTTCAAGCTTCAAATAAATTGAAATAATGGTTGAAATGAGTCATGTTTTATATGGTTGAGTCCAAATATAAGTATTCAGTAAAGTTTTTAACGGCTATAGGTCTGGAAAAAACAGCATTTTTTTAATAACACGAGATTATCTTACTTGCAACACCTAATTTATGAATGTCCCTTTCTGTCAATTCAATTCTTGAAATCAATACAGACTAACAGTGAATAATGGACATTTTGTTTTATTATAAAAATACATCAATCTTTTGAAAAATGTATCTCTCTCAACAAACGAGGTGTCCAGAGGTCTATTGGCATCCCGCCAGGTAAGACCAGGTACAGGTGAGAGAGGTTGGAGAAAAATGAAGCCCAGGGTTGCAGGGCCTTACCAATGGGGATCCATGAACACACTGTATGTACTTATTGCAATCTTTACTGTATGGGTAGAGTTTGCCTTCGTTGTTGGTACACGAGATCTCTGGAAAACGTAAAAGTGTTAAAGCAAACAGAATATATTAAGCATGCTCGGTCCCAATTTTTTGTTTTCGTTATTTAAGTAGCCAATAATTATGCATACGCCCTAAAAAGTCATATAACCGTTCCCACATTTTACACTCATTTCGACCTCTTTTCAACCTTGGAAAAAAAATTTAAAAACTTTTGATTATTATGAATGAAGTACTAGTCTTTTAGGTGAAACCTCTTACCTGGTGCAGACGTTGGTCGTCCGGTAGTTGGGACAGCAGTTGTTGGATTTGTTGTTGTTGTTGGTTTTGGAGTTGTTGTTGTCGATTTTGTTGTTGTCGGCTTAGTTGTTGTTGTCGTTGAGATTGTAGTTGTCGGTTTTATCGTAGGTTGCTGTGTTGTAGGAGCAGAAGTCGAAGATGGATCGCCATTGCAGTTTACAGCACTTGCACGATCACAACGTTTTGTGACACTACTGAACAACATTCCGGTCGGGCATGATTTCGGCTGTCGTAAAACGACTCCATCCCAGCAAAGATAGTACTTTGCGCAATTTGTGGGGTCCCTTATCGCTCCATCATAGGGACAGGGTCCTGTACAACGGAAAAAAGTCTACAGATCGAATCCTCAATGTCAAGCATGCTATAAAGCTGGTTGTAATACAGTATACTGCTACATGTAGTTGTTTATAGCAAAGCACATGCAATTGCTGTTAGTTAAATTTTAGTTCAAACGTATTATAATTATATAGTTATATTAATTGTATATGGGATTTTAAATATTGTACTTACCATGGAGTTAGAATAATAAGTTCTTGAAAACTTTCCTCCCCATTTATATGAATTACTCTCGTTACTATTGTAGGCATACAATTTTGTGTATTTATATTACTTGCAGATTTGAAGATAAGTATATTCGTGGCCAGTTACTATTACCAATATAAATTGCTGTAATATATTTTTTAAATTAAATTAATTATATTAAACGTATGAATTTTTGGATCTGTCCAAGAATGAAATTCACAAAAATTGATGCTTAAATAAATAATATATTTATAAAATAAATATAAAATTACACTAAACATCATAATGTTAGTATACGAATTAAAAAAAAACCATGACTGAACGACAAGATTCACCAAGAATTCCATTTATTTTCTAATGACTATCAAAGCGTTTCAGGAATCATTTTATGCAATGTACGAGAGTGTCCGACTACGGCTCACACTCCGAATCAGCTGGCCAAACGCATGTACTGTACTGGAGTGAGAAATGAAGCCCAGGTTGGCAGTCCTTCTCGGTGGCTACACCGTGGCTGCACTGGTAGAACTTGGTGCAATCGGTGGGATGAACCAAGAACTGTGCACCCCCCTCACAGGAAACTGGCAAAGGAAATGTTGGACATTATTCTTCATACACATTTAGAACGGTATTTACAGCTATGCCTTCGTAATTTTAATTTTGCTTTTTTATTAACAATCATATAAAGTTAAACCTGTGCAGTTATTTGCGTTTGTTTTTATCATACCATGGTGTTGAAAAATTTTAAAAAGATTGTTGATTTTGTGTGTACTTTGCGTCTTTTTTACCATATCATAATGATAATTTCGGAAAATGTTATTAATACTAGTAATTTGAAATAAGACTTATTTACTCGGTGGCGACTGAGTGGTAGGGCCCTGAGTTGGCGCCGCAGTGGAGGCTGGTGGTTGTGTTGGACCGCTGGTTGTTGGTGCATTAGTTGAACCCACATTGCATTCAACATTGTCGGCATGGTCACAACCGTTGTACTTTGTGCTGAAATACTGCCCATCCGGACACCTTAAGGGGTCACCAATACCGCCCCAGCAGTTATAGTACTGTGCGCAGTCCAGGGGGTCGGGATGGAGGCCATTTGAAGCAGTGGAGCAGAATCCAGATTCTTACGGGACAACAAGAAATATCAATATATTTTATTTTCTTGTTCGTCATTAAAATCATAAAGTTTCAACTAGAGGACTTTAAAAATAACAGAAACCAATACCAAGAATAATAGAAGCAAGACCCTCAACGCGCCCCAATGCAAGCAAAAAGTCATTATGATAAAAAAAGCAATTTAAGCAAAACAACAACACAGTTTTATGTATACTAAGAAATCATGCTTTACCCGGTGGGAATTGAGTTGATGGACACTCTGTGGACCCTTCGCCGCAATGAGGTGGTTTTGAGGTAGTGGTGGTTGAAGGAGAATCAGTTTTGGGGCCCAGAGTTGGCGCCGCAGTGGAGACGGGTGGTTGTGTTGGACCACTGGTTGTTGGTGCATTAGTTGAACCCACATTGCATTCAACATTGTCGGCATGGTCACAACCGTTGTACTTTGTGCTGAAGAACTGCCCATCCGGACACCTTAAGGGGTCACCAGCACCGTTCCAGCAGTTAAAGTATTGTGCGCAGTCCAGGGGGTCGGGATGGAGGCCATTTGAAGCAGTGGAACAAAACCCAGAACCTTTCGGGGCAATAGTATACGTCTACTTTTATCACACGTCACAAAAATAGAAGTGCATATCTTATACCATGCGAGAACAAGACAGTATTCCCAATACCCTTAGAATAAAAAGCCCCGCCCTTTCCGCGTAACAACAACCAACCACAAAGCCCACTTGAAGAAGAAAGAAGAGAACAGATTATAGACAATCAAAACAACCAAACCGGTACAGACTAATCCCAGCCACTAATGGAACTCGATCACTTCTTTACAGCTTTTTCAGTCTGTTCACATCCATGGTAGTGATTGAGTAACTAAACGAGTTGTTCTGACGTGTGTTCATCAATTTGCACTTGATTTTTATAACCGGTCCGTGTAGTTGTTTCATTCTGTTTCATAATAACTGCAATGTTATCTAATACACCAAAAGTTTCATTTTAAAATGGTTTTTTTTAAGAACTACAGTGTTGTGTATTGTGCTTGTTTTTTTATGAATCATAAATCTGTGTTAATAGCTAGTGTTGTTAGTTAACTTGTTAGATACGTATTAGTTGACGACGTTATCACCTTGGTGTTTCTATCTACAACATGCGTATTTCTGAAGTCTAAGGTGTGTTAACATTAATTAATACTAATAACCAATGAACGAATTGCGAATTTCTTACTTTTTGCCTTACACTGAACTTTCCATAACTTGATTTTTAATAAAAATTTAAATTCAAAAATTGAAAATTTAATTTTCTTCTCCTTTTAGAAAATTGCAATTTTCATAACCGATTACCTGCTGAGGTTGGAGTGGTTGGAGCTGTGGACGAGGGCTTGGACGACGACGGAGCTAGTGTTGTTGGAACAGCTGTAACAGGTGCTTGTGTTGTTGAGGCACAGACAACGTTACCGGGCCAGTCGCAATTGCCAGTTGCGACATTAAAAAGCAGCCCGGACTGGCACTGTATAACGACAGCATGCCCGTGGACACACTGATAGAAACTGGAACAGTCGTTTACGTTCGGGAAGATATATCCATGGGAAGATTGAGCGCATATTCCATCTATCATGATTTCCAAGGAAGTGATAGAAGTGTGCAAGCATAACAAAGTGTACATTTAAATGAAGGAGACGGAAATATGAAAATTGCTATTAAGATCGAGGGAAATACAGAGTGTACATGATTGTATATATGTAATACAAATAAATATTGCAGGCATTGAAGGTAGCATAAAGAAAAGCTGCAAGATTCCAGTCTAAAAATGGAGATCTAGCATAGATCACAGTTAAATAGCATTGAGTGCATTTAGGCGTGGTATCAATAAAAGATTACAACATAAAATACTTCTATTGAATGTTAATAATAACTGAAAATCTTGATCTTTGGTCTTCAATTTTTCTCCATTTTCTAAACATATAGTGAAAATAAATCTTTAATTGCAGAACTTTACTAAAAATAATTAAAAAAGCAAAATTAATCCGTTATTGCAAAGATTGCAAAATGCTGCGCTTTGTGCTGAGTAAAGAGAGATAATTGAAAACAGAAAAATACCTGGTCCTCCTCCCTCTGGGGTGGTTACGGATGGGGCTCGTGTGGTAGTTGGGGCGTTGGTGGGGGCGGCCGTGGTGGGAGCATTGGTGGGTGGGTTAGTCCCTGGTTCTTTGGTAGTAGGTGGCTTCACTGTCCCTCCTCCGTTTGCTTCATCGAGGACGTTTTTCATTAAAGAAATCAAGGGATATTTCCCTTCCCCGCAGATTGTACCTGTGAAGTCATCTAGGTCGAGAGCCCAGGTCATTGCTCCTCCGTAGCCATCTTTAATGATCAGCTCCGTCAGCTAAGCAAATGTAATCGGTAGTAGTGAATTGTACTAGTGAATACTTTTATCATATCAATAGCACATACCAAGGAAAATAACTTATTTTCCATACCTTTGCGTAGATGCTTTGTTTATCATCAAATCCAACCCACATTTTCGTATTGGGATTGACATAATACGGAACTTTGGCTACAGGATCGCGATATGTAGTTCCTCCATTCTTCTGCATCTCGCAAATCTGTGTTTTAAAGGGGCATGGTCACGATTTTGGTCAAATTCTATTTTTCTGTTTTTATTATTTACAATGCTTAAGGAATGCATTTTAAATGACCAAATGAAATTGGAGAGTCTGTAGTGAAGTTTTAAACAAGATACAGGGTTCACAATTCTTTGTCATGTAAACAAGGCTCGTGCCCTGTTTTTGTTCACATTAGTTCAATATACCGGTAAAAAAAATCTTTTCAAGCTGATTTTTCATATTCTTATTCATTTTAAGCATATATAAACCGATCCTCACGTTTACCACATTCATTTTCGGTCTTAAACTGGAGTTTTCACTTCAACGCTCAAAATGTAAACAAAAGCTTTGTTTACTTAGCAAAGAATTGTAAGCTCTGTAACTCGCTTATAACTCAACGAATGACGCTCAAATTTTGGTTGCCTATTAAAAATGCCTTACTGAAGCATTGTAAACGTTAAAATCGGGAAAATAATTTTTGACCAAAATCGTGACCATGCCCCTTTAAAAGTACGTCTTAATGATAATAGAAAAAAATAAATAACATGTTTTCTTCTTTTTTAAATCTTTTTTTAAAAACCCATCTTTTGTTAAAGCTATACACGCTATTTGCGTCAATTTTGAATGACGGGGAAAATGCATGTGTTTGATTACTTATAAAATGTACCTTTATGCTGTTAATTATAGTGCTTAAAACGATCGTGTAACAAAGATATTGAATTTTAAACAATAACAAATATTTATTTTTCTGCCAGGAAAGTAATGCCTTCTCATGAATATCAATCTAACACGTGATCTCAAAAGCTTATTTTAGACTTTAACACAAAAAATGATGGAGAGTTAACACCTTCATAATTGTTATAGTCTCACAAAGAAAAAATCATCCCTTTTTTCAGTTTAGTATAAATTGGTCCCATATATGAGTTCGAACGAAAGAAAACAAAAACACGAGAGTGTGAGCATGAATATGCTTCCCTTAAACAATGACGTAGGCCTACATGTATGTGTTTCCTCCTATGGGCTATTTTTAGTTCGTGCGAGTGTTTTCCTATTTGAACATGCAAAAGTAGGTGTATCGTGAATGAAAAACGTATTACACTCATAATACAGTTATATATTTCAAATTAACACTTGTTAACTTAAAGCATATACAGAATTGATACGGATATGTAATTAGGCAAACAATAACGGCCACCTGGTTTCCCGCGGACATGCGCAATGAGGTCGGTTTCGCTCTTCCTTCATCAATATTCATGAAAAGGCATTACTTTCCTAGCAGGAAAATAAACAATTAAAATTCTATATCTTTGTAACGAGATGAAATTCACCATTGTAATTTACAAAATAAAGGTAATTTTTATAAGTAAAGAAACACATGCATTTCGACTGGCATTCAAAATAGACGCAAATTATAGCGTGTATACTTTAACTTCGTTATGACAAAAAACGATTTCTGTGTTACATCACCATTTTGACCATCTCCCGACGGTTTTTTGGTGGCTATTACACTTATTAAATGAAATGAAAATTGATTTGAGACTTTAAAAATATTTAAAAATATATAGCTTCATGACTTACCTCGTAGTAGGACAGGAATCCCTTTTCCCGTGTATGAGTTCCAGGAGCCCCGGCACCGGAAGCTGGCGCACCCACACCGTGGTTGGAAGCGTCTACCAAGGTAAAGCTCCGTCCATATGTACCCAGACCAATAATCAATTTGTTTCGAGGAGCCCCTTTCTGGTGCCAATAATTGGCCGCGAACACCTTAATAAATACAGTCGACATTAATGCATCGTATACAGTAACGAAATGTAGTTTTTTAGGAACTTGTTTTTGTTATCTTGTAGTTAATAATATTTTCAAAGTACTCACGACATTCAATGTTTTATCGGCATCTGCATCTGACGCATTCAATCCGGTATGAAGCCCAGTAAACGATTCCCAGGATCCATGCAAGTCATACGACATTATACATATGAAATCCATGTATCTAAAGCATCAAGAAATTCATAAATTAGAAAAACGTTCCGCAGTCTACATACCGGTATCTTCAGGGGGGGGGGGGGTCATAAAGGATATAATAAGTCTTCAGAAAGTAAAATGTAACCGTACTGTGCCATCACAGGAACGTCGTAGGCTGAGTCAACCACCGCTTTTCCTGCACCAACAGCAGACGTAAATAATAACCGCTCCCTTCCTGTGGTTTTAGCCTCGTTATCGAAAGCCTCCCGCGTTTCCTTTAAAAGTAGTAAAAACAGACATATTAACGATGCCAAAGACATATGCAGCTGTTTAAACTTTATAAATATTTTATTAGTATTAAAACCGAATCGACATGTATTACCTTACAAAGATGAGCAAAATTTTCTTTATCATAAGGCTTTCCATCTCTATTTGCTGGATATTCCCAATCCATATCGAGACCGTCGAAATTATATTTCCGTAACCAAGAAATGGAAGAGTCAATAAACTCTTTGCGGTTTGCAGCAGTGGACGCCATGTTTGAATAAATCAAACTTCCGGCGGTCCATCCTCCCATGGCTAACAATGTTTTTAGATTCGGGTTCGCTGCTTTGTGCTCATTCACCTGTTTATACCTACAGAGTATAATTGTAATTGGAATTTAAATAATATCATTGTCTACACACAAACATTAAGACGCTTGATTCTAGCGTGCACTTCACATCCGTATATTTTAGAATTGTCATTTTTTTTTTATTGCGAGGAAGTTGATTACAAATTGATGGATTAAAAACAACGTTTAATTTCAATTACTTCTTTTCAAAACCATTATTCTTTTTCTAAAGGTCTTCTGAAGATTTTTTAATAAAAAAAAATACGTTTCAGATAAAATACTTTCAGTTATTATAGATAACTATTAATTATTGAATTCACATCATGTTTTAGTCAAATGAATCATAATATTCACTGTTTTTAAATTTAGTCTTACATTGATTGATTTCCAATTTTTAAACAAAAAGGTGTATCTAAGGTAGGCGTCAAAACAATATCCTTTTTGTGTCTTTACAACGTTTTTAAAAGTACTTTTAGATACTAATCAACTATTAAAACTAAAATTAATATTGATAAATAATGAGCATTGTCTTTGCAATGGCCAAAATTATCAAATGTGTTATTAGAGGGTGTTAAATCAACTGAAATCATGATATTGATAATATAAGTTTATGCTTACTTTAATTTGCTACTGATTTTTACAAAAGATACACAAACAATCAAGTCAAATCTTTATACCTAACAAATGGAAGAGATGTTTGTTTATATTGTTCATATTTGAAGTAGTTTCGTGTGACCATTTGATATATAGTATTTTGGAAAACTTAGCAGGTACATGTATATTGCAAATATTTATAGAAACTAGACACGATCTCGTTACAAGTAACGAGTAGGTCTTCCGTTCGATTTTTTAAAATGATACGATGATTTATCGATAAAACTTATAAAAATGACTGAATATTTTAGGGGCCACCCCTATAGATTTAAATGGGGACATATATTGGTGTTTTAATTAGTTAAATGCAGACAATTTCTTTTCTACAATGCTTAAAAAAATATGTCTCCTTTAGACATATTGCATCAAAAGTTAAGGACGTTGGCTCCTAATAACGGCACAAATGGGCGTGGCAATGAGTTTTTCAAACAGATATTGTTACGATCAACAACTTTGCTTCTATAATGCATCACAAAATCTTTATCGTTTTTAAGTTATTTGTAATAGACTTTACGTGGGTCTTGGCCCCTAATTAAAGGGGCCAGCCCCTTTTTGTTCATTTCATACGAAAGATCTTACAAATACTAACATTTTTTGTTTTTACACCTTTTTTGAACTGTTGTTCATTTTTGAGATACAAATGATTGAATATTTTAGGGGCCAGCGCTGTAGATCCTTAATGGGAACAGACATTGGCGTTGAAAATAATGGAATCGATTATAGTTATCAATACAAGCATTTTCTCTTCTACAATGCTTAACAAAATATGTCTCGTTCTCTAGATATATTGTGTCTAAATTTGAGAACTTTGGGCCCTAAAATCCCTAATTACGTCATAAATGGGCGTGGCAATGAGCTTTTCAAATATATATTGTTACGATCAACAACTTTGCTTCTATAATGCATTACAAAATCTTTATTGTTTTTAAGTTATCTGTAATAGACTTTACGAGTCTATTGGCCTCTAGTTAAAGGGGCCAGCCCCTTTTTCTTGATTTCATACAAAATCAGATCTCTCAAATACTAACAGTTTTTGTTCTTACACCCATCTCAAATTGTTGTTCATTTTTGAAATACAAATGATTGAATATATTAGGGGCCAGCCCTGTAGATCCTTAATGGGGACAGACATTGGTGTTTCAAATATTGGAATCGATTATAGTTATCAATACAAGCATTTTCTCTTCTACAATGCTTAACAAAATATGTCTTGTTCTCTAGATATATTGTGTCAATGTTTGAGAACTTTGGCCCCTAAAAATCCCTAACTACGTCATAAATGGGCGTGGCAATGAGTTTTTCAAATAGATATTGTTACGATCAACAACTTTGCTTCTAAAATGCATTACAAAATCTTTATCGTTTTTAAGTTATTTGTAATAGATATTACGGGTCTATTGGCCCCTAATTAAAGGGGCCAGCCCCTTTTTCTTGATTTTTTTGGAAAGAACTTTTGATACTCTACCACTTTTGTAATATATGTCTTAACAAAATATCAACTGATAAAAAGATATAGATCAAAATGTGTGAAAATTTTTATATGAAATTCGTACCCAATTTTCGAGCCCTAGCGAGCTCCAAGAAATGGCGCCACTTGCGTAAAACGAAAACAATAGGCACAACTTCAAACTATGGACTACCTATCCTGAAAGTTTCATATTCATATCTCTGATAGTTTCTGAGATCAACTGCTCACAAAATGGGTCGTAAAAGTTTTCAAAATTAGCAATAAATCGGTACCGGAAGTGACGACGGCAAAAATTTTAAAAACAAAATAAATTCAGACCACTTGTAATCATCTGTGAAAAAATGGTTGAGATCGGTCTAATAGTTCTCGAGAAAATGAGTGCACAAAATTTGTGGAAAAAAAAAATAATAATAATAATAACTAGAAACGATCTCGTTACGAGTAACGAGTAGGTCTTCCGTCTGATTTGTTTTATATGATACGATGAAATATCGATACTTTTCACCAATCTGAGATCTCTTTGAAACTAGGGTTTTTTTTTTGTCTCGGAACCGAAAACGGACGAACGGAATGAAAATAAAAGTTGATATTTCTTAAACATTTGCCTAGTCAAAGACATCTCAATCAAATATCTACCATTCATAATAGTTTTGTGTCTCAATCACGTAGAGTGACTAAAATCTCGTGGGTATCAAATTCAAAAAAAAAAAAAAAAAAGAAAGCTACCCAAGATATTTGATATATCTCACCGGAAGTAGAATACGTTTTGCTTATTTAGCATTGTTTAGATACCATATATCAGATTTTATATTGATATATTCATTCCATTTAAAAAAAAAAGTGCTTCCGGTGACGTCCGGAAGTTACGAGAATTAAACAAAATAGTGTAAACACAGATACATAAACAGGGCTATCATCCCACAAAGTTTGGTTGTTCAAGTCGTCAATGTTTTTGAGATCTCGTCGATTCAATGTTTTATGCCTCTGGACAGGAAACGGACAAACGGAAGTGCTAAGTGAAAATAATAGTATTTCTTGAACATTAGACAACTGTACTTTATTGTTCATCAATTTTATTAAAATTGTCAAAGAAAAACATTTAACTTTTAAACAACCTGATTTGTTTGAAACCTTTCGGTGAGGACCGGAAGTGACGGTTGACAAAATGAAAGCGGTTAAACGAATATCAAATGTATATCATTCCTGTAAGTTTCTGTCTTGATCACTTGCACTTTCTAAGATCTCACGGGTAAAACATTTGTTTAAAAAAAGGCTGAGATATTTGAGATATCTCACCGGAAGTATTTTTTTTTTGTTTTTTTTTAACATCGGATAGATGACATATGTAAGGATTTATAATTATATTTAAAATCTATTTGAAATTAATTAAATGCGTAAAAAAAATTTTTGAAGTGCTTCTGGTGACGACCGGAAGTTATGACGAACAAAACAAAATAGTTTGAAGACATCTACTAATATAGGTCTATAATCCTACAAAGTGTGAATGCTCAAGTCCTAATCATTTTTAGGATCTCGATGCCACAAGCTTTTTGTCGCGGGACAGGAAACGGACGACAGGAAATGAATTTTTAAAAAATTGAAAAGAAAACTTTGAGATATTATTATTTTCTATTATTCCTGCAAATTTCAAGAAAATCTATTAAGCCGTCTTTGAGAAATCTTGTGAACAAAAACAGGGGAATTTTTTTTTCAAAATTCGTACCCAATTTTCAAGCCATGGCGATCTCTAAAAAATGGCGCCACTGGCGTAAAACAAAAACAGTTGGAACATCTTCAAACTATGGTCTACCTATCCTGAAAATTTCATATTCATATCTCTGATAGTTTTTGAGTTTTTGTGTGCACAAAATAGGTCGTAAAACTGTACAAAAAGGCCGATAAATCGGTACCGGAAGTGACGACAGGAAAAATATCAAAAATGTATGAAGTTCATATCAAGTCTAATTATCTGTGAAAAAATTGTGGAAATCGGTCGAATAGTTTTCGAGAAATCGCGTGCACAAAATTTGTGGAAAAGAAAAATAATAACAACAATTTTCGTGCCTAGGCGAGCTCCAAGAAATAGCGCCACTGGCGCAAAACAACACAATAGTGCACAACTTCAAACTATAGACTACCTATCCTGAAAATTTCATAGTCATATCTCTGATAGTTTCTGAGATCAACTCTGCACAAAAAAGGTCGTAAAAATGTGCAAAATGGCCGATAAATCGGTACCGGAAGTGACGACAGGAAAAATATTAAAAATGTATGAAGTTTATCTCAAGTCTCATCTTCTGTGAAAAAATGGTTGAAATCGGTCGAATAGTTTTCGAGAAATCGCGTGCACAAAATTTGTGGAAAAAAATAATAATAATAAGAAATCGTACGAAAACAAAAAGGTCTTCCGTTGGAAACGGAAGACCTTAATAAGAAACTGTACGAAAACTATAAGGTCTTCCGTTGGAAACGGAAGACCTTAATAAAGTTGTCAAGTTTTAAAGCTAGAGCGTGTAGGATGATTGCTTGGCGGCCATAAATCCTGCATTTAAGTGACAAAAAACTCAGTCAAGAGTGGAATGAAACACTCACAGGTTGACGTAGTCATCATTGTCATTCCATTCAAAGTTCGTAATCTTGTTCCCATCGAGTTTTCCAAACGCATAGATGATGTGGGTACACAGATTGGGGTCGATGTTCGAGGGCATGAACTTGCCCACTCCGTTCCTGTACTGCGACCAGTTGGTATAGTAGCAGACCATTATGTACTCTGCCAGACCTACAAACGAGGCAGGAATACAGGGCATGCAAATGAATTTATTCGTTTAACCAACTCTATCACAATTATTCTACAAGATTTGCTTTTGAATCTGAAACCATTTCGTTGATTCACAAATGATTTATTTATATAGTTAAATTAATCATAACATGAAAGTCTCGCTCATTATGCGCACTTCTATTATTCCTTTCGTTACACTTTTATCAAAGAAATCATCTTACATGTATATACAGTCCTTAAAACATTTGATTTTATTTTATTCCACAAACAATTAGTAATCTATGACTCATTCTACTGAATGACCAGTGGAGTGCCTCAATTTCATAAAATTAAAATCCTTTTTTATTGAATTCAGGTCAAATTGAAATTCAACTTCACGTACTAGGAGATACATAACTATGGAATACGAATAGAGCCATGTAGTTCACTATCGCATTATCGCACCATCGAGGTTTGGGTCGATAGAGCGATGGCGCGATAATGCGATGACGATGGCGAGATGTTGCGATGGCGCGACATCGCGCTATCGACTGCATTGCGCAGAGAGAGAGAGAGAGAGAGAGAGAGAGAGAGAGAGAGAGAGAGAGAGAGAGAGAGAGAGAGAGAGAGAGAGAGAGAATGTGACTGCAATAATGGGCGTGAATTTTTTGTGCAATAAAAAAGGGGACGATTGAGAGAGTATGAACGTATTTACTTGCATGATCAATTTTTGCCTTGTAAAATTTATTAAAGCCAGTTCGCTTAAGAAATTTATTTTATTTAGTTAAATGTAAAAAAAAAAAAGTTGGTTGACAACCCCCATTGTACATGTTTTTATGTTTTCGTAAAAAACTGGACTTACATTTTATAGTATATTAATAAAAAAGTGTATAGTTTTTAAGATGTTTATTTTATTGAACTTTCATATATCAGAATAAACATAATTATTCAATTACATTTCATATATATACATCAACAGTATTCATTTGATTTATACATTAGACCTTTTAGATATATTTACGTATTATTCCCTAGAAACCATATGTCATAGTTTTACACAAAAAAATTGGAGGTACACGTGAAAGTGCTTTTATGACGGAGGAAAATAAATTAAACGGCAGAAATACCGGTAGGCAGGAAGGGACATTAAGGAGAGACAACAGATGGTGATTAATGTTCCAAACATTAAAATATAGCTTTCCATGAAGAATCATATCAATAATAATTGCAATTTCTCAGAAATACATTTTTTTTTCTATAAACAGTCTTTTGGTTATTGCTTTCTTTAATTACAAAACATTTACCTCTGTGAACTAGTTATAAAGAGAAAAATGAAATTTTCCCATCCAAGGATTCTCTGGCCTAAAATACCAAATACGATTGTTCATGAATTGTACATTAAATGTAGGTATATTTGGAAAAAAAAATCCTAGTGGGAAAACATAGTTGTTGCCTCATTAAAAAAAAAATAATAATCTCTGTGTTTAGTGTACCTGTAACTTTTAAGGTTTCTCATAATTTTTTGCACCGTTCATTTTTCTATGTGAGTTATTCACAAAATTAATTCGGGCCCAGCCTCCCTCAAACTTTGTTGTTACTTGCCTGTAACAACTGTGAGTTAACAGAAACAAAGTGAGATCATTGAACTTCTGAAGAAAATCCTGAACTTTGATAATGCAATCCAATGATTAACAGGATACCGCGGTTTTCCACTTCTGGACAAGCTAGTTTATTTGTATGTTAATTCGGTAAATCCATTTTGTTTGCATCAACAACATTATCATTCACCAAAGACCATTGAAACCTGATGAAAAGGATTTCTGATATTTTTGGGATTATTTTCTAAAGAAGTTATCACCCTTATCAGAGGGACATTCCACCTTAAGATGTAATGAACTTTTTACATTTTTGTACTTCATTCCAGACTGATCTTATCGGTTTTTGATCGAACTTTGTGATTGGTCCGAATATGGCCCGCGGGAGGAAACCATCATAACAACATTCACACTATGTGGTTCCAAAGTAAAGCGTTACAACGACGATGTTTTAATGCAAACAAAATTGTTGTTTAATGCTTACAATGATTTAACATAGAGTTAGTCCAAAGAGAATGTTTTAAATATAAGGTAATGTCTCATTTAACGAATGAACTTTCTGATTTATAGAAATTGACAGATTTTGCAAATTTTTCGAGTTTAAAACAATTCTACATTTATCTTATTTACAAAGTTAAGTTTCATTACAATAGCCTATCTATAGATATTGAGTTTGTAAGTATATTTAGTCTTTTATTATCCCTGGCTAACCAAGATGATAATTATTAAAAATCCTGATTTTTTAGTAAAAAATTTAGTTGCTTTATTTTTTGTTCACCCTATTTTTATCAGACTGTAGGGTCATAAAAATCAGACCTACCTAAGTTTGCCAGGGAGCAAACCAGCAGAGTGGTCAATAAATGTTTACACCCAGCCATTTCTTCTCGCTGTCCAGTTCACCACTGTTTTGTTCAATCACCTGTGTTTGACGTGCTTATATACACCCGTTGACCCTCGGTAATTTTCGTCAACCTCCGGGCTACTTTGATTACGATCACATCCGCAACATGCGAAAATTAATCAGCAGAAATCAGAAAGGACAATATCTATACGTCACACCCCTGTAATATCGACCGGGGCAATATTATTATTTATCTAACTTAGCGTGAAAATAAATTAACTATTTCCTAAAATAGAAAGCAAAAGTGTTTAGATTTAAAGATATATTTTATTATTGTTCAAATACTGCTTTTGGCGTTTCGAAAGTTTATTTTCTCTGAGAGAACGAAAACAGCAAAAGGTATCTGCAACTTAAAGATGCATGTACCAAGACGAGAAAGGGGGAACGAACAAGAGGCATGTAGAACAGAGAAACCCTTGAAGCGTCGAATACAAAAGTTTAATAATTATTTGATTCTAATCTTGATCATCTATATGCTCCATTTCAAAATTTAATTACTAATTTAGAATATTACGGATGATTATTATGTTATTTAATTGTATAGCCTCCGAGATTGAATGCTGATTGTTATCTATTTCTAAAATTAATTGTAAATAAAAATATCTGTTAACATGCTTCAGTAAAATCAGAAACATTCGTACTACTGAGTTATAGCTTTGAAATATTTTATTAAATATTGTTTCTTTAATTATTTGTAAATAAAGATGTAATTCTAAAACAGTATAGACCCGAAAGGAAATTGGACCAACGTTACATGTAACGATTGACTAAGCCATTATCAACATCACCTTATTGTACTTGTAAGGGAGGTATAATACCCAACTCGTGACATGTGAGTTTACTTCAAATTCACCATATCCACATTATGATAAGTAACCATGAAATTCTGAGACATGATTACGTCAATCACTTGTGATTGTTTATACATGTATGAGCCACTTACTTCAAATATCATGTTTATTTTAATTTATAAATATATATAAGATTCACACTCCTTTTCACTCATGGAATTTATATGACGTTACTGTAGTTCTTAATACTCTAACTTCCATCCTAACAATGTTGGTATTTTTCAATAACAAAAACTGCCGCTGCATCAATAGTTTACAAGATCAATTTGCCTTAACAAAAAATAATATATTATTAAACAATAATATAAAAATGACCATATACATGTACATATACACCATGTATCATGCATGTGTCATGAAAAAAGAGTGTTAACTTAAGATAGAAAAAAAATAGTGCGGGACATATGAGTGTGTTTCTGTGAATGTACGTACAAGTAAGCCGTAATTTTTAAAAGTAAACCGTCGAATGTCATTCACACACAATAAAATGGCGAAAACTTAAACACTTCGCTCTTCACACATCATAAAATAACAGTTAATGAAAAAGAATTCGCAATGACCATCCCTGACTGTTATTAAGGTACAAGAAATTCAGCCATCTCAATCTGTTCAGCGATTTTCTAGCACAAACGAATAGGATAATAAACGAACTCAACCAAATCTAATGTTAACTTTAAAAAAAAAGAAATTTGTACAACCTGCTGTAGATTTTCCATTCAGTCATCTAACCTAATATGTTTCAAGTGAAGTTTGAGGTTTTAAATGCAACATGTTCTGATGAAGTAAAAGATTATGGAAATTTAGAAAATTAAATTTCTAAAAGAATATTTCTAATTCTAAATTATAGCTATAAAAAACATGATATGCTATAGTTTGCACGGCTTAAAAGAAACGAAGGCATTCAACAGATGGACAAAGATCGGACAGTCTCTGAACAAGGCAATGTAATGAAAAGCAATGGCAAATACATGATAGGTACATTTACATGTACAACAAGAACAAGGTTCTGAATTTTTGGTTTGTACATAGAATCTATATTAAGATTTTACCGGACATAGCATGTATAGTTTGATTGAATGGTAAGCCCGTTGTTGTCAGCGTGATAGTTCTGATGGTGAAATTCTTTCCGTAAAACTAGATATTTTGGAACATAGCTGACCTTTCAGAAAGATGTTTAGGGTTTTTTTGATCAGATTTTTTAAAAGTTGAATTTTCTTTTTAGAAGAAGCAAGAAAGATCATGCGAAAATTAATCGCTAGAAATCAGAAAGGACATTTATTTCTACGTCACACCCCTGTGATATCGACCGAGGCAATGTTATTATTTATCTAACATACCGTGAAAATAAATTAACTATTTCCTAAAATAGAGAGTAAAAGTGTTTAGATTTAAAGACCATCACTATTGAATTTGACCGAACCTACGCAACAGATGGCCATGAAATGGTGAACTGTGTTTTGATGTACAGTGTTTTAACATTGTTAGCCCATGGGGAACAATTGTAATATGCGATACAAAGGAAATGTATTATTTTTTGAAAATTGGGTTAAGAGTGGCATCCTATTTGTTAAAGATAAACTGGATGATAATGGAAAAATTCGAACTTTAGAAAGTTTAACTAATGTTATAAAAAATAAAGCTAATTGATTATGTGAATATAAGGCTATTATTTCTGTGTTAAAATCTGTGGTGAGAAAATATAATTTTGCAAATACAAAATTTGTGGATAAGAAAATTGGTTTAAATTTTTATTTTCAAATTGGCTATGATAACTTGCATAGAAAGAAATGTAAATTTTTTTTTACAAAAATTTTATAAAGATGAAGTTAACAAAACCTTGCTACCAGACAAGACTGTCAAAAGAGTTTGAAATTCACGATACTCAACAATGGGAAAAATATATGTCTGTAAAATTTTAAATGTTGAAAATAAACAATTATCTGACTTCTTAATATCCTGTGTAATAATGCTTATTTATGTAAATGGAAGGTAGCTGTGAAACCAGAATGCAGGAAGTGAAACGAAACAAGTAAACATTTGATTTATGAATGTAAAAATGTGCTACTGATATGGAGGTTATTAAGTGAATATCTTTCTTTTGATGTTCAATGGAAACATATTATTTATAGGTTTTTAATAAGAAAACAATAGAAAACCTGCTACATTAAATTTTGTAAATTCTTAATAGCACTAGAGATATATAAGTATAAAATGTAGCGTAGATTAGAAAAAATAGATAAAAATGAGGAAGGTCTTAAGGCGCATATCAAATCATCTCAGTTAAACTACGCATCTGTTTTGCGTTTTAAGTACAAATCTAGAGCAAGTTATGTCACTGATTTTGCTCATATGTTGTAATAATATTACTGCATGTAAACATATGCATACATGTATATATATGATAGTAAATTTATAGATACATGTAAAATATCTTCTGAGAGGAGACTAGTCCTCCAGTACCGCTGTCTATAGGGTGTGTGAATGAACTGTAACGAAGTGGTGATCCCTATATAAACAGCTTACATCTACATGTTTTGTTAGAATTCTTAAAAATTATTTACTTGGATGTACATATATGAGTTGAAAAATTTGTAAAATCGTGTTTTATGATAAACTTTCTTCTTCTTATTATTATCTTTTTTTAAAGCAATATACCTTGTTAAACTGTTGCTTTGTGCGTTTCGAAAGTTTATTTTCTCTTAGAGAACGAAAACAGCAAAAGGTATCTGCAACTGGAAGATACTGGAAGATACTTCTGCTAAGACGAGATAGAGAGAACAGAATTAAAGGATCATGTTATTTGTTTTATATTTGATATCCTAAAATCCACAGCAACCCTTTTGTACAAACGCCGCTACAATTAACAAACTCTGACATGTCGACAATAGTTGGTGGACCATCATTAAATGGAAAAGACAATATAACTATGCTACATCTCATTAAGGAATAAGGAATCATTCTTTGAGTATTATGAGGTGATAAGTTTGGTCGGGGCGTGATCAAATCCAATAAAGCCCGAAGGGCTTTATGATGGATTTGATCACGCCCCGACCGAAATTATCACCTCATAATATTCAAAGAATGATTCCTTATTACTTATATTTACATAATTTTAAGCCATCGTACGATTAAATATTAAATAAAAGTAAGCAAACCCCGCTGGCGCCTCAATTTGGCGTTATTTGAAGTTATGGGGTTATATAGTACAAAATCGATACGTAGTGTTATCACAGGCAATACACTGGAAAATGTAAATATTTGACAATATATTCATCATATCACACATTTTATTGAATCCCACCCCAGACTTACCAAAGTCACGGAACTTACCATATCGTCAAGTTTTACTATGACTCTACTCTTTAATCATCAAGCACTATGCGTATTTATCCAAGCGTGACACAAATACGTGAAAATATAAGCAGGATGTTAAAGTATCAATTTGATACGAGAAACTTTTAGTGTCTCTGCACTTACAATGGTCGGTACTACATGTACATGTAGAAATGCAAGGCGGATAGCACACAAAGCTATGCTGACGAAGCAACTTTTAATTTGATATCATGAGGAAAACGTTAACTATACTATACATACAACTACAAAAGAAATATAAATACACAATTTTCAGCAAAATAGTTCATCTAATATATGAATCTGGTTTTGAGGTTTGACAAAAAAAAAAACATGAACTAGTATTTTGTTTTAATTAAAAAAAATACACAATTTGTTTCATTCAGAAACATTTTTGGATGGTTGTCCTCCACTGCCTAAAGAGATTGCAAAATCTTAGTGTCACAGCCTTACCTATTGTTAAATGTACAAGAAAGAGCGAGCTAAGATGTTCTGATATCATGGGGGAAGAAACAACAACACATCTATAATTCTCAGCAAACTGTTACATCACGTACAGAATTCACATTAATCAGAAAGATACGAATTTAAAACGTTTTTCCATACTATCATTTTACATGTGTATATTCAAATAACAGACAGTTTTTAATTCGTTGTCATATAATTGTTATAAGTCCCCATACCGGAAAAAACGGAGGGGAACGTAGTCTTTATCGCTGTCGGTCATTATGTTCCAACTGTTCCACACTTTTCCCGTTACGGCTAGGTAAATTGATTTGAAACTTGCTGTATAGATTTATAATTAAAAACTACAGATCAAGTTTGAGTTTATTAAGATCAAAAGATAATGAAGAAATTCATTCTAAACGACTCGTTTTTTATTTCTAATCTTGTTTGGGTTTTTTAAAATCTTTAACCTATTTAAGTATTTTATTTGCAGACTATCTGTTAAGACAATAATTTTACAATTAGATGTGATAATTTGTTTGCTGTTACATGTACCCATCAAACCAATTGTATCAAATTCTATACGATCTTGACCAACATACCTAATGTACTTGACATTATGAAACATAGTAGATGCAATTAATATTAATTAAAATGTAAACTTTTGTTATTTAAGCTCGCTCAATTTTTTTTCTATCATTATGCAGTGGGAATAAAAATATGGAAGTTCATTTGAACTGCATTATTGCACAGGGGAAATTAATACCCTATTGCTATCGTGACTAAATGCAAGTTAATAAATGTCTTCCGTTGGAAAAAAATTTGGCTTTTCACTGGTATAATTTCCATCAACATAAAATTAAAGAAAACAGAAGACAAAAAATGGTTCTTAATATTATTTAATAAAACGGACGACTCTTTATGCAAAGAGTTTAAGATACGCAACGAATCTAAAATAGAGCAAAACTATACCGATATCAAAAAGTGGCAAGAGTTTTCTATATAAAAATATGCAAAATATTGCACTTCATAGTATAATGTAAATGTAAAAACAACAATTGAATAATGTTTTCATGAATTTCACAATGTGTTAAACATAATAATTTTAAAAAATACTATATTTATGACATGGAACTTACTAGTAAGAATATCAATAAATATGTATACAACGTAATATGATGAGAATATGGCGAAAGTTGACATCCAGTGTTTATTGGTGTAATGTTCAGTGAAGAGTTGTCTGTCTTGGAATAGACAGAGGTGCTTGTTTTAGGTATCGTTACCACAATGGCGGTACAGTTGACATTATACGCCCAGTCACACTGCAAAATAGCGATATTGAACTCCAGATCAGTGGGACAGTTCCCAACGAATGTCTTCCCTTTTACACACTGTATGTACTTTGAACAGTCTGACAAGTATTTGTAGAAACCATCGGCAACATGGCCACAATCCACATCTAGACAATGGATAAAATGTAGAATTTTCTAAACAAAGTGTTAGGCCTAGATAATATAGAAAGTTACCTGTACATACAAATATTTTCAAAACCAAACCTAATTGTAAAATAAAGTGGTCTGAAAACTAGTATAACATATTTTAGTTTTACAAAAACTATGTGGGTAATATTACCTAAGGACGTTATTTCGTTGTGACCACTCCCGCCGCCCCCACTGTCCGGAGTTTTCCCGCTATCACCTGTGGGTGGTGGGTAAGGAGACCTAGTGGTTGTCCCCACGGTGGAGAGAGGGATATGTGTTGACGGTGGGGTGATAGAAATGCCCGACTCTGAGGCCAGCAGTGTGTCGGTCATCACTTTACTGATCGGGTATTTCCCGTACCCACAGATGTTGTTAAAGTCATCAAAGTCCAGGGCCCATATCATGGCGCCCCCTAACTGTTTCTTTATTACAAGGTCGTTAACCTAAATACATTGAGATATGAATGATATTATAAAAAGGTAACGACATGTATACAAGAGTAATTTTCCCTCGAAATATAAATTACAGTATAAACACGTATTCTGGTAAGGAAATCTGGTAGTTAACAATGTCTCACTTTTGTATAGATGCTGAGTTGATCGTCAAACCCAACCCAAAAGTTCCCCTGAACAAAATAGGGCGTCTGTGCCTTCTCATCTCTGTATGTTTCGCCGACTCTTTGAATTTGTCTTGCGCATATCTAATATAAAACACAATGCTATGATAATTTCCATGGTATTTACATTAAAGTTGCGGGCAGCTATTCTTTGGCCACAGTTGCATATATATTTCAAAATTGAAAAGAACATACGTCATAATAAGGGAGAAACCCGTCCTCTGCTACGTATTTCCCTTGGGGTCCGGCCCCTGTGGCAGGTGCCCCCACTCCAAAGTTATTCTTATCTTGAAGTCTGAATGATCTTCCATATGTAGCCAATCCAAGAATTAGTTTTTCTCTTGGGGTTCCTTTGCTTAACCAATAATCGACAGCAAAAGCCTGAGAAAGAAGTTGAAGATAAGAAGTAAAACAGTATACATCTGACATGGCAGAGCTTTCAACTAATCAGTCTGAGAGCTTGACATGTAAATACAGTAAACTGTATGAAGATAAACAGATGCCCAAAGTTTGTGTGGTTAGTATTCTTTATTTCAAAATTACATGTATCTTTATGGAAGCTTATTGTTTATTGCCAAAAATTGTAATCATGATGTTTTACATAACAACCAAGTATCGTGTCACTTTCTATTATGATAAACCACGGCTTCGTCCAAGATTGTATGAGCTATAATTGCGGCTACAAAGGGTCAAGGTGTATACTGTATGTATTAAAACAGTAGAGTAGATACAAAACATACTCCTGAGGTATATCATTGCATCTCCTGCAATGTGAATGCGTCAGGTATATACGTTATATGGAAAATTACAGGTAACGAATATTGTAGCAGAATGTAAAACTACTATAGTTTTCACAGTATAGGCTTGCAATTATTCAACACGGTAGCCACTAGCATAGTTCTGACTGTAAGATCGTAGTCCTACGTATGATTTTAAGGCCGTTAATTACCATCTCGAATGCATTTCCGAGAATAATTAATTATATTTACATTCAGTGTATATTTCCCCTTAGTTTGCATTGGAAATCTGCGACGTTCAATTCCCTTTGAATACACCTAAGTTATGTACGCTAAGTCATGCGCCATGAGCAAAAATATAAACGTCATCACGTGTTAAGTATATTTAGTCAGCCCGCGGGCTGACTAATTAAGTTAGGATGAAACTTCAATTGCGCTTGCGTAAATTGGAATTCTGGGAAGGAATTAGACAGTTCGTGGTAGAGAAATTCGAAGGTCAGTTTCTAGGTCAAACTGCGCATCGATGTATTGGAAGACTGTCAATGGGAGTAGCCTGCAGCCACAGTCCGGAGTCCGCGTATATCTTCCCGACTCTCTTAGTGAGATTGGAAATTAAATATATTGGTAGTGGTTTGCTACGAGACCATGAAATTCAGAGAGCTATGTTTGCAAAGTTACAACTTTAAATATTAAGTAGATGTGCAGTCATACATTGCATGTACACCGCTACACGCTTATCTCCTCCCTTATATGTACAGCCATGAAAATAAGGGTGCAAACTAAATGTGTACCCGCATATTATTATTGTTCTGGAAACTGTTTATCTTGTATTTGTATTTTAATTGATTGAGTATTCACTTTTGCCCTAAAAATTATAATTCCACTGGCTGACTTTCTTAGCTTTTTAAAAAGCTAACCTTGTTAATTTTGTTAGATTAAATGAAACGTTCAATCTAGCATAACTTTTTTGATATGTACTAATGAAAAATAATCATTAAATCATAATATCTACTCGTAAATAAAAAAGATTTTTCTCTACAGCGTTTCTGGCGCTATATTTTTAGTCGCGGAAGCGAACTAAATAACATGTTGTTTTATGTATGTTTCATATCCCTGACTAAGAGCATATATAATGGCTTAACAGCTACGATACACATATATTATCAGAACCGATTTGGTTGGATTTTTCCGATCGCGTCGCGTTCAATTCTATCAGCTACGTCATGCATAAACAATACCCGTACCTTAACCACAAACTTTTTTATTGGTGGATTCAGCTTACCGCTGATTGGCTGCTGGTTCAGACTAAATTATGCACGGACAGAACAACAACTTATTGGAGAATGAAAAATTCACCTGGATACTTGTGACTGTCGAAATTGGGGTGTTTTTCGAAAGTGTACACTTGCAATAAAACATACATACGGTACATATAGCTGTAGCTCTACGAGGAAAATTATAAAGCTACAGTGCATACGATACTTACGAAAAACTTGCAATTTACGGCGCACGAAAATAACGCTGGTTTTGAAATGTTACCACATTTTGTGCAAATAATCCATTTAAATAATTTTTAATTTAGTTTACTAACAGTAACTGTTAATAATTGTCGCTTTACTTGCCCCAAACTTTCTCCTACTAAACAACCTTTTAGGTTTACTCGGAAATCGGATCAAGAGCTGTCATTTTTATAGGTAAACAAACCTGTGAAACCACGCCACTGTATGGAGCTTGTGATCGGTGATTCAGAGACAAGTAAAATAATGAAATCTGCGGTAAATTGTTTGGGGATATTTTAAAAATACACCGAATGTGGTAGGGTAACAGAAGAAGAAACGAATCGGACACTTGCCTAGTCACATATACATACCGTCACCCTTGCACTTTCCACTTGGAACCGTCTCTTTCTTTCATATCATCGTTCAATTCGTTTATTGACTGTCGATTGCCGATCGAAAGGTGTAATCGAGAAATTCATATCTATCACTTCGACTGGTGAGTTGGTAGGTAATACATGTACATTATACATTTACGGTATGTACTAGTACATGAAATGAACGCGGAGCACATGCAACTTTTAAGTATTATATTTTGTTTAACGCCGTACTCTAGACCGTAGTTTGAGACTATGGTTTAACGCCCTTTTACACACAGAGAGAGAGAGAGAGAGAGAGAGAGAGAGAGAGAGAGAGAGAGAGAGAGATGAGTTTTGCACGAATTTATTATAAACATACACTGTTGAGGATAGTCGATAATAACTCCATATTGGGGAAAAATGAACTGTTCTGAAAAATCCTTCGACTCTGGCATTGCATAAGCGTGTACTGATAACTCCGCCTAAGAAAAGGAGTTGAACAATCATAAAGGTTTTACACCGGCGGCGTGTATCGTTTATGGTTGACGTAGCTGACAAAATTGATCGTGACGCTATCGGAAAAAGCCAACCATAGCGGTTTTGATAATATTTCATACAAACAGACATCAGTATGAATATAAATATAAACATTGAATGCTTATTTTTTGATGTCGTCGGTCCTATAACACACCAAGTGGTGCAGACAAATTATCGTACACGCGCGGTATTTTGTCTGCACCGCTTGGTGTGTTATAGGACCGACGACATCAAAAAATAAGCATTCAATGCTTTAAACCAATGAAATCGAGCGTACCACATTATACTCGTCACTGGAATCAGCAGACGACCTGTACAGGGCGGCGTTGAATCCCGTAGTTTTCTCCCAACCGCCACGTAAGTCATACGCCATCAGGGATATAAAATCAAGATACCTACAAAACATAACGTTATCTTACCTTAATAAAAAGTAATTCAAACATGTATACATGTACTTTTGCCTATAAGTGAATTAACAATAAAACTTTGGAAAAAATTGTTTTGCTTTAAGTGATTCGACGATGATATCTATTTGTGCAATACTAGTAACTTTCGCGGTTCGCATTCATTGTTCACTGACATTATTACTACTAGATGATATCCCACGCAAGCGCGGGAATTAGCACTTTACATATTAATGACACACTGCTAAAATGTTGAACCATATTTTTTTTTCATTTTCGTATATACTGTGTCCAATTTTTTACTAAATTGTTTTCTTATCCTATTCTTCATATCTTTAGGTCAAATTTCACTACAATTTTTATCACCGTCTTAATGAGAATTTCAGATAAAAGACTGATCTGAAGAAAAAAAACCCACAATTTAACTTCATACGTATACATTATTTATTCATAAAGACTTAGAAATAAAGTCTAAGGTTTACTACCAATCTGTCGTGGTTTAAAAAAGTATGAAATTCAAAAAAAAAACGCTAGTGTATGCATATTGAGTTGCATTTTTAAACCAAAGTTGTCATATCCAAAGTATTTTCCCGATGGCTAACTCGCCCTACACTTTCCTCCATGGTGTAAATTAGTCATCCGCTTTCCTGGGCACCCCCTTTTTGAAAATAAATTGTTCCATTTTATTTATTAACTTTTTTGTATTAACCAAAGATGTCCCATCCAAGGTATGAATATCTACCCGCGATACGTGATGAACCCTTCCTTCACTTTTCGCCACGACGTTAATTAGTCAAACCGTGTTCTTGGTTACCCCGTTCTGGAAAATTCTATTCCATATCAAAACTAAAATCGCGCATTCAAGAAACGAATTACCTTATTTTATCTATTCAGCATTTGTCAAATCTTAACTTCTATGTATAATCCAAGTAAGTTCCTAATAAATATATTCACTGTTTACGTAATCATTTGATATTATTTCATTGCAATGATATATTTTAATGCTAACTCCCATTGACTTGGATCCGCCAAAGCGTGTCCACAACCTTACTCTCATTTTTGCTATTTCGAGCTGGTTTATCGAAAATGAAAGTAGGTTTTTAATTTAATTCTCAATAATTACTTATCAGGTTAAAATTGTCTTAATTTATAAGTATAGATTCATCAAAATGCTACCAAAATAAAAAGCTTTCAATGAAAGCCCCCCCCCCCCTAAAAAAAACCAAAACAAAATAGAAAACAAAACAGGCACGTATATAGCATCAGGGGTTTTTTGTCGCAGCAAAGATTTTTCTTAGAAGTGAATTATCAAGGAGTTGCCCTCCCCCCCCCCCTCACTTTTTGGGGAGCATGTAAAAAATTGAATTGAAAGTAAGGAAATGAACAGTGAAATTGAAGTTATCGGTATCCCCCAACGGATTAGGATTTTTATGATTTCTGGAAATTGTCTTTTTTTTTTGTTGTTGTTGTAAAGAATTTTTGGATAAGTCTGCTCCCCCCCCCCCCCACCTCTACTTTCAAAAACGATGCTACGTGCCTGCAAAAAGAAAATCAGTCGTCCTCCAACAAAACAATGGGAAGAAAAAAGGGGAAGAAATAGATATTTAAAGGGACCTGGACACGATTTCAGATGAAAATTTTATTTTTGATTTTTATCTATTAAATAGTTAACTTGTGTATTTTGAATGATTTACCAAAATTTGAATGTTAGAAGTTGTGTTACAAGCGAGATGCAGAGGAAAGAAGTCGTTGTTATGTAAACAAAGCTCGACTCTTATATTTGTTTACAAATAATGTAAAGTAAAGAAATTACCATTTCTTTGACAAAAAAACTTGTGGAAACAAGATAAACTTATTAAATGTGTTCATAAATAAGTTTATCAACAACAAAATGCAACATTAGTTTGAAACTTTTACCAATTCAAAACATATGTAAACAATAACAGGACTCGAGCTTTGTTTACAAAACAAAGAATTTTAACCTCTGTAACTCGCTTGTAACTCGATATTTGACATTCAAATTTTGATAGAGCATTAAACACATCCATATTGACCATTCTAGACATTAAAAATGAAAAAAATAAATTTTCAAAAAAATTGAGCTCAAATCGTGTCCAAGTCCCTTTAACTTTATCTTGCAAGCGCTAAAATGAGGCAGCAAGAGACAATTTCGGATAAAGCACCGTCAATATATAGTTTTGTAAAATTGAGAATAGCTGCAGGTCTGTAGCTCCCGGTCTGAAAAAATTCGGATGGACGACCCAGAGACCGGGAGCTACAGACCTGCAGCTAAATTGAGAATTGCTGTACTTGAAGGCGTATGAGTGCTGCTCATATTTTTTAAATGATTTTTTTAATGATTATCATTAGAGGGATGTCTCCTGTGAAATTGGTATGCAATAGTTTTATATGCATGCCCCCAATGTTAAGAACATGAGAATCCGAAGTAAAATGCGAAACTTGCGGCTACAACTGTTGTGTTGACTTTACACAGTGAAATTAAAAGTTACAGACGGGGTGTAAAATAACACGAAAAGAAGGTGGATGGGACAAAGTACACAATACACCGGTAAGTTTCTGACATGTAAAGGTGCAACATGCATATGGTACGGATTGTCAACAGGGAATTAGCTGGGGGAGGTCTAAAAATCATGAAAAATGCTCAAAATGTGAAAGGGTCAAATTCTTAGAAAACCATAAAGTAGAAAAAGTTACGCGTCTGACATGCTTAGTAATTTCTTCAGAAATTGGTAATAGGCCCTATAAGAAAACGTCTAGTGCCACCTAAAATCATTATACATTTTTAACTGAATCTGAGGAGTGAGAAGAAGACGATTTTTTTCTCGCGCATAACGATTGTTTCTCCAACAAAGCTTCTACACAGTACTAGAAAATAATTTATTTAACTTTGATAGATTCAAAATCAAATACTAGTAAATTGTGAATGGTGTAACTTTTTTGAATAATAAAACTTGTATGTTCAAAGCGTTTTGACGTGATTTTTTTTTTTTACTATTTATTGAAAGTTTCTTAAGGTTTTTTATAAATATAAATTTACATTGGCAATGAATTTTTTTTTTTGTGGATAATTTGTTAAAATTTGATTTTTACACAGACTTTTACCTAGATTTCAGAACATTAGATATGTTATGCTATCACATTCGAAAGATGAACAATATCTCCATGCGTGTCACTGTTTTGACATAATCTATTTATAGGCGCAGCAATTACAATAAACAGTCTTCTTTTTCTTCGAATTCTTTTCACATTTAAATAATCACTTGGTGACACCAGATTATTAATGAATTTTATTTCAGTATTTAATGAATTTCATTTCTAACTAAAGATACAAAAAAATTGTTTTTAATTTAATGGGAAAACCAATACGTGTCCATCAGCTGTCGTGAGACTAGGTAAGAAGTCAGTACGAATGACTTGCAAGTGCCTAACGGCGCTGATGTTGGTAAAATTTATTTTATTTATAGTTTTGTCATTATTTAGACATTTTCCTTGACATTGATACATAAAACTTCTATATTCTCCTTTTTACAGCTCTTCCTCAACCCATCCGAACTATTTATAATTGCATAAGTTAAAGAAACACAAGTATCGTGCGCGACGTCACTGCCATTCGCCGGATGAGCGTAGTTTTATTCCACAAGTACGGTTGGTACGGGCATCGCACGTTGCGAGTGGCAACCCGACTCCATATAAAATCGTACGTGACACTTACGACTGGCACGTCAAACGGTGGTTTGTCACTTGTAATCATTTCAAAACCATTCTCTCGCCCTACGATCAGACACGGCAGCCAGGACTGGTAAAACCCGTAGCATCATTAAACAAACACGGCCAGTTGCATTTGTGACCGAAGCATAAGAGTTGTATGATTGTCTGTTTGCCCATGTCGAATGGGAACTTCACTATGAATTCACTAACATCGCCGGATGTTTTTTTATTTTTAATATGTCCCCCCTTTTAAATTCAAGCAGGTTTAATAGATGTGAAAATTATAATAACTAGACAGCTACGGTAGATTAACGTTCCCTTGTGTCATTGTTGCAACGCCCATCGATTATCTGCACACAAACTAATATTGCTAGTACTATAAAATAATACTCTCATACTTGGCCATTTCCGGTATGTTGTATGCTGTGTCGGCCACGGATTTTCCTACACCGACCGCTGCAGTTAACAGAAGTCGGTTTTTACCGCTGGTTTTAGCTTCTTCTGTAAATGCCTCCAAAAGTTCCTGTTTGAAAAAAGAAATCGTGAAATCTATGTCATCATTTCTTATTTTAGGTGTTTTAAAAAAATTGATTAATTCAAATAGTTTTGCAACAACCCTTTAATCTTTCTTGTATCATGCTGACTAATATAGTGACTGTTATACTCTGTCCCAAGATATCCTCGATTCACATTTTTCTTAAATACTCGACATTTATTAATAAAGTATGAGAGATTTCCAAGATTTCTCCTTTGAAACGCCCCCCTACATTGAAAAATTGTGCGAGGTATTCCGAGTGTCTTCCGAATGGAGAAAAGATGTAAACATTTCCCATTATAAATCTCCGTAAGAAATCTGTTTTCGTTCCTGTGAATTTTTCCGAGTGAAAAATGATAATGTGTGATTGAAGCTACATGTGTCTTGGATATTTTCCCTTCCATCTATTTTAATTGCACTTCTTTCAAAGGCATGTGTATTTATATTAAAAATTGTCCAAATATCTTGGGACAAACTTTAGTCGTTAATCGTAAGATATCTTTTAACATTTATATTAAGTAAATAATACCTTTAGCAAAATTGGAAAGTTATTAAAATCCTCTGGAACACCACCTCGGTTAGCGGGATATTCCCAATCCATATCGAGGCCGTCAAAGTCGTACTTCCTAAGCCAAGATATGGAGGCATTGATAAAAGTTCGTCTGTTGTCGGAAGAGGTGGCCATGTCTGAGTACGGCTTACTTCCGGCCGTCCATCCTCCCATGGCTAGCAGAGTTTTCAATCCTGGATTATTTCTTTTGAAGGCGTTGACTTCAGCATACCTTCGAATTAGATTTTTAGAAATGCATTCTAGTTTTTTAAGTCACAGACAAAATCCAAGCTTGTGGCGTAGCCCTCCGTGCATTTATTACGGTTTTTGTTGTTTGGGGGGGGGGTGTGGGGGTGCGTCTCGGGATTTTAGGTAACCCCCCCCCCCCCTCCAAAAACACACACACTTTGAAAAAATATACGTTACATGTACGTGACTATTACATACCTTGTTTCGTCGTTCCATTCAAAATTGGTAATATTATTGCCTTCTAGCTTCCCGAATGCGTATATGATGTGTGTACACAGAGATGGGTCGATGTGTTTGGGTTCAAATTTAGCGATTCCATTTCTATACTGAGCCCAGTTAGTGTAATAGCATACTCGTTTGTACTTCAAGGCAACTGAAACAGAAATTTAAATATTTCGTGAGTAGTATAAATGATAAATCCTGCACCGTAAAGTGTTAGTCACAACTACACCAGTACTTGAGTTACAACCTACGATGAAAAAATAAATCAAAACAAATGAATAAAACACAACGTTTCACTACTTTATCTCATACTTATTTCTGTACATATTGCAGAAATCAATATTTCTCTATTTTTCATATGCGAAAAAACTTAGGAGCTACAGTTTGTGTAGGCTTTGACATAAATGCATGTGTTATAATTTTTTTATTTATTAAATTATTATCGAAAGTTGTTTTAAAATAAATAAGTCAAATCTGTTCAGAGGACGCAATTTGCTTTGAAAAAAAATATGTACGAGTGCAGAAATATGAGAGGGCTAAAATAGGCTGTGCCTGCTGCTTAATACCATTCAATATATCACATTGAATAAAATATTGTTTTAAAAAATATGAAAATTGTTATTGTTCCTTGATGATTCGTGAGCACATATAGATAATAATACTATCAAATTACAGTTTCACTTTGATATTAACTGATTGGTAAAATTATTTTGATCAGTAAATCACTATTGTATTTATTCGAAACAAAAAAAAATAGTTTTCAATAATTTTTACATGTACATGTATATCAATGCAGAATCGATGGTCTATTTTCAAATGAAAAAAAGTTTAATAATGTTCTTCAACTTAAGTCTTATCAATATTCTTTTAATTACAGGTATGAAGTGATATATGTAGTGACTGACATGATACTTAGTATACGGTTTACGTGACTTCCAGGCTGAAATAAAATATGGATCATCGTGGAAAGACATGCAACATCCAAAGAAAATATCAAATGTTATATTTATCAAATAGGAAATTATCAAACTCCATGCGAAATAGGGACCTGGAAGATTACCTAAATAATAAAAAAAAAGATAAATGCCACAGCAATAGACATAGAGCTATGGAATGCCGCCATGGTCGCCGTACAAGTAAGTCTCTCATAGGACGCAGCGGATTAAGTCGAGGATGGGATGTCAAGATAGAATAGCGTCATTTTTATTCGGTTGCACAAGTTGTTGCGGGAGGGGTATGACATTCGTTATTTGTGTACATTTTGGTGTGTTAGTATGTGGGTGTTCATGTGTTGATGCATTCGCAACTTCTCGAGCCTTTCCAGCACTGCCGGAAAGGCCCGAGAAGTTCCGATTGGTGTTGAATAAAAAGTGTGAGAACAAGATTGCATGAAGCCTTCCAATTTAATCAAACCTTCACACTTCTCAAGCATTGTAATTAGTAATGCCCACATATTAGCAAAACAAATAATCTTGATTCGATGCACATAAGTTGTGCAAAGATAGGGATTCTTTGAGAGCGTGCGCAATGCAGTGCAACACACTCGAAAAACATTAAGTTGTGAGGGAATGCTTGGGGGTATTCTGTTAGATTCTACCGTGATTTCATTGCAATTTAAGTAATGTAAATGCGATAAAGTAACCTAAACTTGGGCGTGTGATTACACTGAAATCATGTAGAAATTCTATTTCTGCAGATGCCAAGGACCATGCGTCAATGAACAGCAATCATATTTTACAGGTGACATACAAAAAAACCCCAAACATTTCAATATAAATTGTTCCCAAATTGATCGATGAAAGTAAAAGAATTTATGTACATGTCACGAATTAAATTAGAGAAATCGTTCTTTGTTTTATTTTTGTTGTTGTTGTGAAAATGCAACTTGAGACTTTTTTTCTAACTTTTCTTCAAATAAAACGCAACACTTTGTGTTTTAAAGTACTACTAATTCAACTCCGATATATGAGTACATTATTGGTGAAACCCGATACATCTGTATTTCCTACTGAAATCACATAGTGCAGTATCAATTGCAAAAAAAAAAAAATATAAATGTTTCATTTACTCATTTACATAAAACTATCAAAAACGCGGAATAAAAACGTTTTCCGGCAATCAATCAGCGAACAAGTTTCTTACTGTATTCCCTAATGGACAAAACTGGTGATGGGCATTGCAGGATATAAATCATAACCCATGCCTTTAACTAATTATAGTATTATCTACTTGATAATTAATTCTCAGGTATGGGTGTGTGTATATATATTCTATGATTAACGTTCATTTTACCGTAGTTAGATGAATATTAAGTACATGTCTTATTAAGTTTTATATATTATAAATTGACCCCTAATTCTTATTAAACAGTTGAAAATCAAGTTATATCAAAGTAAACCAAGTCAACGTAAAGGACTACATCTTTAATTGATAAATATTTATAAACAGCGCATTCTCATTCTCTCTCTCTCTCGCTCTCGCTCTCTCTCTCTCGTCGTTGAACTGGACATCCATGTTTATACATCTGTACATTTGTAAATGCGTAATTATCAAGGAATCTAGCTTTAATGTGATGGATGAATTCATAAAACTTACCTGTGTGACTAAGGTAGGTCAGATAAATGAAGGTAAATAAAACTCGCCGCGCCATTTTCGATACTAGCTGGATAAAATCACTCGTCACAACACATGCCTTTGTTAAGATTGCAGAAATCCTTTGTAGGTATATGGTTTTTCCTCATGCTGCCTATATTTCTAAGAACAATTCTGTACAAGGTAGCAATTCTAAGTTTCTCTGGAAGAAATATTCAACGACGTCACGTGGGTTTGATCTCTCTCTTTGACCAGAATTAGGTGTGTGTCTATCCAAAGAGGCGTAGATTATGACTTTTATATCCCTCGCGATTAGAGATTTCGGGGTTTTTGTTTAAACAAGATGGTCATTATATTTTCATCCATCCCACTGGTGGCCATTCACAATAAATAAACACGCTGATCCTATACAAGATACTGTTTCCTGTTAAGACATACCGTGCGTGGTGAGTTATACAGCAGCATAGCTTCCATATATACTCACACTGACACGTCACTTCTCATAGTAAAAATTATTAAATTAAATCATTATTTTTCTAGCAAATTTATTCTTCCGTTTCTGATTTAAACGACGTCTTCCCGTGTGATACGTATGCATACGTTAAATATGCATGGATCATTGAGACAATGCACTGCTCCGCGTAATTTAATGATTTGTCAAACATCGACTTTTCTCTAATGCTAGTAGTTAAACTTTTAGTTAAAAAAAAATCAAAACTTAATCTTTTAAATTAAAAAGATTGAACTTAATTGTATATTTCATATAGCTCTTTCTTTTAGAGAGGTGTTTAGGGGTTTGTTGTTTGGTGTCCGTTGTTGTTGAGATGGGGGGGGGGGGTTGAATAGTACTTCACTTATTTCACATTTTAATTTCGCTATAAGCATGGAAATGCTTGGGGAGCGGGTTAGTGTGATAGTCCAGGGTGCGTTTTAATTAAGTCGCAATTCATGGATATAAAGTGTACAATGTGATCAGATTAATGATTTTATGATAATCATATAATAATATAAATGATTTGATAAAATACTCTGTTATACTCTGTCCCAAGATATCCTGGATTCACATTTTGCTTAGTTAATTAATATTTAAAAATACCTCAGGGTTCAAACGATGATCATTCAAAAGTATAAAATATTTCCAAGATTTCTCAGTTAAAACGCCCCCGTTAGCTACACTGCCAAAAAATGTGATGTCTACAGGGATTTTGTATTGCAGTAAGCCCGGATGATAACGTTGAAAAATTGCGCGAGATATTCCGAGTACTTCCGAATGGAGAAAAGATGTAAACATTCCCCATTATAAATCTCCGTAAGAAATCTGTTTTCGTTCCTTGGAATTTTTTCGAGTAAAAAATTATAATGTGTCAATGAAGATATCTTGGAAATTTCCCCTTTCATCGATTTCAATTGCACTTCTTTCACAGGTATGTGTATTTTTAGTAAAAATCGGCCAAATATGCTGCATAAATATCTTGGGACAGACTATAGTTGATAATCCGCGCAAAATAAATGTTAAAGTTGGCAGCTGTTTGCTAGCGCTTATCATTCGTTTAACGTTTTCACGTGCTACACTGTGCATTGTTATACCCCTATAAATATTTTTCTGTATAGTTTTTATTAATAGTTAAGTCCAACAAAACGAATGTTTATTCAACCCGTCGGCTACGTTACAGCCAAATCATATTTGTCCGATCTCGGTGAAACGGAAATAGCCGGATGTTTTTTCTAGAGAAAATATAACGTGGGCTAAATATTTTCTGCAATGGCCTCTACTTTCATACATACATGTATGTACACAGTAAGAACGAAATATATCTCCCCAGTCAGAACGAAATATATCTCCCCGTGATCATTATGACGTCATTCTTAGAGTATTGTGACGTCAAGTTTTGTACCCAAATTGAAACTTCTAACTTTGTTATAAAACGCTTGATTTTCTTTGTTTAATTATCTTTATGTCATTTACACATGATAATATGTTTTACGGTGCGACCGTTGGGGCGAGCGCAGCATGAATTATGATAAATCAATAATAATAAAATTAACAACGTTAATAATTTTGATTGCTAAATAAAATAAAACATACCTATTTTTCAGTAAATTTCCATTATCTATAGTTTATAAGATTTCATATGTTATAAGATTTGTTATTTATTTATTTATTTATAAGTAGAACAATAGTTTAATCTCAGATACAATGTTGTTGAATAATAAAGATTTTAATATAAATGTTCATTGCACTGTATCTCCTCTTTTAAAGTAATTGTAACGTCAGTTCATCCCCTTTTTTGCAGTCGACATTTTTTCTTATTAATTATTATTTTTTTTTTAATTTACGCTTAAAAATATTTGCTTATCATATTAAAGGAACATGGAGTTGCCCCCCCCCCCCCCACACACACTTGGGATTGGGAGCATGTAATAAATGGAAGTGAAAATAAAGAAACCATTGAACTGCTAAAGAGCTGAAGGATTAGAATTTTCAGAATTTTCAGAATTATCTTTTTTTCTTTTCGCTTGTAAAGATTTTTTGGATGAGGCTGTCATCCACCACCCACCCCCCTTTTAAAAAAACCCGATGCTACGTGTACGTTCCTGAAAATTACCGTAATTGTAGTGAATAAAATAAATGTGAGCATTCATCTAAATGAGTGCAAGTTACAACTGTTTCCTATATCTGAAGAAATGTCCTCATTCTTTAGCTTTGCAAGATTTTGAGAGGATTTTGGTAATTTCAGCAGATTTACAATAACTTCAGTTAGACTGAGTAATTTCCCCTTATTGTGACGTCAAAGTTCACGTTTAAGTGTCGTCTGACTCTTTTAAAAAACTCCCCTGAGAAATAAAAGTAAGCGAAGTATACTGTTTTATTTACTTAAAAAGCATGATGTTCTTAAAATTACACATCTTCTATGCTTCTCAAAAGTTTTACTTTGATTCTCGGTACTATGAATTGTGGGTCCAAATTTACTGACGCCGAAAAAATCTATCGGATCAATGTGCAAACCTTTGTGACGTCACTCGATTATTTTTTTTTTTTTTTTGATTGAGAGTGTACTGAGGTGAACTTTAGAGGTAACTTTGACTGTATGTCGTATACATCGTTATTGTTTTGATTGTCTTGCTGATTCTCGTGAGAGTGTGAGGTGATAAAAATTGCCATGATTACAGGGAACTACTGGGACGATTAAAACAATGCATTACTGGTCCGATTTACTGACGCCAAAAAAATCCGTTGAATGAATGTGCAACTGGTCCGAATTTTCTATTCGCACACGCCTTGCCGTTAGAGCTCGCTTCGCGCCGGCGCTGCGCGCCGGCGAGCTGCGCTCGCTAATATGTTTTACGGTGCGACCGTTGGGGCGAGCGCAGCATGTGATCAAACAATGAATTATGATAAATCAATAAAAATGAAATTAACAACGTAAATAAATTTGATTGCAAAATAAAATAAAACATACCTATTTTTTTAAGGAAATTTCCATTATCTATAGTTTATAAGATTTCATATGTTATAAGATTTGTTATTTATTTATTTATAAGTAGAACAATAGTTTAATCTCAGATGAGATAAAATGTTGTTGAATAATAAAGATTTTAATATAAATGTTCATTGCACTGTATCTCCTCTTTTAAAGTGATTGTAACGTCAGTTCATCCCCTTTTTTGCAGTCGACATTTTTTCTTATTAATTATTATTTTTTAATTTACGCTTAAAAATATTTGCTTATCATATTAAAGGGACATGGAGTTGCCCCCCCCCCCCCTCCCACTTGGGATTGGGAGCATGTAATAAATGGAAGTGAAAATAAAGAAACCATTGAACTGCTAAAGAGCTGAAGGATTAGAATTTTCAGAATTTTGAGAATTATCTTTTTTTTTCTTTTTGCTTGTAAAGATTTTTTGGATGAGGCTGCCATCCACCCACCCACCCCCCCTTTTAAAAAAAACCGATGCTACGTGTACGTTCCTGGAAATTACCGTAATTATAGTGAATAAAATAAATGTGAGCATTCATCCAAACGAGTGCAAGTTACAACTGTTTCCTATATCTGAAGAAATGTCCTCATTCTTTAGCTTTGCAAGATTTTGAGAGGATTTTGGTAATTTCAGCAGATTTACAATAACTTCAGTTAGAGTAATTTCCCCTTATTGTGACGTCAAAGTTCACGTTGGTTAAGTGTCGTCTGACTCTTTAAAACTCCCCTGAGAAATAAAAGTAAGCGAAGTATACTGTTTTATTTACTTAAAAAGCATGATGTTCTTAAAATTACACATCTTATATGCTTCTCAAAAGTTTTACTTTGATTCTCGCGAGAACGTGAGGACTTGGAAACCATTGGTACTATGAATTGTGGGTCCAAATTTACTGACGCCGAAAAAATCTATCGGATCAATGTGCAAACCTTTGTGACGTCACTCGATTATTTTTTTTTTTTTTTATTTGATTGAAAGTGTACTGAGGTGAACTTTAGAGGTAACATTGACTGTATGTCGTAACGTTATACATCGTTATTGTTTTGATTGTCTTGCTGATTCTCGTGAGAGTGTGAAGTGATAAAAATTGCCATGATTACAGGGAACTACTGGGACGATTAAAACAATGCATTACTGGTCCGATTTACTGACGCCAAAAAAATCCGTTGAATGAATGTGCAACTGGTCCGAATTTTCTATTCACACACGCCTTGCCGTTAGAGCTCGCTTCGCGCCGGCGCTCCGCTCGCTATAATCGTTACATAGTCATGTAGTGACCGGGTACGGGTACGGCTTCGCCTCGCCACGCCAGGTATGAAAACTAATAGTACTTCCTCTCATCTGAGAGGGTGTTCGAATCATAGTGGTTGTTTTCTTTTTAATTTCTGCGCTTTCACTTCCTTTTAGATAAAACATTTTTTCTCTTTTTTCAATGAAATATAATTATTTTGGAAATATTTAAAACCCTTCAGATTATGACCAAAATTACATAATGTATGCCCAGAACAAATAATGTCAAATAACAATTATAACGCTAGCACAGTCAGGTATTGTTTAAGATCACGTTGTAACGTTATGGAGAAAAGTATAAAGTATAAATTATGTCTCTTAATGGTTAGAGATTGCAGTTCTATATCATACATGCACTGATGCATTCATTCAAATGTAAGATTTTTTTTATATAAAAGATGTACGTAAGTCGTTTACATATCCTAATTCGGGAGATTTGATAGGCATTGTACGCTCTTCTCCAAAGTCATAGGATGGTAGTTGTGCAGTTTTATCTATGAAACATGGAAGTATTTCATAGACAAGTTTTACATGTACAATATTGGATACAAAAGTCTGACAATACACCAGAAGATCGCAACGACGGGTAAGTACGATGAAAGAAAAACTCCAGTGTTTGTTGGTGTATTATTGAGTGAAGTGGTGTCTATCCTAGAGTAGGCAAGGGTACTTGACGGAGGAATACTTGTTACTATTGCTGTACAATCCACATTGTAATCCCAGTCACACTCCAAAGTGGCGATATTGAATTCTAGCCCGGTGGGGCAGACTTTTACGAATGTATTTCCTTTTACACACTTTATATACTTTGAACAGTCTGACAGATATATGTAGACACCGTCAGCAACTTTGCTACAATCCACATCTAAATCGTAAACAAAAGCAATAAATTGAATAATGATATTAATTAAATATTGTTTTCAAAACAAACGGCTAGTTAATGTATTTCGTAATTGTACAGAAAGTAGTCTAAAAGTACCTCGAGTGACTGTTATTGTTATTTGTGTTATTTTACCTAGAGGTGTTAATTCGTTGTGACCACTCCCTCCGTCCCTGCTGTCCGGAGTTTTCCCGCCATCACCTGTGGGTGGTGGGTAAGGAGACCGAGTTGTTGTTCCCACGGTGGAGAGAGGGATATGTGTGGACGGTGGGGAGATAGAAATGCCCGACTCTGAGGCCAGCAGTGTGTCGGTCATCACTTTACTGATAGGGTATTTCCCGTACCCACAGATGTTGTTAAAGTCATCAAAGTCCATGGCCCATATCATGGCGCCCCCTAACTGTTTCTTTATTACAAGGTCGTTAATCTACAGAGTTAAAAATGGTATAATCGGTAATCTAATCATCGGCTTGCAAACTTCAAAATACTATTCGATTTACATGTATATGAAAACTATATTTTCATCTCACCTTAGTATAGATGCTGAGTTGATCGTCAAAACCAACCCATAATTTGTCCTGCACGAAAAAGGGCGTTTGTGCATCTAAATCTTTGTACGTTTTACCGACTTTCTGAATCTGTCTCTCGCAAATCTATTGGAAAGTTATTCCTCGATAATCAACATACATAGCCTTTTAAAAATCGTTAATATACTACTGCATATAATTTAGCCCTGTTCTAAAAGTACATGTACTGAGTGCTTAGACATTTAAATCAAAATCAGTGGCGTCGGAAGCAAATTGAAAGTGGGGGTGGGGGGGCTTGACTTATCAAAAATCTTGACAAGCAAAAAAAAGGTTTTTGGTATGTATAAATTTGCACAATAAGGTAGGGGGGCTAAGCCCACCCCCCTACCCCCCCCCCCCCCCCCGGTTCCGACGCCTATGAAAATGAAGTGTAAAAGAAACGTACATCATAATAAGGGAGAAACCCATTTTCGTTAACGTATTCCCCCATGGGCCCGGCCCTTGTGGCCGGTGCCCCGACTCCGAAGTTATTCTGGTCCTTAAGATTGAAGGATCGACCGTATGGGGCCAGTCCAAGAATCAGTTTTTCTTTTGGAGCTCCTTTGTTTAACCAATAATCGACAGCAAAGGCCTGGTATAAAACAAATGACAATAAAAGCTAATGTATCCATACGCCAGATATCTAAAATTGAATTGAAATAGAGCTTTAAAATTGTACGGAAAAGTAAACAATGAAAACGTGAATAATAAGTATGTAGATTACAAAGTGATTAGTTTGTAAAGTTGTTCTCTAATTTTTAAAGTTATAGTGTACAGTGTGTATAAGTATAGTGTATATTCTCCATCACGTTGAACTCGATGTTATATATATATATGCATAATACAATAAATATTTAAATTAAACTCAATTTTTAGGGCCTAGGTCCCTGATCCATGTAATCTATATATGGATCGCTCAATCTACACATGTAGCTGTAGGTAGGGGTCTCAAATAATTTAAGTTTTACATGTTTATCTCAAATGGAAATAATACATGTACATGTATGTATATAGTTTACATAAACCACGAAAATTCCTATATACGAACAAACTTGCATGGCATTTAATATTTTTCTTTTTATTTAATATTTTACTATTTTGAAAAATTGAGGGTGAACAGAACAGAAACAAAGAAATGATCGGCATGTGATATGAACTGTTAACATACGTTAATGTTATCTCGAAACTACAATATGCATCAAATAGCATAAATCGCGATGTTTTGTTGTTTTCCGAAATAGTTTACCTATACTTTCAGTAGACGAAGCTTGTGTACTTCCCGATTAAATTTTTTACGCATTTAAGCATGATTAAATAATTATGTGACTTTATATACTGAGTAATACATGGTTGAATAATAATTTTACTGCATGTATAGAATTTTACATTTGAAAAGAAATGCACCAAAATATGAAATCAATTTACACGAAGCTGCATAGTAAACAAAGTAGTGCGAGGCGTTGTAACAACCGTTAATGATACAACGCCGCCTAATAATATAAAATAGGGTTTATTTTGTAAATAAAGCAATTTATGTTAATCCTTGATTTGTTAATTGTTATATCTTATGTTTTTAATTAATACCATGTTATTTTACTTGTGTAACATTTCTGCGGACTTGCATAATTTTTTATTGTTGTACATCACCGTTTTTATCCGGTCTTAAAGATTTTCCATTACCGTATGCAAATTCTATCACCGATCAGCCAATCAGAAAGCCGCACACTCTGGGGCTATGTTTACATTCTTTGTTTATGCTAGGGGAAGCTGCACAGATATTGTTGATCGTTCAAGACACCTCCAACCTCCCCATCCAGCCACCATTTTTTATGCACCACTTTTGTTTCCATTGTATTTCATTAAATAAATGGTTTTTTAGCATGTGAACTAGTTTTAGCAATTTTGCGGCTGGGAGACCCCTTAATTTTGTTCTATACTCTCCAGGCCTTTTTTATGCACCACTTTTGTTTCCATTGTATTTCATTAATGGTAGTTTTTTAGCATGTGAACTAGTTTTAGCAATTTTGCGGCTGGGAGACCCCTTTTGTTCTATGCTCTCCAATTTGTTTTCTAGTCAAATGTTTGTGGATCTTCCAGCCACTTTTGTTTATGTTTATATGTTCTATATTTTTGCGTCATTTTTAAATAAATGACAATATTTTAACAATCAAGAGGTGTTACTGTCTTTATTCAAATGGGAACAAACAAGCGTCAATGTTGCCATGATAAGTTAAGAAGGGGTTTTAACATAAATAGCATTAAGCGTTGCAATTGCAACGCTTAATGCTATAAATTCTTGCATTAACAGTTGACATGTCAAACAGTTAATGATAAATCGCCGCTTAATTGTATCATTAAGCGTCACAAATGCACAGCAGCCTTAACACTTAATGAAACAAGCAAATATCGACACCCTCAACCGCTAATGATACAAACTTTATATCATTAAGCGTTGCAGTTGCACCCTTTAATGATACAGAATTGTAAAAATGAATGAAATAACACTGTTGTTAATAAAGCAATAAGATGTTTATCTTGAGAAAATAAAGAATAGTAATAAATGACTTAGTTGTGTATCCATACTGTATTCATACTAGTATAAGAAAATTATGTATGTAGACATAGTATAATCTAATCATTTTACGTAATGCGTTTAAACAAGAATGGTCTAATATTTCAACAAACATTTCTCTCAAATTTACATGAAAAAGTAAATTATGATGTTAGCTAAAATACTAGAGTCCTTATTAATTAATCCAAATTTTAAACATTTTTTAAAAAACTGTTTGATAATATTGATACCATGTACATTAAACAAACTTTTGAATGAAAAAAGCAGATGGTACTGTGATCAAATAACAGAAGCGAATGCATACACACTTTCACACGATTGTCTTTATACACAGTAAATAAGGGCAAATTAACCTTGAATATGTAGATTTTTTTAAACAACTGCATGATTTTTGCGGGATTGCCTATGGGAGACCGGCTGCTTAAAGGAAGCGGAATGAAAAGTGCTACAGACAGGGCTTTCCTCGTCATATAACTCACGGACTTATCAGTATTCTATTATCTATAAACTAATTTTATGGATCGTGTGTTATCAAGAAAGAGTACTAAATGTTATCTTTTAGTCTTTGTTTATTTATTAAGGTCTTCCGTTTCCAACGGAAGACGTAATGTTTTTTCTTTCTTTCTTCCCTATTTTTTTTTCTCCTTTTTTGGCGACAGAATTTTTCAGAGATGACTAAGTATATTTTTCTGAAATTTTCAGGAGGGGTAGAAAATGATAATACCTCGAGGCGGTTTTTTTTTTCATTTTTTCAAAATTCATTTCCGGTCGTCCGTTTCCCGTCCCTTCAAAAAACCATGTCTCTACGAGATCTCAAAAACTATAAACACTTAAACATCTAAACTTTGTGGGACGATAGACCTATGTCTATAGATGTGTTTTAAAATTATTTTGTTTTGTTCGTCGTTACTTCCGGTCGTCACGGGAAGCACTTCAAAAATTATTTTTTTTAGGTATTTAATTTTTTTTGCATAGAATGAATAAATTAGTATAAATACTTACTGTAATATTCATCATCTATGCGATGTTATGTAAACAAAAAAAATCTACTTCGGTAAAATATCTGAATTATCTCAGGTAACTTTTTAAAACAAATTTTGTACCCGCGAAACTGTAAGTGATCAAGATGCGAAACTTACAGGAACGATAGACATTTTATTGAAGATGTGTTTAATGGGTTTCATTTTGTCGACCGTCACTTCCGGTCCACACCGAAAGGGTTCATAAAAATCAAGTTGTTAATGAGTTTACCTGTTTTTCTTTGATAGTTTTAGTTAGTCTGATAAACAATAATGTGCGATAGGCAAATGTTCCCGAATCACTAACTTTTATTTTCAACTAACACTTCCGTTCGTCCGTTTCCTGTCCCGAGACAAAAAACCTTGTTTCCACAAGATCTCAAAAACGGTAAAGACTTGAACAACCAAACTATGTGGGGTAATAGACATATGTATGTACATGTGTTTACACTATTTCTTTTCATTCGGCGTAACTTCCGGTCCCACAGGAAGTACTCCAAAATTTGATTTTTTTTAAAATATTGTTTATTAGAATTGAATTGACATTTTAGTTATTAAAATACGCTAGGTCATCTCCACATAGTGAAATAAACAAAGAAATTCTACTTCCGGTGAGACATCTCAAATTTCTAATGTAGCTTCTTTAATACAATTTTTGTACACGCAAGATATCAAAAAATGTAAAAGATCAAAACACGAATCTTATATGGATAATTATATAGACATTTGTTTAACGGGTTTCATTTTTTCATCCGTCACTTCCGGAAGCATTCAAGCAAATGAAAGTTTTAATTAGTTAAGACTTTTCCTTTAAATATTTCATTCAGCTGATGAACAGTAATGTACTGTAGGTAAGTGTACTAAAAAAACTTACTTTTAATTTTCTTGATGTTTTCCGTTTCTGGTCCCGAGACAAAAAAAAACCTTTTATCAACGAGATTTAAAAATGACAAAACCTTGAACAACCAATCTTTGAGGAAAGACAGAACAATGTATGAAGATATGTTTACCATGTTGTTTTTTTTTTCGGCGTAACTTCCGGTCGTCACAGGGGGTACTCAAAATGACTTGTTTTATTTTGTTTTACATAGAAATATTTACTTGAAAATTCCTTCACAGTATATACTAGTATATCCATTTTTTTTTTACAACAAAAATGCAATTCTTTTTACAGATCAATACATGAGGAACGGAAGACCTTTTTGTTGCTATAGCAACAAGAGTCTAGTTTATCTTTTATTTTATTTTTTTTTTTGTGGGGGTGGGGGGTGGGGTGGGGGCTACATCCAAGCAGGTAATTAGATTAGGCCAATGTAAGTGTTTACTGTTGTGCGAGATCTATGTTTTGGGTTTTTAGCCACAGGCGGTTTGATAAAGGGAGGGGTGGGGTTTTACCGATTATGCTACACGGACTTATTATGAATTTCTATATGATCAAAATAACCATATATTTTTGTTTAATATTGTAAATTTTGAAATTTCTATAGGTGAGTATAAATTGAAAATTTTTAATATGACAACTGGATACAAATTTAATTCAAACAATGAGTAAAGAATTTTGTAGGGGGGGGGGGGGGAGAGAGAGAGAGGGGGGTAACTACGTGGCTTTTTGTGAAGTATGAAATGTCCCTTTTACTATTTGTTTTTAGTAAAACAATTTGAGTCTGTTGATAGTTCTGTCGTGTTTTACTTTCACCCGGTAAGTTAAAAAATTACAATATTGTTCGATGTATGAATCAAATTTATGGATGAAGATAGGTATTGTATATGACGATGATAAATTGTATTGTGCATGTACATATATACATGTGTGCGATGATGTTTGGAAATTTCGTAAGAATAGTTCTGTACACATGCCGTCAACAGTTAAAAAAAACAAAATTGATCACACACACACACCGCAATGATGAATCGGTCTTTGAACGCTGTTCGAAATCGCAAAACAAAAGTGAACTAAATTTTCATTATTATTTGCATGTAATGGTGATCATGCACGGATATACACTGTGCATGCAGTTGACATATATTATTGGGAATAGGTATTAGAGAGGAGAAATACTTCAACACATTTATTTTGAATAAATTTTTAATTATGACAGATAATTATATTTTGTTGGGCGTTCACACTGGCTTTATAATTAATGATCATTGCAACAAGTATTGCATAAAATAATACACTAATGCGGGTCATTACCATTTGTGTATTTAAGGTTCTCAAGTAGATATTTTATTAGTAACCACAAATGATAGTCATCTTGAAGAAAAACACGTGTATATCGAATTCACGAGACTTATCATTACGAATTCGTTATACGAATATAAAGAAGTAAATCCACTGGTCCCTGATACTTTGCTATAACCGAGTTTTTCTGTTGCATTATTATGTAGGTATTTTCTGGCATGCATATTTTCATTTTAAAATCACCTGTATTTTTTTACGACGATGTCATTTAATGACACGATGAACAAATATTTTTCTCTCAAAATACTTTTTTATTCATACGACTGATCCTGTTTATTCTTTTCATTAAATATGTCGTTTTGTTTCCCAACTGTGGATCAAAATTCGGTAAATTTATTTAAGGTCTAAAGAATAACTATATAAGATTGACGAGGAAATTTTCAAATCTTGCTAAAAACATGTGATACACACACTTTTAACTGGTCCAACTTTCAGTGCGCTTAATATTTTGTTCAATTATAGGTTGCACTGTGACTAAGCATTCAATTGCGTAATTGTTTTGGTTAAATGGCACAAAGCGTTCAGCGTATATGCTAACCGCTTAAAAAGCGAAAGATTGATATTTCCAGTGATGCGTATACTGTAAGCCAACATTTATTCGCGTGCGAGAAATTTTCGCGAGATCATTAGAGCCTCGTAGTCGCGAATATTTCCCGCCACGAACCATTCCTTGTCGTGTGATTGTTACATTATAACAACACGGGTCTGGATAAGGCTTGGTCGCGAACATTAGTCGTCGCGAACAAGTTTATCAAAAGTTAACGCGAAATAAAGTCCCCGCGTCTATGATCATATGGAGTCGCAAGGACTGAATTATCATATCAAACGAGACGCGAAGCGAAGCGAAGTTACATGTATTGCCACCACTTTCTGAAGCTAATGACGTAGTACACAATAAATATTTTTACTTGCGTTTTTAAAGTGTTTATTTGGAATAATTTGTGTTCAATAAATATAATGGTTTTGTTTGTTTTTTACCTTGTGGAAAGAAAATAAATTTATTATTATAGAGGATCATGATCTAAAGAATCAGAGGACGTCTCGTTGCAAGGCGAAGATCATTAGATCAAAGTCGATGCTATGCATTACTTCTGATCTGATGATCTGCACCTGGCAACTCCACGTAATCCGACCCTTATGAACAAGTTACCGTTGTAATAATATAACTAACACTTACATGCATCTACGTTATCTTATTCGATATATCAATCACAAAGTAATTCATTCCTTTATTTCTTAATAAAAAAAAGCCATACAGACCAAGAAGTCCTTTTGTTAGACCTTAAATACATTTAGCTGTAACTAAAATTGAAATAATTAATTTGATTTTGGTCATTAAAAAAGTGTTCGGTAGTTAAAAAAAAATGCTTTTTCATAATCTTAGTTCTTCATTTTTTTGTGTCCATGACATGATTACATTACGGCGGCGTGGAGGGACAGATAAATAAATCTTATATGTTCGGCCGAATACCAGTAAGTTATTTGTTCGGACGAATTAGGATTTGTTCGGATGAATAAATTATTCGTTCAGACGAATGAAAAATGACAATAACAAACTGTCAACCATCTCAAAAATCCTTAAGGCGAAATACGAATTTAAGGCAGAGCAACACGGACCCCTAAAAAGATAGAGGTGGGATCAGGTGCCTAGGAAGAGTAAGCATCCCCTGTTGACCGGTCGCACCCGCCGTGCGCTCCTTTTCACAACTGGGTATGTGTCATGATCGAGGTAAATGTCAAAATCGGGAAAATGTCATAATAGGGAAAAAACGAAACGGTGGTGATTTGGTTTGTTTGTGATGGTCAAAATACAACCTTAAGCAAACACGGACATCCATTACATTGGAGGTGGGACGAATTAACTAATTGTGCGGACGAATTAGGATTTGTTCGACAAATAGGTTATTTGTTTATATGAGAAGTTATTTAGACTCTATTCTAATGATGTAGATGAAAGGGGGGGGGGTCTCTGATTTTTTTTATGTAAACTAATATCATTATTATAGAACTTGTGCAGAAACATTACAGATACATGTAATAGTTAAGATCTATTCTCTGTAAATATCAAAATTCGGTGGTCACGCATAGTCACCGGTTTTCTTCATATTTCGTAATTTGATACCGTAGTATTGGTATATAAAGATGCAAGACAACCTTGAACTTTAGCCATGGAGACCGGTTATCATGGTAACAGAGGCAAAAGCTTGAAAATTGGCCTTTTTAAGCTATTTTGGAGACATATAGCATTAATGATTGGAATGATTAAACATGTTCTCAACTTTCATATAATATCAGTTGAAGCTGCATTGTAGCAAAATAAATGGCCGTTGCTATGACGTTTTGAACAATTAAGAATTTCGTAATTATTTTCTTAAGTTTACATATTTCCTTAGCAATGGCAATTTAACGATGCTCAATAATGCTTGATTATTTGATATATAAGTTAACATGTTTCCCACAAATAGCAATAAAAATGGTTCTAAATTGTATTTAAAACAATCATTTTCGCTTTACAGAATCACCATTGTTTTCTTTATTTTTTTTTTAAATGTTTAACCTTGTTACTATAATAACATGTTTTAATTTTTTATATGACGTGCATATTTAAATACAGCTATACATCTATAAGTTTGGTTCAATAATAACTTCTATGGTATTTAAAAAATACGAAATTAAGTTTTCAAAATAATTTTCGGTTTCCAGGGTAACATTCTTTAGATGTTGATTTGCCCACCAATGTTTTTCTATAATTTGAAAATTGACCAAATAGTTATTTCATAATTTTGCATTTCATAACTTAGATAAGCTGAAATTACTTTCTATATAGTTTTAAAGTTGATAAGATTTGCCATTTTTGTATCTTTGGTCTCCGTTACCATGGCAAGGGTAGCCCTTAGCAAAAAATTTATGTTATCTAGTCTCTTCTTACATCAATATGTATCATTGTATGCAATATAAAGATAATTGGTGACTATGCGTGCCGGAACTCCTATATACAATTTTGAGATTTTTACATAGAATTGGTCTTAAAAACCCAAATTATGATCATTAAGCAAATTGAAGAAAATGGAAAGATTTAATTCCATTCATTTATACAATCCATTCCATTCATTTATACAATCATTAAAGGGTGCGACTGCAACGCTTAATAATATTAAGTTTGTATCATTAGCGGTTGAAGGTGTCGATATTTGCTTGTTTCATTAAGCGTTAAGGCTGCTGTGCATTTGTGACGCTTAATGATACAATTCAATCATTAAGCGGCGATTTTTCATTAACAGTTGGACATGTCAACTGTTAATGCAAGAATTTTTACAGCATTAAGTTGCAAATGCAACGCTTGATGCTATTTATATAATTAAGCGACGTTATATCATTAACGGTTGTTACAGGGCGTAATGTGTGTGCAAATAGTGAATTTGCCGAATGCCTGATACTATACATGCAATCTTCATTAATATAGTTCATTATTATGTTTGAGGTAAAAGGTCAGTGCTATACGTGATACAATGTACAAAGAAGATGAGTGAATAAGGCGTGTAAACTGCCTATATGAGGATAGATAAGCTACTATAAAATTGAAATATCAACAAATCTCATGATTTCTTTCTAATTTATTGAAAACAATGTATATTTACCATAACATCGATTTATAACCCTTAATTGTGTTAAATATTTGGAATAGGTTGATTTAAACTGGCATATGCGTGTCAAAACCTCCAAATAGTGTCATTTTAGAACTTCAATGCCTTTTCGTTTATAGAGTGGGTCTGAGCTCCATACTTTTGTCATTGTCTATATAAAGTTTAAAGGAAATCAAATCAATTTCAATCAATGAAAACGTGGAGAGATGACCCAATATACTTTAAACATGTCATTTTGTATCGCAACAATTGAACGTTTTAGAAAAATAATACAAGTCCGTAAATTCGTGGTCGAAGTCGCATAAAGCATTTAACAATGGAGTTTGTTGTGACCGAAATGGCTCAGAGGTTAGAGCACCAGACATTAGGTTACATTATATAGCTAGGGTATTTAGGTTGTGGGTTCGATACCACCAAAAACTATAGAATTTATTTATTTTTTTCTTATCGTTTGTTGAAATATTCAAAACTGAATATAGTTAGAAATTGTGCTTTTGCAAACTTGTATTATAACATTATCAAGTATATTTAGTTGGAAAAAAATTAAATTTGAATTGTATTTCACGACTAAACCAAATAGGCATTTGCGTTTTTTGTTCCCACATCTACAAAGTTTAGTGGTTAAAGGCAATAAATCCAGGCTTGCTACTATAATATGCATCATAACACTTTTGCAATTAATAGTCTCCTCTGTAGATGTCTTCATATAAAAGCTGGGTCTTGAGTCGGTGGAATCGGTGATAATTCTAAGGCTTTCGCGTTTCCGTTAGAAACGCATGCATATGGACATTATGGTCCACGTATTGCAGTCCTTTTTTAAAGGACAGCAACAGCAATAATTATAGTAACATGAAATTGTGCGTACCACATTAAACTCGTCACTGGGGTCAGCTGACGACTTGTACAGGGCGGCGTTGAATCCCGTAGCTTTTTCCCAACTGCCACGTAAGTCATACGTCATCAAGGATATAAAGTCAAGATAACTACAAACAAAAGCTAACATGTATTTCGTACAACCGTATAATTTTTCTTATTTCTCTATTACCACTATATGATGAAAATTTCCTCAATGTTTCTGGAGTTCCTGACAGTTTTTGCTTATTATGTAATAAGAATATCCTGTTTATCATCTATCTCTCCTGAAAAGCACCAAAAATACCCATACTTGACCATTTCCGGTATGTTGTATGCTGTGTCGGCCACATATTTTCCTACACCGACCGCTGCAGTTAAAAGAAGTCGACTTTTACCGCTTGATTTTGCTTCTTCCTTAAACGCCTCCATACTTTCCTGGAACGAAAATAGTAATATATATCGTGAAAATTATTCAATACGAATTAATAAAACGTTGCGACGTTTGGCATCCCATAGTCGCGAATTTTTAATTTGGAAAATTTTGGGTTTTTTTACCACAGAAAGTAAAAAAATCTACATGTACAAAAGATTGTATTTAATCATTAAATATATATTCAAAGAAAACAGTTGGGTTCCGGTTACTGATGGCTGCTAACCTTAATATAATTCATATACTATCTGTACCTTTAGTTATCACACTATCACAAACATACCTTAAGCAAGATAGGAAAGCTGTTGAAATCCTCTGGAGCACCACCACGGTTAGCGGGATATTCCCAATCCATATCGAGGCCGTCAAAGTCGTTCTTCCTGAGCCAAGAAATGGCGGACTGAATAAAAGTTCGCCTGTTGGCGGGAGAGGCAGCCATGTCTGAGTACGGCTTACTTCCGGCCGTCCATCCTCCCATTGCTAGCAGAGTTTTCAATCCTGGATTATTTCTCTTCAAGGCGTTGACTTCTGCATACCTTTAAATAAGTGTATATTGTTACAGACACAATGTCTTAAGATGCATGAACATAAATTTCGTTAATTTCCTTAACAGATATTATATATAAACGAGATCTCAAAAGCGATAAAGACTTGAACATCCAAACTCTGTGGGATGATAGACTTGTGTATGTAAATAATTATGTTTAAACTATTCTGTTTGATTCGTCATAATGTCTGGACGTCACTGAAAGTAGACTTACTACAAATGTTCTTAAAACTGATTTTTTTCTTCATTTTAATGAATATATCAGTATAAAACCATACATATGTCATCTATACAATTTTAAATAAACAAGCAAATTTTACTTCCGGTGAGACATCTGTTATTGGTAGCGCTCTCGAGCGCTAGCAACTACGTTAGTCTTTTTACTGGAATACGCATGCTCGAAATCACGGTAGGGCATTCTGGGAATACTTTTGTAGATAAACTGTACCATGTCAATTTCGTTTATCATCTACATATATGATCTGAAGTTTTGTGTTTTGTTGTCTAACCTGTACATAAATGCCAAAAAGTAACAGTAACTTAGTCTTATAATGCTAAGTTATTTCGAAAATTATAATAAATAGCTATATTTTGTTTAACTACCGTCCTGGATCTTTCCGTTAAGCTCGGAAAACAACATCGGATATGTTTTCTGAGCTTTCCGTAAAGGCCCGAGAAGATACGATTGCTACAAAACAGTACCATTGGTTCTACTGATCTCCTATTTTTCACATCAAAATTGAAATACAGAATGATTAAAGCACAGTTAATGGGTTATACCAGTGTCGATTGAATCCCACTCTCGATTCACCATTTTGAATTGAGACTTTCACCTCCACTCAACCCCAACACAATTTCAGTGCACCACTGTACCTTCCTATTAATGATTAATCGATTCAAAAGATTAAACCAATGGTTAAGAAATCTACTTCTGTGTTTTATGATGGCTACAGCGCTAGCTCACCTATCTTTTTAAAAGATAAGCTTATATCTTTTAATATTGCTCCCGCGAGATTTCTGAAACTGTACGTGATCAAGACACAAAACTTTTATGGATGAAAGACATTGATTGAAGATGTGTTTAATGGGTTTCATTTTGTTAACCATCACTTCCGGTTCTCACCGGAAGGGTTCAAACAAATCACGTTTTTAATATGTTTAACAGTTTTCCTTTGACTGTTTTAGTTACCCTGATAAACAATCATATACAATCATGTACATTAGGTAGATGTACAAGAATTACAAACTTTTTATTCATTGGGCAATTCTGTTTGTGCATTTTCGGTCTCGAGACAAAAAGCATTGACCATACATATATAGGTATGTTTAACATGTTTTGTTTGAATCGGTGTAACTTCCGATCGTCCCAGGAAGTACTCCAAAATTGATTTTTCTTTTTCATTTTCGTTGTTTTACATGGAAATAAGCTCTGGAAATTTAAATCACAGTAATTATTATATCCATTTTTTTTACATTAAAGAAGCAATTTCTTACAAATTAATATATAAATATAAGAACGGAAAACCTTTTTGGTTGTTATAGCAAAAAGAGTCTAGTTAAGGTTTTCCGTTTCCAACGGAAGAACTTATAGAGATTGTAGTATTTATTATAATTTTCCCCTTTTTTTATTGGCAGAATTTCTTAGAGATGACTGTATAGATTTTCATGAAATTTTCAGGGATGGCAGAGAATGAAAATATCTCGATG